>CM037159.1:28789752-29089752 GCA_020921065.1 Vaccinium darrowii
ATGGTCAGCGACTACATTCTCTACCCCCTTCTTATCCTTAATGATGAGATGGAATTCTTGCAGAAGTAGAATCCACCGAATAAGGCGAGCTTTTGCATCCTGTTTGGTCATCAAGTACTTAAGGGCCGCATGATCGGTAAAGACCGTGATCTGCGAGCCCACCAGATAGGATCAAAACTTATCTAAGGCAAACACCACCACTAGCAACTCCTTCTCAGTAGTGATGTAATTCATCTGTGCCTCATTGAGTGTCTTGCTCGCATAGTAAATCACGAATGGGTCTTTCTCTCTCCTCTGTCCTAAAACAGCTCCGACTGCATAGTCAGAAGCATCACACATCAACTCAAAGGGAAGACTCCAATCAGGGGACTTAAGGAATGCCTCCTCACATGCCTCGGACCACACAAAGGGTGCGTCCTTCGCCAACAATTGACACAATGGACGGGAGATAGCACTAAAATCTTTAATGAACCGCTGGTAGAAACCAGCGTGTCCAAGAAATGAACGCACATCCTTGACAGACTTAGGAGTAGGAAGATTACAGATTAACTCTATCTTAGCCTTGTCCACCTCAATACCCTTGGAAGACACAATGTGCCCTAACACGATCCCTTGGGTCACCATGAAGTGGCACTTTTCCCAATTTAGCACTAAGTGCTTCTCCTCGCACCTCTGTAAGACTTTGCCTAAATTCTCGAGGCACCCATCAAATGAGTCCCCGAAGACCAAAAAATCGTCCATAAAGACCTCTACAATCCTCTCAACCATGTCGCTAAAAATCCCCATCATACACCTGGAAAAGGTACCAGGTGCATTGCACAACCCAAATGGCATGCGACGATAGGCATAGGTACCATACGGACACGTGAAAGTGGTCTTTTCCTGGTCCTCTAACGTGACCTCTATCTGGTTGTACCCCGAATACCCATCCAAGAAACAATAAAAAGCTCGACCAGCCACCCTCTCCAGAATTTGATCAATGAAAGGGAGGGGAAAGTGGTCTTTCCGGGTGCTCGCATTGAGCTTCCGGTAATCGATGCAAACTCTCCAACCTGTAGGAATCCTAGTCGGCACTACTCACCTTGCTCATTGGTCACCACAGTGACCCCAGCCTTCTTAGGCACAACCTGCACAGGACTTACCCACTCACTATGGGCAAATGGGTATATAATATCCGCATCTAAAAGCTTAAGGACTTCCGCTCGAACCACCTCTTTCATGTTGGAGTTCAAGCGTCTCTGGGGTTGCCTAGAAGGTCCCACACTATCCTTAAGAATGATTCGGTGTGTACACACCGTGGGGCTTATACCGTGCAAATCAGCTATGGTCCAACCTAGCGTGCCTATGTGCTCTCTCAGCAGGTCAAGCAGCTTCCTCTCTTGATCTTCCTCAAGGGTTGAGGAAATCACTACCGGATAAGTATCATTGCCCTTCAAAAAGGCATACTTGAGCGTGTCCGGGAGAGGCTTTAACTCTGGTTTAGGCGGCTGAAACAAAGATGGAAGAACCTTGGGCGGAGGGTTGCCCAGAGGCTCGAACATTGGGTCATGAGCGACCCCACATAAATCCTCGCACTCATCCTCGACCTCAACATATCTCGGAAAGTTCCTACCTCTACTGACTCTAAGAATGATACCTCCTCGGTGGTAAGAGCAACCTCCAGAGGGTCCTTCTACAGGACTGTATCAATGTGCTCCTAAATGAGCGTGTTTATCAAACACAGCTCTTCTAACTCCTCATCATCCTCGCCTAGAGTACTAACACTGTAAACATCCACCTTCATTCTCTCCTCGCCAATAGATAACTGGACCTTGCCAGTTTTACAGTTCATGACGGCATTGGAGGTGGCTAAGAAAGGACGACCTAGAATGATGGGAGTCTTTTCTAGAACCTCGGGGCCTAGGCTAATATCTAGAACAATGAAATCCGCAGGAAATTGGAATTCACCCACCTGAATTAACACATCTTCCACCACTCCCTTCGGCACTCTAACACTTCGATCTGCTAACTGCAGCGTGATGGGAGTCTCTTGCAGATTTCTAAGGCCCAGTCTCAAAAATGCAGAATAAGGGAGTAAATTGACACTCGCTCCCAAATCCAACAATGCCTTATCAAAAGTCTGACCTGCAATTGTTATGGGTATGGTGGGACACCCTGGATCCTTGCACTTGGCAGGAATCTCAGTCTGAAGGATGGAGCTCACTTGCTCTGTCAGAACCACGTTGTTCTGATTCTTGCGCTTAGTTATGCAAAGGTCCTTCAGAACCTTCGCACACTGTGGAAAAGACTCAATTGCCTCCATTAAGGTGATAGGGAATTGCACCCTCTTAAAAAGTTCTAACATTTTATGATTCATGTTCTACTTAGGCTTCACCGCCAGCCTATGGGGAAATGGAGCTAATGGTATCGCTGGCGGCGTTTGAGTGTGGGGGCCGCATCAGCAGGCACCACCACCTCAGGTGACTCCTCAACAACCTCAGGAGTTGCTATTTGTGCATCAACCGGCTCCGGTGGTGGGGCTGGTTTCTGCTTTGGTGCAATGGACTTATCGACCACTTTCCCAATTCTGAGAATGGTGACCGATTTAGCCTCCTCCTGATTCGGACTCTAAACATTAGGACCTGGAGTGTTGCCCACATAATGGGCTCCTGCTGTACTACCCTGGGCTGGAAACCTACCCTTCTCCTGCTGCATTTGACTGATAATTGCAGTGAGTTGTGACATCTGAGTGGTAAGGGCTCCTATTTGCTGCCTCGTCTCAGTCTGGAATGTCATCTGTGATTGCATCATGGAGTTGACATTCTCCTCTAACTTATGATCTCGTGCAACCACCTGCGAATAACCTGGGGGAGGGCCACGAGTGGATGGACCTGCCCCCCTACCAGGCTGTTGCTGGTAGTGGTACGGAATGACTTGGCCCTGCGGGGGCCTGAACAATTGAGACTGTGGGAATTGCTGCGGCGGAAGTAGCGCAAGGGGTTGAGCTTGACCTCCACCTACGGGTCTGAACTCCGACCACCCAAAGTTAGGGTGGTCTCTCCATCCTGGATTGTACGTGTTTGAAAAAGGATCCCAAGTCCTAACGGCATTTACCTCTTCCTGGTTGAACTGACTTGCCCCTTTAGCCGCTAGAAACCCAGGGCAAGCGGTCGCGGTGTGCCCTTTGCATTCACACCAAACACAGACTTCCTCTACGCTCACCTCATGTACTAGACGAGTCTGTCTCACCTCTAGTTCCTCTAATCGCTGGGCCATTTTCTCAACCTGAGCCTGAAGGCGCTGGTCATGAATGGTGACAGGGACAATGGTGGACCCAGAAGGTCCTGATCGCTCAAACTCGGATGGTTCTAAAGCCCTCTGCCTATCAGCTAGGTCATCTAAGAAATCCCACCCCTGCTCAGCTGTTTTGGACAAGAAATCGTCCCCTTTGCAAGAATACTCTATGTGCTGGACGGTCTCTGCGTTGAGACCCAGGTGGAAAAACTCGACTAATTGAATCCTCTCAAAGCCATGGTGTGGCAGTCTGAGGATCAATTCCTTAAAGCGCTCACAGGCCTTGAGAAACGACTCGCCTCTCTCCTGTCTGAAACCCTGGATTTGACGCCTAAAACTTGTAGTCTTAGCGTTAGAGAAGTACTTCCTATAAAAAGCGTCGCGCACTTGCGCCCAGGTAGTGAAAGACTGAGACTTCTGCATTCTAAACCACAAAAGTGCGCCATCCTTTAATGTTGCCTCGAACAGCTTGAGGCATGCATTATCATATTGGGTATTGGACGCGAGGTTGCGCACCAATCCCTCGAATGTTCGCACATGCTCGTATGGGTCATCGCACTCCCTTCCATAGAAACTAGGGAGGCTGTTAAGGACTCCAGGTTTAACAGTAAAGGCATTGCGTGCCTCTTGTGTCTCCCGAGGGAACATAATCAGTCCGAGAGGAGTGGTCCTCTCAGGATGAAGGTGTTGCCTCAAAGACGGCTGTGGAGCTACTCACTGGTCTGCCATATCCTCTATTTTTTACTCTGACTGGTAAAGTGGATTACTGACACTTACTGACTCAAAAGGTAATTCTATAAACAGACCACTAATGGAAATGGATTCGGAATGGAGTTCAGCCGAGTCTGACTCTGAGCTAGCAAATGAAACACTAGGGGATAAAGGTTGACTCGACTCCAGTTCCCTTCGAACTAACCAATTCGTAGGGTCACGAAAATAAAGAGGGTCCTGCCTAGGAGAACCCTTCTTATCTCTACCTATGATGACTTAACTAAAAGACAAAACTAAACTACGACTCTACACCTCTGAACACTTGCTGCCGTGTCACGCCCTCAATTTCATAACATAAAAATATAATACAATCCACGTGGGACAAGACCAAAGTCATACATTTATCCCTTTGAATAGTCAAAGTCAACACAATATACTCCCACCATTCCGAGAAAAAAAAAATTCCATCCACTAGCGTCCATAACCCGAAATATGTTAATACAAAGTTTGAAAGTTATTACAATAACCAAATAGTCAAAAAAATTTAATAAATTGAAGTTACAAAACCATCTTTCAAAAGTATAAAACAAAGATGGGAAAATAACTTCATGATCGATAAACTCCAATGTTATGCAACCACACCCCAGGCATCCATCTCATGCTCCGTGCCGAGTACTTGAAAATTTATAGGTTGAGCTCACTAGCCCAGTAGAAAAACTACTCTACCAACGCTAGGTGTATAAACATGATACATGCATAATGGATGAGTATGGGAATGGACATGACCAATGTACAAGGTTAACAATGAACGGAAGGCTACAATTCGACCACGAAGTAACCAAAGCGTATCCAAGTGTCCAAAATGTGTCCAAGTGTTCCAAAACAATTTCAAGTATCCAACTAAGGTTCAAGTAGTTACCAAAATTCTCATTTTTTCGCATATCGAAAGTCAATTTTGCCAAATATGTCAAATGAACCCGAAACATCATAACCAACATTTCATAAACAAACATTCATCAATTTTATTAGGGAAGTATCCCTCTGCCGGATTTCATGGGCTCCGTGCACCCCTGCCGGATTTCATGGGCTCCGTACACCCCTGCCGGATTTCATGGGCTTCGTGCACCCCTGCCGGATTTCGCGGGCTCCGTGCACCCATGGCTAGGGACACCAAACGGGTGATCCCTAGAGTTCATTTTACCCAATAACATCAATTCAAAACCATTTGTCTCTCAAAAGTTTCCAAAAGTCCCATTTGTTCCAAATGTTCACAATTTTTGCCAAAATGTGTCAACCAACGCGTGTCCGATACGTCAAACATAAAATTTGTTAATTCACGTGTCCAAGGGTTAATTTTATGAATTCGAAGTGGATTCGGTGTTCAAAATGAAGGTTTGAGTAAAAAACACGAAGATATAGATGATCGGGGACCAAACGGGCATCAAAGGGTAGCCTAAAACCACCCCAAAAACAGGGGAATGTCTCTGGAAAACAGGGGCAGCAGCACCACTGCCCAGAAAATGACAGATTTTCACCATGAAAGGTGTGGAATTTCAACCCAAACTTAAATGTGTAGCTTAGGGCCAAAAATTGGACATGTAGAGTGATTAATGGACTTCAAGGGAGTGCAAATCAATCATCAATTGCATCAAACAAGCTCTAGATTCATAGATCACAAAATTTAGCTCAAACAAACAAACTATGAGAGCAAAGCATGAATTTGATGGTTTGGAGCAACAAACACAAGATATATGCAACACATCATGTAGATACAACTAGAGGGAGTAGAATTTGTCTTCCTACCTCAAGGATTTTGCTTGAAATGAGTGGGTAGATGAAAACCCTAGCCTCCAATTGCTCCAACCCAAAATGTGTGCTTTCGGTGCGAAATCAATGCAACCCAAGCTTCAAAACGCGTAGAGGAGGTGATTTTAGGTGGGGTTTATGAAGGAGACTTGAGGTTTTGTGGATTTGTGGAGGTTTTTGGCAAGAAAATGGAGGAGAGGAGAGGAGAGGGAGAGTGGGTCGGCAGACAGAGAGCAGAGAAGAGGGCTGATTTTTTTGTAAAACAAGTCACTTAAATGTCTTATATACTCTCACTCTATTACACTTTCACCCCAAAACTTTCTAATGCATATTAAATACACCCAAATGCATATTACCACTATCATATTGACCCCTCTTTGTTAAAATTTAATTCCTCACATTTACCCAACATTATTCCGGAAAAAAAATTAAGTAAAAAATACGAGTCCTTACATGCCGTCCCCGGCAACGGCGCCAAAAATGCTTGACCGACCAGGTGACTAAAAATAAGACGAATAAATACGCGTCCCAAGCGTAGGACTCTTGACCAGTGTAGCACAATAAATCCGGAAGTACCGGAGTCGAACCACAGAGAATACTTAAGTGCTTGACTCAAAAGTGTGAAAGTGCAGTTTTACCTAGCTCTTAGGTAGCCACCCCTTGATTTGATGAAATTTATTAACTAAATTACTAAGCTAATGTAACTGAATGCAAATTAAAATAAGAGAGCACAGCTGAGGGAACCCAGCGTCCGTGACTAGTCTAATCGATATTTACTCGGGCCACAATTACTCTTTTTACTGATTTTAGAATAAGAGAAAGGCTTCCTAACAAATGCGCACCACCTGTCACCAGATTTCGCGCGCATTTGAATTCTGGCGATGCCTGGGTTTTGTTTGTTAGAAAAGTTTCTGTTTTCCAAAATTGCCCAAAAATTAAGTGAATTCGGCCCCCAGGTGAAACATTGATTAGCCTAGCTACGACACGCCTTCGCCCCGCAACCGCACTCAAAACAACTACTCACTCATGCTTTCAGTAATTGCAGCAATTAAATTGAACCTAGATCTAGACATGCTTTGCGAATTAAAATTTAGGAATAGAAAACGATACCGATAATTGCAAGGAGAAATCAAACTCGAATACCAAAACGAAACATCAATCCAAAGCTGTAAATTCTGGAAATCCGGAACAAACTTGGAACGCAGAATGCTGTAGAAAAACTGTAGCCGAGCTTCAAAAAAGTAAAAACCTAAGAAAAATTCGTGGAACCCTAATCTAAATTTTAACAAGAGTATTTATACTAAACTTAGTAATCCTAAGGAAATCCGAACGAAAATCCCCAAACCATTCCGCGCGAACCAAACGGTGATGTTCAGTGGCCTTGCTAAGCCACTCGGTAGCGCTACCAGGAAATGAGGGTAGCGCTACCGCTTCCTTAAGTTGCTGCGTTGACCGGCCGCTACCCCCCTTTGACCGTTGACTCTTAACACGCCGGTAGCGCTACACCACTTTTGGTGTAGCGCTCAAGAACCTTCTGTTCATTTTTTGAGCTCTTCGTGCCAAATTTAAGAGCTCCCAGGAATTAGTGTAGCGCTCCCGACGGGTTACGATCACTTCCATGCAAAATCCGCTCAATTCCCACTCTCGGCCTACGTGCATGTACTCCCAATGTCACGAAATTGCACCCACATCCCTGAATTACCTGCAAAATACGCTCAACACACCAAAAACACCACGTGCATATATCAACTGGGAAATAAAGCTCAAAATGCACATCTAACATGCTAAACCACCCTACTTAGGCGCTCAAAAGCAAGCTTTCCACGCGCCTATCAATGGCTATCCTTACATGTGCACACACGTTGGAAGTTCAAGTCATTTGTAATATTACGAAGACTTTCTTTGGTTTATGACAAATCCGTTGAGCAAATCTTTCGGCAGCTACCAACTTTGATTGGTTTACTCACACTCTGTTTGATTTGTGTAGTCAGTAATCTGCTTACAAAGCATTTTCTCTTTTGTTCAGCAGCTAGGTTTTTGAAGGGTTAATTTCCGCCTTTGTTTGTGCCATATAGTTGCATTTTGTTTCATTGTGATCCTTACATTCTGGATACTTTGTTGACCTCTTTACGTGCGAGCCAGGGGTTGCATGTGTAGGGGAGTGTTGGAATTTGTCCCATATCTATTATTAATTATAACCTCAAAAACTAGTATATAAGGCTGGGCGGTCTCTCCACTCATAGCTAATTAATTTTAAATATGTTGCTTTAACAATTCAACTGTTTGTTTAATTTGGAGCAATGTGGTAGCCATGGTATTTGTAATGGCTATCCTTACATGTGCACACACGTTGGAAGTTCAAGTCATTTGTAATATTACGAAGACTTTCTTTGGTTTATGACAAATCCGTTGAGAAAATCTTTCGGCAGCTACCAACTTTGATTGGTTTACTCACACTCTGTTTGATTTGTGTAGTCAGTAATCTGCTTACAAAGCATTTTCTCTTTTGTTCAGCAGTATTAATTTGTATATTTCAAGAGAAAAAAAATTAAATAACGAAAGATTTAATTTTGATATGAATCTCCAAAGTGGTAAAATCTGATTACAATAATCCCCTGGAAAGATTTCTTGTGTCCCATCTTTATTGCCAATAACCTCTATATATATTGACAAGAAAATCTGTAAGCAGACACACCAATCCTGGCTACTTCTTGCAAAAACGTCGACAGATCCAACATGAAGAACCTCTCCCCTCTTAACTTGCTATTGGTGCTTATTCTCCTAAATTTCATTTATACAGGTGATTCTATCATCTCCTGCATTTTTTCAGCAAATCCTTTCAGAATAATTTGTAGCATGGCAGTACCATGTGTCTATCATGTAAGATAAAACATGTGTTTATTTTTGTTAGCAATAATATTAGAGAGTTTCAATTTTGAATCACTTTTCTCTAACCTTGATAATTTTCTTCATTTTAACAATAATTCAGTGTTCAAACCAACTTGTACGAAAAAACATACTCATACCCATCCTCCCTAAATTTGTTTGGTAGTTTTTTGGTATGTTTTACTTTTTCTTAATTTTTTGTTAATCTTTTCGTAGTAGTTTTTGGTATTAATCGTTCGTCTCAACAAGAGAATCCGAAAAGTATAAAAATGTGATCGAAGTTGAAAAAAATTCATATAAGACGACACTACAAACAAAAAAATACATGTTTTGTATTTTTCGTTTTTGGTGAATTTTTTTTTGTTTTCGAACATTCTCCCTCCGCCCCTTTTTAAATGTGCTACTTCGTAAATCCAACTTATTAAAGAAATATCATCATTACACCTTTCGCATCAACTTTTTCCTCCATTTTACACTTTTCACATCAACTTTTATCTCTACTTTCCAAAATTATCCTCCACTTTTACCCATAACTCTTTACCCACTAACTTTTCAAAAGGGCAAAATGATAATTGTAGTACAAACTTTTACCCATTAACTTTTCAAACCACACAATTATTTAGGAACAACCCAAAAATAGAAAGTTAAACACTTAAAAAGGGACAGAGGGAGTAGTTTTTTATTTTTTATATTCCTTCGTCGAGATGGATGAATTAATCCAAAGAATATATTGAATCTAGCCCTTTTATTTGTCTATAGTGTCATCTTTGGTGAATTCGAAAAAGACGAACAAAAAACAGTAAACAAAAAAACCAAAAGTTTATGAAGAATGAGTGTGGAGAGGTTTTAGCATTATATAGAGTGATCACTCATTAATTGAATACCCAAGCAACGTGGAATTGTACTCGTTAACATCCACCCTCCCTCACATGCAAAGCCGGCCCAAGGTATTTGGGGACCCTAGGCCCAATCGTTAAGTGGAGTCCTATATATTTTTACAATTACAGAAGAATAATGGAATAATTCGTGTATTAATGGAATAATTCGTGTATACAATTATTTTAATCCATATTGAATAATAAGCACAGTGGATGTCTCCCTGCTGGGTTGCCTTGGGTTCAATACATGGTAAATCCAAATTCTTACAATGAAATTGTTTGTATACAAATGAACAATGAAAAAGAAAGTGTTATAGCATGATTGGAACTTAGACACAAAAGGTAGAATACATTCAACATCCCGTTGGATAAAGAAGAGCATAAAATTGAAATTTATAACTATCCGGAATACGGGCCCCTTTTTTGGCCCCAAAATCCGAGACCTCAAGGACCGGGCCTCTTGGGTATTGCCCTATGTTGGAAAAATAGGATTTTAATCGATTATTTTGGTGCGCCTAAATATGAACAAAATCCATTTAGTTATGAATGAGAAATTGTCATTCAAAGCTAGACATTTTTAATGTGTGGAAGAGATGGACAATAATGGAAAGTTTCTATTAATAGCTGGCTGAGCCATTAATAGAAAGTTAGCATTTCTGGCAGGTGCCATTAATAGAATTTCCACTTCTAGCTGCTGCTATTAAAAGAAAGTTCCCATAAATAGCAGGTGTTGCTATTAATGGAAAGCTGCCATTTCTGTCTGTTTTCTTCCTATATAATGGATCCTCTGCTGAAGGTTATTGACATTCCAAAAATTCCAAAACCTTTCTCTAAACCTCCAAAACCGTGATAAGCTCTCAAGAGTTTTTAGCGTCTTGGTTTTTTCATCTATGAGAGAGTACTACGCACAGAAATTCATTTCGAAGCGAGCTATTAGTGTGGTGCACACTAAGCTTTCAACCGCTGTATCCTGGGAGACGGACGTCGATCAAAACCTCTAGCACCCTGGTGAGGCGGCGAATCTGTTTTAAGGACACCGTGTGAAACACGGGCCTCGGTTTGTATATTCTTAGTATTTTCCAGATTATGGAAAATGTTTTAGTTCATGTTTTATGTAATGAAACAACTGGAATAAGATTTTCTATACGCTGTTTTTTATACCGCCTGATTGCAACAAATCTTGGAAGAGATTTCCAACAATCTTAAAACAGATTCGGTTTAAAAACAGTTTTGGAAAACTTATTTTCGGATCAAACATTTTGGGGGTTTGCTACAAAAAGGGAAAATAATTACTTGGTTGTTTTGGTGGAACAAATTTATTTTCTTTAGTTACCCAAACACCGTTAAATTATTTCCAAGTCTAATTAGGTATAGAATCTTAAAGCTATTATTCCTGTTAGACTTTTCAGATTACTAACTTGGGGTTGTGTCTGAATTTTAGAAAATGACTACTATTGAGAACGCGATGGATGGAGGTCCCGTGATCCCAACTCATGCTCCACCTCCTGGTGATGCAGTCCCTTTGACGGTTCCAAATGTTGTTTCGTCTATGGGTGTACTTCCCTTGACGATTCCAACGGTCGGACACATCCAACAGCCAGAAAAGTTCGTTGGTGTGGATTTCAAAAGGTGGCAACTAAAAATGACTTTTACTTGACCACTCTAAACCTTGCGAGGTACTTAACGGAGGATCAGCCGGTTGTTGCTAAACTTGAGCACGACCAACAGACATTGGCTGCGGCTGATGTCTGGATGCGTTCAGATTTCCTGTGTAGGAACTATATTTTGAACGGGTTGCAAGACAGCATGTACAATGTGTATGTTGTCAAAAACACTGCCAAAGAACTGTGGTTGTCTTTGGAGAAAAGGTTCAAAACCGAGGATGCCGGAACAAAGAAATTTATCATCGGCCGGTTTTTAAACTTTTCTATGGTGGATTCTAGGTCTGTGACAACACAAGCACTAGAATTCCAGGAGATCCTCCAGCAAATCCAAAACGAACAGATGACGATAAGTGAGAGCTTTCAATCAGGATGTTTGATTGAGAAGCTACCAGACACTGTAGTCTGGAACTCCTTCAAGAGCTACCTGAAGCACAAGAAAAAGGAGATGACTGTTGATGATGTTATCCTCAAGCTTCGCATTGAGGAGGATAACATGAAAGCTGATGAGAACCACAAAAATCCCTATGGTTCTAAGGCTAATTTGGTTGAACAAGGGCAGAGCTCTGTGTTCAAAGGGAAGGGAAAGCATACTGGAAAGCAAGCTGGGAAATGGAATAAGTTGGGGCCCAAGGGCGGAGTTTCCAAGAAGCCTGTGGTGGCGTTTCAAGGAAAGTGCTTCAACTGTGACAAAGTTGGACACCGCTCTGCAGACTGTCGCAAGCCGAAGAGGCAGAACGTTCAACGCCCTCAGGCTAATGTAACTGAGATGGCGGCGCTCTCTAAAGATGTGTCTGATATCAATCTCTCTGCTGTGATATCAGAAGTGAACCTGATAGGTTCCAACCCAAGAGAATGGTGGGTGGACACTGGGGCTACCCGTCACATCTGTTCAGAGAAAGATATGTTCACTACTTTCGAGCCGGTTACAAACGGTGAGAAACTTTACATGGGAAACTCTGCAACTTCTGTGGTTGCAGGACATGGCAAGGTGATCTTGAAGATGACCTCTGGGAAAGAGGTGTCACTCAATAATGTCCTCTATGTGCCGGACATTCGCAAAAACTTGGTGTCAGGATCACTCCTGAGCAAACATGGCTTCCGCATGGTCTTTGAGGCAGAAAAACTTGTACTCACCAAGGCTGGAATGTATGTTGGGAAAGGTTATGTTTCTGATGGGCTGTTTAAGCTCAATGTAACCACTGTATTCCCAAAAGTTATGAATAATAATGTCACTGTTGCTTATGTGGTTGAGTCTTCCAATTTATGGCATGGGAGACTAGGACATGTGAATTATGATGCCTTGCGGAGGCTAATTAACATAAACCACATACCTAAATTTCATATTGACAAAAGTGACAAATGTGAAACTTGTGTGGAAGCAAAATTGACAAAGACTTCGTTTCATTCAATTGAAAGAAGCACCGAGCCATTAGAATTAATCCACAGCGATGTTTGTGATTTAAAAATCGTTCAAACTCAAGGAGGCAACAAGTATTTTATTACTTTTGTTGACGATAGCACAAAATACTGTTATGTCTATTTGCTTAAAAGCAAGGATGAAGCTGTGGATAAATTCATTCATTATAAGAATGAAGTTGAGAATCAACTTAGCAAAAAGATTAAAGCATTAAGAAGTGACAGAGGTGGTGAATATGAATCACCAATTGGCAAATTCTGTGCTCAACACGGAATTATACACCAAACCACTGCACCGTATTCACCTCAGCAAAATGGTGTTGCTGAACGGAAAAATCGTAATTGTTGGAAATCTCTTTCAAGATTTGTTGCAATCAGGCGGTATAAAAACAGTGTATAGAAAATCTTATTCCAGTTGTTTCATTACATAAAACATGAACTAAAACATTTTCCATAATCTGGAAATAACTATGAATATACAAACCGAGGCCCGTGTTTCACAAGGTGTCCTTAAAACAGATTCGTCGCCTCACCAGGGTGCTAGAGGTTTTGATCGACGTCCGTCTCCCAGGATACAGCGGTTGAAAGCTTAGTGTGCACCACACTAATAGCTCGCTTCGAAATGAATTTCTGTGCGTAGTACTCTCTCACAGATGAAAAACCAAGACGCTAAAAACCTTGAAGGCTTATCACGGTTTTGGAGGTTTAGAGAAAGGTTTTGGAATTTTTGGAATGTCAATAACCTTCAGCGGAGGATCCATTATATAGGAAGAAAACAGACAGAAATGGCAGCTTTCCATTAATAGCAACACCTGCTATTTATGGAAACTTTCTTTTAATAGCAGCAGCTAAATGTGGAAATTCTATTAATGGCACCTGCCAGAAATGCTAACTTTCTATTAATGGCTCAGCCAGCTATTAATAGAAACTTTCCATTATTGTCCATCTCTTCCACACATTAAAAATGTCTAGCTTTGAATGACAATTTCTCATTCATAACTAAATGGATTTTGTTCATATTTAGGCGCACCAAAATAATCGATTAAAATCCTATTTTTCCAACAATCCCCCACATGAATGAAATTGGCAGCAACACACGCAGAAACTGACACAGACTTGGAGAGAGTACAGCGGATGCTTCAGGTACAGTGACGCGAACTGGATATCAGATATGAAAGACTCCAAATCCACAAGTGGATATGTCTTTACTATTGGTGGTGCAGCAGTATCTTGGAAATCGTCCAAACAGACGTGCATAGCACGATCAACGATGGAGTCTGAATTCATTGCTTTAGATAAGGCAACTGAAGAAGCAGAATGGCTCCACCAGTTTCTGGAAGGTATTCCAAAATGGTCTAACCCTATGCCAGCCATTTGCATCCATTGTGATAGTCAATCAGCAATTGGAAGAGCACAAAGTCATATATATAATGGAAAGTCTAGACACATCCGTCGTAGACACAATACCATTAGACAACTACTCTCAACTGGAATTGTCACAATTGATTTTGTAAAATCAAAAGACAATATTGCGGATCCACTAACCAAAGGGTTAAATCGAGAGCTAGTTGATAAAGCATCGAAAGGAATGGGATTGAAAGCCTATGACGCTTAAATTACCGTGACGGAAAACCCAACCTAGTTGACTGGAGACCCCAAGATCTAGGTTCAACGGGACAACCTAAATTGCGTGTAAAGTAAGAATAAAATCACTGAGGAGTCTAACTCCTACTCATTCCTATGGTGTAACAGTGATGCCTGCAAAAGGGAAAAAAGGTTAAGCTTTTGCTTTTAATGACTCTAATGTGTTGGTTTTTTTCCAAACGAAGTATTGCAGGATACTTTTAAATTAAAGAGGTCACCTATGTGAGTATGAAGTGGGGCCGCTTCTATAAGAATTCGTGAAGGCAGAATTATTTAGAAAAATACTCACTGAACCAGGCGAGTGTTCAAGGCCAAAATGAACACAACAATGAGAATTGAACTGTGTTAGGAGAAGTTCTTGTGTGAAGTCTGTTGTCTCAGTTTACATAAACGGCGGACAGTTCAAGACGTTTCGTTCACTGATCAGCCAGTAAACTCGATAGATTTTCATAAAGGAAGGTTCAAAGCCAAAAGCTACCTTCTTATCTACCTGAAGCATCCGCTGTACTCTCTCCAAGTCTGTGTCAGTTTCTGCGTGTGTTGCTGCCAATTTCATTCATGTGGGGGATTGTTGGAAAAATAGGATTTTAATCGATTATTTTGGTGCGCCTAAATATGAACAAAATCCATTTAGTTATGAATGAGAAATTGTCATTCAAAGCTAGACATTTTTAATGTGTGGAAGAGATGGACAATAATGGAAAGTTTCTATAAATAGCTGGCTGAGCCATTAATAGAAAGTTAGCATTTCTGCAGGTACCATTAATAGAATTTCCACATCTAGCTGCAGCTATTAAAAGAAAGTTCCCATAAATAACAGGTGTTGCTATTAATGGAAAGCTGCCATTTCTGTCTGTTTTCTTCCTATATAATGGATCCTCTGCTGAAGGTTATTGACATTCCAAAAATCCCAAAACCATTCTCTAAACCTCCAAAACCGTGATAAGCCTTCAAGGTTTTTAGCGTCTTGGTTTTTCATCTGTGAGAGAGTACTACGCACAGAAATTCATTTCGAAGCGAGCTATTAGTGTGGTGCACACTAAGCTTTCAACCGCTGTATCCTGGGAGACGGACGTCGATCAAAACCTCTAGCACCCTGGTGAGGCGGCGAATCTGTTTTAAGGACACCGTGTGAAACACGGGCCTCGGTTTGTATATTCATAGTAATTTCCAGATTATGGAAAATGTTTTAGTTCATGTTTTATGTAATGAAACAACTGGAATAAGATTTTCTATACGCTGTTTTTTATACCGCCTGATTGCAACAAATCTTGGAAGAGATTTCCAACAATCTAGCTGTTGCTATTAAAAGAAAGTTCCCATAAATAGCAGGTGTTGCTATTAATGGAAAGCTGCCATTTCTGTCTGTTTTCTTCCTATATAATGGATCCTCTGCTGAAGGTTATTGACATTCCAAAAAATTCCTAAACCTTTCTCTAAACCGCCAAAACCGTGATAAGCTCTCAAGAGTTTTTAGCGTCTTGGTTTTTCATCTGTTTGAGAGTACTACGCACAGAAATTCATTTCGAAGCGAGCTATGAGTGTGGTGCACACTAAGCTTTCAACCGTTGTATCCTGGGAGACGGACGTCGATCAAAACCTCTAGCACCCTGGTGAGGCGGCGAATCTGTTTTAAGGACACCGTGTGAAACACGGGCCTCGGTTTGTATATTCTTAGTAATTTCCAGATTATGGAAAATGTTTTAGTTCATGTTTTATGTAATGAAACAACTGGAATAAGATTTTCTATATGCTGTTTTTTATACCGCCTGAGGTCATCTTCAAGATCACCTTGCCATGTCCTGCAACCATAGAAGTTGCAGAGTTTCCCATGTAAAGTTTCTCACCGTTTGTAACCGGCTCGAAAGTAGTGAACATATCTTTCTCTGAACAGATGTGACGGGTAGCCCCAGTGTCCACCCACCATTCTCTTGGGTTGGAACCTATCAGGTTCACTTCTGATATCACAGCAGAGAGATTGATATCAGACACATCTTTAGAGAGCGCCGCCATCTCAGTTACATTAGCCTGAGGGCATTGAAAGTTCTGCCTCTTCGGCTTGCGACAGTCTGCAGAGCGGTGTCCAACTTTATCACAGTTGAAACACTTTCCTTGAAATGCCACCACAGGCTTCTTGGAAACTCCACCCTTGGGCCCCAACTTATTCCATTTCCCAGCTTGCTTTCCAGTATGCTTTCCCTTCCCTTTGAACACAGAGCTCTGCCCTTGTTCAACCAAATTAGCCTTAGAACCATGGAGATTTTTGTGGTTCTCATCAGCTTTCATGTTATCCTCCTCAATGCGAAGCTTGAGGATAACATCATCAACAGTCATCTCCTTCTTCTTGTGCTTCAGGTAGCTCTTGAAGGAGTTCCAGACTACAGTGTCCGGTAGCTTCTCAATCAAACATCCTGATTGAAAGCTCTCACTTATCGTCATCTGTTCGTTTTGGATTTGCTGGAGGATCACCTGGAATTCTAGTGCTTGTGTTGTCACAGACCTAGAATCCACCATAGAAAAGTTTAAAAACCGGCCGATGATAAATTTCTTTGTTCCGGCATCCTCGGTTTTGAACCTTTTCTCCAAAGACAACCACAGTTCTTTGGCAGTGTTTTTGACAACATACACATTGTACATGCTGTCTTGCAACCCGTTCAAAATATAGTTCCTACACAGGAAATCTGAACGCATCCAGACATCAGCCGCAGCCAATGTCTGTTGGTCGTGCTCAAGTTTAGCAACAACCGGCTGATCCTCCGTTAAGTACCTCGCAAGGTTTAGAGTGGTCAGGTAAAAAGTCATTTTTAGTTGCCACCTTTTGAAATCCACACCAACGAACTTTTCTGGCTGTTGGATGTGTCCGACCGTTGGAATCGTCAAGGGAAGTACACCCATAGACGAAACAGCATTTGGAACCGTCAAAGGGACTGCATCACCAGGAGGTGGAGCATGAGTTGGGATCACGGGACCTCCATCCATCGCGTTCTCAATAGTAGTCATTTTCTAAAATTCAGACACAACCCCAAGTTAGTAATCTGAAAAGTCTAACAGGAATAATAGAATTAAAATTCTATACCTAATTAGACTTGGAAATAATTTAACGGTGCTTGGGTAACTAAAGACAATAAATTTGTTCCACCAAAACAACCAAATAATTATTTTCCCTTTTTGTAGCAAAACCCCAAAATGTTTGATCCGAAAATAAGTTTTCCAAAACTGTTTTTAAACCGAATCTGTTTTAAGATTGTTGGAAATCTCTTTCAAGATTTGTTGCAATCAGGCGATATAAAAACAGTGTATAGAAAATCTTATTCCAGTTGTTTCATTACATAAAACATGAACTAAAACATTTTCCATAATCTGGAAATAACTATGAATATACAAACCGAGGCCCGTGTTTCACAAGGTGTCCTTAAAACAGATTCGTCGCCTCACCAGGGTGCTAGAGGTTTTGATCGACGTCCGTCTCCCAGGATACAGCGGTTGAAAGCTTAGTGTGCACCACACTAATAGCTCGCTTCGAAATGAATTTCTGTGCGTAGTACTCTCTCACAGATGAAAAACCAAGACGCTAAAAACCTTGAAGGCTTATCACGGTTTTGGAGGTTTAGAGAAAGGTTTTGGAATTTTTGGAATGTCAATAACCTTCAGCGGAGGATCCATTATATAGGAAGAAAACAGACAGAAATGGCAGCTTTCCATTAATAGCAACACCTGCTATTTATGGAAACTTTCTTTTAATAGCAGCAGCTAAATGTGGAAATTCTATTAATGGCACCTGCCAGAAATGCTAACTTTCTATTAATGGCTCAGCCAGCTATTAATAGAAACTTTCCATTATTGTCCATCTCTTCCACACATTAAAAATGTCTAGCTTTGAATGACAATTTCTCATTCATAACTAAATGGATTTTGTTCATATTTAGGCGCACCAAAATAATCGATTAAAATCCTATTTTTCCAACAATCCCCCACATGAATGAAATTGGCAGCAACACACGCAGAAACTGACACAGACTTGGAGAGAGTACAGCGGATGCTTCAGGTACAGTGACGCGAACTGGATATCAGATATGAAAGACTCCAAATCCACAAGTGGATATGTCTTTACTATTGGTGGTGCAGCAGTATCTTGGAAATCGTCCAAACAAACGTGCATAGCACGATCAACGATGGAGTCTGAATTCATTGCTTTAGATAAGGCAACTGAAGAAGCAGAATGGCTCCACCAGTTTCTGGAAGGTATTCCAAAATGGTCTAACCCTATGCCAGCCATTTGCATCCATTGTGATAGTCAATCAGCAATTGGAAGAGCACAAAGTCATATATATAATGGAAAGTCTAGACACATCCGTCGTAGACACAATACCATTAGACAACTACTCTCAACTGGAATTGTCACAATTGA
Organism: Vaccinium darrowii; assembly: GCA_020921065.1. Taxonomy (NCBI): domain Eukaryota; kingdom Viridiplantae; phylum Streptophyta; class Magnoliopsida; order Ericales; family Ericaceae; genus Vaccinium; species Vaccinium darrowii. Next base: position 28,808,439 of record CM037159.1, read on the forward strand.
TTTTGTAAAATCAAAAGACAATATTGCGGATCCACTAACCAAAGGGTTAAATCGAGAGCTAGTTGATAAAGCATCGAAAGGAATGGGATTGAAAGCCTATGACGCTTAAATTACCGTGACGGAAAACCCAACCTAGTTGACTGGAGACCCCAAGATCTAGGTTCAACGGGACAACCTAAATTGCGTGTAAAGTAAGAATAAAATCACTGAGGAGTCTAACTCCTACTCATTCCTATGGTGTAACAGTGATGCCTGCAAAAGGGAAAAAAGGTTAAGCTTTTGCTTTTAATGACTCTAATGTGTTGGTTTTTTTCCAAACGAAGTATTGCAGGATACTTTTAAATTAAAGAGGTCACCTATGTGAGTATGAAGTGGGGCCGCTTCTATAAGAATTCGTGAAGGCAGAATTATTTAGAAAAATACTCACTGAACCAGGCGAGTGTTCAAGGCCAAAATGAACACAACAATGAGAATTGAACTGTGTTAGGAGAAGTTCTTGTGTGAAGTCTGTTGTCTCAGTTTACATAAACGGCGGACAGTTCAAGACGTTTCGTTCACTGATCAGCCAGTAAACTCGATAGATTTTCATAAAGGAAGGTTCAAAGCCAAAAGCTACCTTCTTATCTACCTGAAGCATCCGCTGTACTCTCTCCAAGTCTGTGTCAGTTTCTGCGTGTGTTGCTGCCAATTTCATTCATGTGGGGGATTGTTGGAAAAATAGGATTTTAATCGATTATTTTGGTGCGCCTAAATATGAACAAAATCCATTTAGTTATGAATGAGAAATTGTCATTCAAAGCTAGACATTTTTAATGTGTGGAAGAGATGGACAATAATGGAAAGTTTCTATAAATAGCTGGCTGAGCCATTAATAGAAAGTTAGCATTTCTGCAGGTACCATTAATAGAATTTCCACATCTAGCTGCAGCTATTAAAAGAAAGTTCCCATAAATAACAGGTGTTGCTATTAATGGAAAGCTGCCATTTCTGTCTGTTTTCTTCCTATATAATGGATCCTCTGCTGAAGGTTATTGACATTCCAAAAATCCCAAAACCATTCTCTAAACCTCCAAAACCGTGATAAGCCTTCAAGGTTTTTAGCGTCTTGGTTTTTCATCTGTGAGAGAGTACTACGCACAGAAATTCATTTCGAAGCGAGCTATTAGTGTGGTGCACACTAAGCTTTCAACCGCTGTATCCTGGGAGACGGACGTCGATCAAAACCTCTAGCACCCTGGTGAGGCGGCGAATCTGTTTTAAGGACACCGTGTGAAACACGGGCCTCGGTTTGTATATTCATAGTAATTTCCAGATTATGGAAAATGTTTTAGTTCATGTTTTATGTAATGAAACAACTGGAATAAGATTTTCTATACGCTGTTTTTTATACCGCCTGATTGCAACAAATCTTGGAAGAGATTTCCAACAATCTAGCTGTTGCTATTAAAAGAAAGTTCCCATAAATAGCAGGTGTTGCTATTAATGGAAAGCTGCCATTTCTGTCTGTTTTCTTCCTATATAATGGATCCTCTGCTGAAGGTTATTGACATTCCAAAAAATTCCTAAACCTTTCTCTAAACCTCCAAAACCGTGATAAGCTCTCAAGAGTTTTTAGCGTCTTGGTTTTTCATCTGTGAGAGAGTACTACGCACAGAAATTCATTTCGAAGCGAGCTATGAGTGTGGTGCACACTAAGCTTTCAACCGTTGTATCCTGGGAGACGGACGTCGATCAAAACCTCTAGCACCCTGGTGAGGCGGCGAATCTGTTTTAAGGACACCGTGTGAAACACGGGCCTCGGTTTGTATATTCTTAGTAATTTCCAGATTATGGAAAATGTTTTAGTTCATGTTTTATGTAATGAAACAACTGGAATAAGATTTTCTATATGCTGTTTTTTATACCGCCTGAGGTCATCTTCAAGATCACCTTGCCATGTCCTGCAACCATAGAAGTTGCAGAGTTTCCCATGTAAAGTTTCTCACCGTTTGTAACCGGCTCGAAAGTAGTGAACATATCTTTCTCTGAACAGATGTGACGGGTAGCCCCAGTGTCCACCCACCATTCTCTTGGGTTGGAACCTATCAGGTTCACTTCTGATATCACAGCAGAGAGATTGATATCAGACACATCTTTAGAGAGCGCCGCCATCTCAGTTACATTAGCCTGAGGGCATTGAAAGTTCTGCCTCTTCGGCTTGCGACAGTCTGCAGAGCGGTGTCCAACTTTATCACAGTTGAAACACTTTCCTTGAAACGCCACCACAGGCTTCTTGGAAACTCCACCCTTGGGCCCCAACTTATTCCATTTCCCAGCTTGCTTTCCAGTATGCTTTCCCTTCCCTTTGAACACAGAGCTCTGCCCTTGTTCAACCAAATTAGCCTTAGAACCATAGAGATTTTTGTGGTTCTCATCAGCTTTCATGTTATCCTCCTCAATGCGAAGCTTGAGGATAACATCATCAACAGTCATCTCCTTCTTCTTGTGCTTCAGGTAGCTCTTGAAGGAGTTCCAGACTACAGTGTCCGGTAGCTTCTCAATCAAACATCCTGATTGAAAGCTCTCACTTATCGTCATCTGTTCGTTTTGGATTTGCTGGAGGATCTCCTGGAATTCTAGTGCTTGTGTTGTCACAGACCTAGAATCCACCATAGAAAAGTTTAAAAAACCGGCCGATGATAAATTTCTTTGTTCCGGCATCCTCGGTTTTGAACCTTTTCTCCAAAGACAACCACAGTTCTTTGGCAGTGTTTTTGACAACATACACATTGTACATGCTGTCTTGCAACCCGTTCAAAATATAGTTCCTACACAGGAAATCTGAACGCATCCAGACATCAGCCGCAGCCAATGTCTGTTGGTCGTGCTCAAGTTTAGCAACAACCGGCTGATCCTCCGTTAAGTACCTCGCAAGGTTTAGAGTGGTCAGGTAAAAAGTCATTTTTAGTTGCCACCTTTTGAAATCCACACCAACGAACTTTTCTGGCTGTTGGATGTGTCCGACCGTTGGAATCGTCAAGGGAAGTACACCCATAGACGAAACAGCATTTGGAACCGTCAAAGGGACTGCATCACCAGGAGGTGGAGCATGAGTTGGGATCACGGGACCTCCATCCATCGCGTTCTCAATAGTAGTCATTTTCTAAAATTCAGACACAACCCCAAGTTAGTAATCTGAAAAGTCTAACAGGAATAATAGAATTAAAATTCTATACCTAATTAGACTTGGAAATAATTTAACGGTGCTTGGGTAACTAAAGACAATAAATTTGTTCCACCAAAACAACCAAATAATTATTTTCCCTTTTTGTAGCAAAACCCCAAAATGTTTGATCCGAAAATAAGTTTTCCAAAACTGTTTTTAAACCGAATCTGTTTTAAGATTGTTGGAAATCTCTTTCAAGATTTGTTGCAATCAGGCGATATAAAAACAGTGTATAGAAAATCTTATTCCAGTTGTTTCATTACATAAAACATGAACTAAAACATTTTCCATAATCTGGAAATAACTATGAATATACAAACCGAGGCCCGTGTTTCACAAGGTGTCCTTAAAACAGATTCGTCGCCTCACCAGGGTGCTAGAGGTTTTGATCGACGTCCGTCTCCCAGGATACAGCGGTTGAAAGCTTAGTGTGCACCACACTAATAGCTCGCTTCGAAATGAATTTCTGTGCGTAGTACTCTCTCACAGATGAAAAACCAAGACGCTAAAAACCTTGAAGGCTTATCACGGTTTTGGAGGTTTAGAGAAAGGTTTTGGAATTTTTGGAATGTCAATAACCTTCAGCGGAGGATCCATTATATAGGAAGAAAACAGACAGAAATGGCAGCTTTCCATTAATAGCAACACCTGCTATTTATGGAAACTTTCTTTTAATAGCAGCAGCTAAATGTGGAAATTCTATTAATGGCACCTGCCAGAAATGCTAACTTTCTATTAATGGCTCAGCCAGCTATTAATAGAAACTTTCCATTATTGTCCATCTCTTCCACACATTAAAAATGTCTAGCTTTGAATGACAATTTCTCATTCATAACTAAATGGATTTTGTTCATATTTAGGCGCACCAAAATAATCGATTAAAATCCTATTTTTCCAACAATCCCCCACATGAATGAAATTGGCAGCAACACACGCAGAAACTGACACAGACTTGGAGAGAGTACAGCGGATGCTTCAAGTACCAAAACCGTGATAAGCTCTCAAGAGTTTTTAGCGTCTTGGTTTTTTCATCTGTGAGAGAGTACTACGCACAGAAATTCATTTCGAAGCGAGCTATTAGTGTGGTGCACACTAAGCTTTCAACCGCTGTATCCTGGGAGACGGACGTCGATCAAAACCTCTAGCACCCTGGTGAGGCGGCGAATCTGTTTTAAGGACACCGTGTGAAACACGGACCTCGGTTTGTATATTCTTAGTATTTTCCAGATTATGGAAAATGTTTTAGTTCATGTTTTATGTAATGAAACAACTGGAATAAGATTTTCTATACGCTGTTTTTTATACCGCCTGATTGCAACAAATCTTGGAAGAGATTTCCAACACCCTAGGGCTGAGTCTACGTGTGTAACTTGTTTGGAGGTCTGTCACGTATAGTCTCTTGTTCCGTTTATCAACGTGCAACCTTTTGTTGGGTTTATAATTGTGGGGCCGGGTGTGGGTTGTGAAATATGAAATATAGAGATGGAATAGGCTCCTCTAATACCATATGGAAAATTTATATCTAATTCAAAAACTTAGTCTATTAGGTGGAGAGATCACTACATTCTATAGAATGATCATCAACTATTCCATACTCAAGTAATGTGAGATACTGAGATTATATTTCAGACAAGAAAAATGAAGAATATTTCCATGAGTTGGAAAGTATACCAAAATTTGTAGCTAATTTTTTTTTTCTTTGAATTCTACAGAATTTGAAAAGCTATAACAGGAATGAGATTCTGAAAATACCAAAGCTAGGTTTGGATAGCTTTTCGGGCTTTTTGGATTAGATTTTAGATTTTAAGTTATCTAAATGCTGATTTTTCAACTTTTTTCAATAAACAATACCAGCTTTTATTGCAGCTTAATCATGATAGTAAAAATATCAATCTCGCTTTACCAAAACGGTTATAGTAAAACCTATCGCAAAAACGCCCATCTATAGCGAAGGACTGGCAATGATTTGTTTTTTTAATTATTGTAATGCAGAAGAGACTTATGGTGATAGTAGTGCTGCTGCTGATCATGAAGCAGTGAAGACGGTGCCCAAATTCTGCCCGCGGCCGATTATTCTAACGTCTGAGCATTGCTTTTTTGGGGGTGAATGCAACGGTGATTGTGAGGCTAAGACTCACAGGAAAGGCGCTGAAGGAAGTTGCGGCGATGTTCGCCCGGGTGACTACAAATGTATCTGCAAATATCCACCACCCTGCAATCTATCCCTCCCTGGTCGCTTCACTTAGTTTTCCCATCAGTTCCATGCCAATGCTTGTTCGTTTCTTGGTACTAATTAAGGGATGCATGCATCCATATATGTCCATCTAGTTGTAATATTTACCATTGGGATAACTAAATCAATTGGGAAAAAAACTTCTATTAATTCCTTATAACTAAAGGCTGGAATATCATGCCAATTCTATTTCCATATTTCTTCTTTCATGAATGTTTCTAATTATTAGGAGTTATTACGCGCGTATAAAATGTATATGTACGTTGCACACAGCTGAATGAGTGTACGCAGCCGTTAAAATTGATGTCAAAGGTTAGCAGTGATCTCATTCCAACTACTCCCTCCGTCTCCAATTTTTTGTCTCAAATAACACTTTTTGTTGTTCCCAAAAAAATGATCCCAATTGAAAAGTAATAGGCAAAAAATGTTAAGTTTACTGTTTTATCCTCACTTTGTGAAAGTAGGTACATGTAATGATGGAAAAAAATTATAACAAGTGTAATAATGATGTTCGCTTAATAAATTGGAATCCGTAAAAAGGACCAATAATTTGGGACGGATGAAGTATTAATTAATTTGTGGGAGATTATCTCATTCCAGCTGTATGTGATGTAGTTTTCCCTCGTATATAAGCGGATTGCTTGATATACGACCTATACCATGATCTTTATCCAAAACAAAGGAGCACCAGTATTTTGCTACATTCGTGTATGGGTTAGACCCCACTACTGAGGGTTTATGATGTTATTGCGTGATTAAAGTCAAAATTCAACAATATTTATCCTTTGCTGCAACGTGCTTTGCATGAGGTTATGCCCGTTGGTCAGAGATGACAAAATTTTCAGACATTCACGGTACGTATGCATTTTGTTAGAAAATAGTAACAGAAGCAACTGTTTCAAGTGGGGTAAGATAGAAAGCCAAGAAAGGTCCACCACTTTTTTCTTATGAAGTGAAAATTGACTTACAATCACATAAATGCGATATCCAAGGAAAGAAACAATTTCATAAGTCCTGATTTTTATATGCTCTCGTAGAAGTTTAGATGAGAAATGATCTTATTTACAATTTTGTCTTTCGAGTCGAGGTCCATCCCTGATTCCATGAATGTCAACACCAATTTCATAAAGCAGACCATCCCTGATTCCATGAATGTCAACACCAATTTCATAAAGCAGGTCATCAACAGGTTCCATGGTCTTCATGCCTGCAGCCTTAATCCTTGGAGCACCATAAACTCAATGCTTACCAGCAAAGGGAATGAAAAACCAGCTGCCAAGAAGCACCAGTCCCATGGCTTCTAGTAAGTCAACAAAATTTGGTTTCCACCAATTTATTAGTCATTTGTAAAGGCATGAAAACTGGAACTGTCCAATATCTTTGGAAGTCAAGTTGGCACCGTCTAGACCAATGTGCACAGAATGCACAACTGTCACCAAAAGTTTTGGCTTCAACATAAACCATGTTCTATCAGACAGTACACCCGTAGGAAAAAAAAAAAAAAAAAAACCGTTGTCATAATGTAGCGCAGGGAGATCAGTTGTTCAGTTACTGCAATAGTGTATTCCATAGGGTACCTTCCGGTTTTTTGTCTTCTTGTTTTTTTTCCCGATGCAAACCAAGATTCAAACACAGCCCTCTTTGTATGCAATATCAGGCTGCTTGCTTATATCATCTTGAGAAAAGTTTAAAGCCCTTCAAGAATGGACGATTGAATTTCTATATGAATGGAAGGGGGGCTTTGGATTGGAAATAACCACAAGCGAGAGGGCAAAAATAGGACTTTATGTGGGACCAAGGACTTGAATGGAAGTTTGGAGGTTTTCAATGAATAAGATTTGGTGCAGCGAAACTAGATATTGTCCTCCCTTTATTGTTATCCATATCACAGGCTATTTGAAGAGTCCACTCTTTAGCAACTCGTAATGCTGTGACTTGGATCCGGTAAAACTGCAAATTTCAAGAGACAAGACGAATATGAGAGATTCTGAGGCACTAGGATAGATTCTAAAACGGTAATGCTACATACACAACAATTTGGACAACAAAATGGACAACAGCCCCAAAACGACGTCGTTTTGGGGTCTGTTGTAAAAAAAAAAAAAAAAAAAAAAAAAAAAAAAGATGAAAAATTGAAATCTCCCTTTCCCCATCAGTCGATGAAGAAGAGAGAAAGAGAAGACCCGCCAGTGCCGATCGTCGACTCCCCCTCTGGCAACCACCGCCATTGCTGACCGTCGACTCGCCACCTCTGGCGACCACCGCCATTGCCGACACTCCCCACCACCGCCGACCTCCGCCACTGCCGACTTCCCCACCTCCGGCGACCTCAGGATTCCAAATCGAACCACCACTACGAAGGTCTATCTCTCTCCCTCTCTCTTTCTATCACGATGCCCCCCCCCCCCCCCCCCCCCCCCCCCCCCCCCCTCTCTCCTTGTTTCAATTTGAGAAACCCTAGCTCAGTTGAAAAACCCCCAATTTTTTTCAATTTGAGAAACCCTAATACAGTTGAAGAAACCCAATTTCATACAGTTGAAAAAACCCTAGTTCTAGTAACCAAGACCTTAATTCAGTTGAAAGAACTCTAATATGGTGTACTTCTTTGAAATCTGGGTAAGCGACTAGCCCACTGAATTTGGGTTCCAATTCCACTAATACTTAGTTATTGCCTTGGCTCTGTTGAAGTACACCATACCCTAATATGTGTGTTTGGGGAGAAATACACCTCATGGCATATGTATGCGCTAAAATTATGGCCAAGGGAGAAGTGTATGGTTATCAAAATCTTTTTCATGCATCTAAAATTTAAGGCATATGTATGCACTTATAATGATTATGCAAGATGTATAGCAAGATTTTGATAGAGTATATTGTCAATTTAGAAGCTGTGTTGTGAATTCCAGTTTGTCCAAATATGAACAAGGTTACTCCAAGGGCTTTCTAACGTGATCCAGTTAAGTGCTCCATGAAAAATGAACAAGGTTAAGTGCTCCCTGTAATATTATTACTCCAGTTAAGTGCTCCCTGTAAAATGAACAAGGTTACTCCAAGTACCTTTAAAGGCTAATATTTGGCATCATCTCATGTCTTCCTTGCTTTTGCTGTAATCATCTGTCGAGGCACCTTTGGCCAGGTTTTGGAATGTTGGGATAGAGAAAAAAAGAAAATGGTAGCTATTAAAATTGTTCGCGGTATTAAGTACTGTGAAGCAGCTATGATAGAAATTGAAGTTATATGCTTACATGTTTAAGACTTTTCAGTAGATTTCACTGCTATTCTTGTTGTTTTAGCCTTGGTGGCTACTTTCAGTAGATTTTTCAAGTCCATTTTTTACTTAACTGCTACCTTGACCAAAATATTGTAAAAGCAAACATTACATTGATGAAGTTGAGATCTGACTTGAAGTAGCAGTGACATGGTCTGCATTTTTCCTCCTCGCTTGCATTTTTCCTCCCTGCTGCAATTACATTTTGTTTCTTACTTTTCAGATTCATGCTTGCTACTGGAGAATGTTTCAAAGGCAAAAAGATATGCAAGGGAAAAAGAGATGACAAGTCCCCCACCATCAAAGCCATCTCCAAAGAGACCCGCAAGAAGCGACATTCCTATCTTTTCCTTTCTTGTTGCTCTTTTTTCTTTCTTTGTATTGTACGAAGCTTAAGGGAGAGGATAAATGTAATGATATTTGGAATGTATCCCTTATTTTTTTTGTACTCGAAAGACTATGTATTACAACACCTTTGTAATGGATGTTAGTAATGATGTTTGATTCTCTTTCTTCTCTCAAAACTTTAAATTTTAATGTGCTTAATGATTATGATGACAATAGACTTGAACTTGGTGGTTGTTTGTTGAGACGTTTGACATCGGGTTAGGACCAAAAAGAGGGGAGATGCTGCCCAATTTTTTTCAAAAAAAAGAAGTCATGTAACAGTGTATCATGTAGAAAAACAAGGGATTTGAATGTGCTTAATGCTTATGATCAGAATGACTTGAACTTGGTGGTTGTTTGTTGAGACGCTTGACATCAGGCTAGGACCAAAAACAAGGGAAATGCTGCCCAAATTTTTCCAAACAAGGGATTTGCTATTAATGGAGGACACGGACACAGACACGATGGTGGAAACGGACACAGAACTATAGCAAGAGTGACTTAAAATTCCATACCCAATTCTAATTCCAAGCACAAAAGCCAATCTACTTCGAATCATAAAAGCCAAATCCATTAAAGTAATTACAAAACCCAATTCCAACCATCATAATAGTCTTAATAAAGTACTAATATAAATTTGTTACATAATAAAGCAAGCTAGTTTACTACTCTTCACGATTCTCCGTTGCATTCAACATTTCCAAATAACTTTGATTTCCTCCGCATCCTTGCCCTTGAGTCTGTAGTAAACTTGGTTGTGCTCCTCCCCAATGTTGATCTTGACTACCCGCAATAGTTGATTGACCTCTCCCAACTTGACCACTAAAGAAGCTTCCCATGTTGCTTTGTGAACTTGGAAACGAAGGCATAAATTGGTTCAACATTGTTCCGGATGGGCATAAACTTGGAGAAAATGGGAACATGTTTCCACCTTGTGCCATATTTGGTAGCATATTATGGGAGATCATGTTTGACCACATTGATTGCCCCACGTAGCTTGGAGGAACCTGCTTAACAATAAAAAGGGATTATGAATAACTTTTACATGAACTAAGAATTATGCAATTAAAAAAAAGTTTCTTACATTTACATTTACAACACTCTCTTGTGTCCCGAAGTCATGGCCAACCGCAATCTCCTCAACCTCCTAAAATTGAAAAATATTATAAGTATTATAAGTCCATATTAACTTGCAACTAACAAATCACAAAGCAACTTATACCTTGTTTTTTTCCTTCGGCAATACCTTCTTTTTTGTTACTTTTTTCTTCTTAATAATTTTTTCCATAAAACCTTGCTTCCTTTTGCACGGCGGTCTCCCTTTTCGTTGCACACGTTCCGGGTCAAGTATGTTGGTGCTCTGTTTGGAAGGTAGAACCTCATCTCCAATGGAAACCGCATTATTTTCACAAACAACCGCATCATTATCACAAACAACCGCATTACGTTGGTGCTCCTTCAATTCTTCTTTTAACTCGCGTGTCCTTTTTATCACTATTTCATACCTCTCTTGAGAATCTTCCGCTAAATCAACAACCCCCTTAAACTCTTTGCACATGTTGTCACTCCGATGGGCTTCAATTGACTTTGACAACTTATCGTAACTGATTCGAACTTTAGTATGAGCCCTTTTCACATTTTTACACCATCTTCTCAACACATACTTGTCAGGCACTCTTTTAACTCTCCTTTCATGCCACACCATCAATTGATGTTTACACACCATTCCTTTATACTCAAACAACCGACAATTACAATGTGTATCATTGGTTTCGACATTAAAACCAACAATAAATGGCACTTCCTTGGTCATTTTCACTTCTTCTCCTTCTTCATTAAAACCGACAGTAAATGTGATGGACTCTAGTACCTCATACTCGGATAGAACATCACCTTCTTTTTTCATCTTACACAAACACAGTAGTTTCCCAACAAATTCTTTATTAAACTCTTGAACCTTCTTATTCGTGTAAACATCTTGAAATTGCTTTTCCAACTCAGTTCCGGTTATTGATGGGATGAAAGTGTTCCAACTTTTCACATCTTCTTGCCTTTCATTTTCCACCTTTTTGGCTAATGCGTTGTCATATTGCTCAACAAATTCTTTCAAGGTCGTCTTCGCGTGGACGAAACCATCGAAATAGCCATTCATACTTTCGCTTCTTTGTGTGGAAGACATTCCTGCCCAAAAGCAGTCTTTCAAGTAAGCAGGAACCCACCGTTTCCTCTCTTGATACATCCCCGCTAACCATGAATTACCTTGTAGCTCATACTTCTTAATGAATCCATCCCAAGCAGCCTCAAAGTTATCTACTGTCAATGAATTATAAACTGCCTTACGCATAGATGAACTCATGTCCTCATAGTCCTTGTACCCACCCAACTTTTCTGGCACCTTTTTCATAATGTGCCATATGCACCACCGATGTCGGGCGTCAGGGAATACACTTTCTATAGCATTCTTCATGGCCATACATTGATCGGTAAGAATTGCTTTTGGAGCACAACCCCTCATGCATGTCTTCCAAGTCTGAAATAACCATGAAAATGACTCTGTGTCTTCATGAGATATGAGCCCGCAACCCAATAAAATCGACTCACCATGATGATTCACGCCTACAAATGGAGCAAAAGGCATGTCGAACTTGTTAACCAAGTACGTTGTGTCGAATGTGACAACATCACCGAACTCCTCACACGCTGCCCTACTCCTTGCATCAGCCCAAAATACATTCCTTAGTCGACCCTTAGCATTCAAATCCATTGCGAAAAAGAAGTTAGAATTGTCGGATTCCATTCTCATGAAATAGCTATGCATTGCTTCAGCATCTCCCTCTTTAAGTCGTAAACGTCGAAGTTTGTCCAAATAATTTCGGCAATCCTTCTCAAGATATGGAACCATATTAGGTCCTCCAGCCTCAATCTGAAGTGAGTCAACAGTCTTGCACGTTTTGATCCCGGCTTGTGAATTCATCTCAAGCTTCCTTTTTACGTGGTCATCAAGTATCCTATTGCACTTGAAAAACCTTGCCTTTCCCGGACTTTGTTCATGATTGTGGTCCAAAACAACCCGATTTAACCTCCACTTTCCATCCGGGCGTATACCAACGTGAACATGAGCTGGACAATCAATTCTTGTTTGTGGCCGTGGTTTGACTGGGTTGCTTGTTCTTACCCTTGGCTTTCCGGCACGATTGCATGAAAAAGTTACATCCTTCAACGTTCCATCTCTTCCCTTTCTCGATGTTCTTTTACACGCAGCAAACCCTTTTTCTTTAGCATATCCCAAATAATAGAGATAAGCTTCCTCCGATGTGTCAAATATCAATCCCTCTTTCGGTTCTTCAACTCTATTATCACAATTTTTTATTGTCTCATTCTCATCCTTATTAGTATCTATCGCACCACATTCTTTGTTTGAAGGATAACTCTGTACCTCTTGTTCATCTCCACTCAATAACACTTCCTCTTGTCCACACTCTTCGTTTGAAGGCATTGTCGACGGAATAGACCCCGAAGACATAATCTGTTGGTTCATAAACAAAGGAAAAAACAAATTAGATACAAAAAAAGCATCTTGGTTGGTAGGTAAAGTGTAAGTAATAACATATGTAATCCCGATAATTAAGGGCAATAAGAGACAGATTCTAATACATACGAATTACTTGGAATGTTCTTTCATTTAATAGTGCCATATTAAATCCCAAAAAATCCTAAACAGTGACAGCATACTGAAATCCCGATATGAAGCGAGTCAGGTGACTAAAAAAGGACCCTAAATAAAATCACATTTCTAGACTTGATAAGCAAAAGTAACAAATTAACTATCCTAATTCTTAGCAGAAACATTGACAATCTTAAACTAATACACTACCAGTATCTTTGAATTTGTGATGGATGAATGACCAAGTAAACAATGCATCTGAAAAGGAGATGCAACTTGCTTGTATGCACAATGCAGACACTAAACAAGCCACCTTATTGTCCAAATATCAAAAACAATATTGACCCATGGCCTTTCCTACGAGTGATTCATAGAAAAAATTAATGGGGCTAGATGTTCAAGGGTCCATTTTAAGGGATTGACCGGAGATCTGCCAAACAAAAACAATGAACAAATGTAAAAAATCTCTAATTTTTTTCCCAAAAAAATCCCCAATGTAAGTAACAACTGTGCCCTAATTTTTCCCAAAAAAAAATCCCCAATCTAACATATGTAAAAAAATACCAAAGCACAGAGAGAGAGAGAGAGAGAGAGAGAGAGAGAGAGAGAGAGAGAGAGAGACCTTTGTGGAGTGGGTAATGGCGTTCGGCGGCAGCCGTGGAGTTCGCCGGAGTTGGGGCTTCTGTGGTGGTGGTGGTTATGGAGTTTCGACGGCCGTCAGATGGTGGTGCTTTCCGGCGAAGGGGAGGCGCAGACAGTGGTGGTTGGTGATGAACTGATGGTAGACGTCCTCTCTCTGTCTTCTACTTTTGACTGAAGTGTTTGGTGGATGGGGAAGAAGAAGAAGAACAGCGCGCGCGTTTTGAAATTTTCACGCTTTTTTTTTTTTTTTTTTTTTTACAACAGACCCCAAAACGACGTCGTTTTGGGGCTGTTGTCCATTTTGTTGTCCAATTAGTTGTGTATGTAGCATTACCGATTCTAAAACCTTTTTGGCAAATAAGATGGAATTTGCTAATTCCACAGGATGCGGAGTAGGCATCTTGAAGCACATTTTGTAAACGCTGGAACCTTGGTATAGCCTGTACAAGCTTGTTGGCTATGAAATGAACAAGGGAAATAATCTACTCTTTACCACAACCCTTTTTGGTTTCACAATGGAAGTAGGCATTCCGTAAAGCAGTTGAGCACATTTGTTGTTGAGGTCATAATAAACTTTCCAAGTCATCGTATGCTTCAAGACAGTAGGTTCTCTACATCATTGATTCCTATTCAAGTTATCAGCATCTCAGTAGTTATCTTCCTGTTTTCCATCTTCTGTTGTTTGGTTCGTTAGATTGCTAGATAATTCCAGAAATTTGCAAATTGGAATTGGCAACCATTTTTCTTCATACTACTATACCATGCAATCAGTCACGGCAAACTCTACACTAAAAATAGATAAACCATTCCACTAACCTTTCTTTGACATTCACCCTAAAAATTCTTCTGTTCCTCCCAATTAGTGCTGCTCTGTAGAAGATAAATACAATACCTGTAACTAAAAGTAAATTCTTGAGGAACCGGTACTCAAGTAATAGGCTATCGGACATATTTCTTAAGAAATGCACTTCCTTAAGCACAATAACCAACAGGAAGTTGTCAACAGGATTAATTACAGTCTCTAAACAGAACCCAAAAAAAGAGGAGAGTGAGGTATCTACAAATTGATATATAAAAAAATGAGAAGGATATCTACAAATTGTAGACCAAATTATAAAACCCAATTCACAGAAGCACGGTTTATCATCCATGGATTCAAGACAACTGGTAAAAACGTGAAGAGAATAGCCAATCACTTTGTTAAGACTGTGACCTTCTCTCATGGAGGAGCCAATCCAAAACCTCTTATAAGAGTTTTGGCCCGAGTCTCAGAGCACTGTGATAAGCTTTGAATCAAGGCTCTCATACATCGTGCTTTTCCGGAGTCTCTCAAAGTATGACATCAGCAACCCATTTTGCCTGGCAATATTGGAACGGATCCAACCCGAATGATTTCTAGGTGCCCCAGTTATCGTCACAGCAGTGCTCTCATTCGCCAGATTAGCCAGAGCTACCATAGCTTCTGGTTCAGTAACCGACGAGGCATCCACCAGGAAAATATGGCTAAAATCTCCAGCAATTATGCCCTCATTGTGCAGCCGGAAGCTACTCATGAAAGTGGATGAAATCACCTTAAATTTCCGGAGCTCCTGTAGTGAAGGACAAGAAAAGCACTCATTTTCCTCTTTATAAAGACAGGAAGGAAGAATGTCTTCAGGAACTCCATCAAACTCCCGGAATGCAGCATTTGCTCGGAAGATATCAGAATCTAGAATCTTCTCCTTCAACTTTCTTGTAATGACATCACATGTCTTGTTTGTAGGAGCACATATGAGAATCCGGCATGAGGGAGATGATCGACACACTTGAAGAACTGCTTCACATACAACAAATCCAGTTCTTGATAAAAAACAAAATCGTCCAGATTTATACACAGAGATTGGTCCCTCCACAAGATATGGAATTGCATTTTGGTGGCTTAAGATATGATTAACAGCAGAGACTTGATTCCAGTCAAGTGTTGAATTGATAAGTTGAGATTGAGCAGTAAGAAGGCTGCTTTTAGAAATTGAATTAGGGAAGAGGAATTTCCTGAACAAAGGATCCGAGGCTGCTTCAACTGCTTGGTGCGCTCGTTTCAAACAGACTCTGTTGAAAGAGAACTTAACATCGTATTTGCATGCTGAGTAATGCTGATCATGAAAATCTTCTCCAAATTCAACCAAAACATGATTGCTCTTTACCACACGGTAGATAAGACCCTGTTTTGAGTTCAATTATAATGAAGAGACGAACGAGGCAATGACTTCAAACCCATGCTCAATGGATACAAACTTGCATAAATGAAGGAATGAGCACTGCCATCATGAGTGAAACCTCACCCAAGACCACTCTTAAGTCAAATGTTGATTAGAAATTTTAATTCTCTGATTTAACATTACAAGACTTCTCTTATGGCATCCTTGGTGATAAGTGATAACCCATGTGAACTTTTACTGCCAAAACAAAATTTTCAACAAATTTGAAGTACCACAAAATGAATGAGGTGGAAAAGGTTAAGTACAAGAACTGATATTAAAGTGCACACGCAACCTAATCTAACATTTCGATATTAGATTGACAATACTGTTTTTTAATTTCCAATTGTACAATCTTATATTGGTACAGCAATAGTGAAATCATAGTGGTTGTAAAAATTGGAAATGAATAGAATTTCAAGGAAAGCATTTTTCAGTTTGTTTACGGAAAAATCTCTCACGTAAATGACCTCATTTGTAGCACTATGCAATGTAAAAGATAAAAAAACTGGTGGTGGGCCAAAAAGGATCTTTAAGATGAATCTAGTTACTAGTAAACACATCATTCTGTGCCCAAAGTTGATGGATTATGTGGGGTGCTTTGTCTTGATCTATGGCTCATGAACTGCAATGCACATGAGAGCAACCAATTTTTCTTGAAATAGAATCCATCCATTTTGATGTAGGACGGTTTTAGAACATTTGAGTACTACCGCCTACAATAGGAATCCTGGTGGTTTTTTTGTTGGGAAATAAGAAGAGTACTTGGGTTAAGTGCGCAAAGAAGGAGAAAGGAAAGAAGGGGAAGAAGAAGAGTGAGTGAGAAAGAGAGAGGTGCTTCACCCATGCAAGGGTTAGGCGGTTTCTACATGGAATGACCGCAAACCAAACCCCAATCACAATGAGGCCTCAGCCTTGAAAATTCAATTCATTAATCAGCTCTCTATTCATAAAAGAAGATACTACATCCCAATATATAATCCGTGGATAGGACCCTTCTAATTCCTAAAAGTCTAAATGACAAAAACCTAATCAATGAATAAATTAAATAAGATAATGAATGAACCTAAATATAAATGCATACATTGAATCTAACAAAGACTACATGTAATGAATTAACAGAATGTGTTTAATATATCTAGATGAATATTAATGCAAGTACTAGATTTATGATGATCCTTGACCTTCCAACTACCATGGATGACCCTTGAACTACCATGAACACTTATTTTTGGACCAAAATGACTCCTCGATGCTCATGCTACCCATGGCCTTTGGTTTAGGCATCCAAAGCCTACGAGACTTGTCTAACCATTCCATGGCTATGTCATCATATTTGCATCAAACTAGAAAGGTCAAATATCAATTTGGTGAAACAGTAAAGGTTGCATGGCACACAAACCATAGATCGGTTCTGTGACAGTTAATTAATTGCTTCCAACTGTCTCTCTCAATGCGTACGTCTGCAACGCAATAATGAACGTAAAAGTATAAAACAGTTTTGTGTTGTGATGGTGCAAGTTACACATGAACTTGTATATGGCTCACCTGGAATGGCTCAGTTTTCGTGCCTGAAGGCCGTATGGAGACAAAGTCCCTAGATAAAAGGAATGGCCTTTTCTCGGGAATGGAGTCGATCTCAAATGCCACGAAGACTTTATCATCCTTCTCATCATTCATATTCTTCTTGTTGTATTTGCCTTTCCTCTTATAAATTGCTGCTTCATGCAACTCCAAAGTCACGTTCTTCATTTCAAACCCATCCCATTTCTGATCCAGTAATGAATTATTAACAACAAACCATAGTTCAAAATCACAAACGTAGCTTTTTGGGTATCTATGCTTTAAGTAGCTTTTCAAGGAAACTAAGACGCTATGAAAGATGGGAAAATAAAAAAACAGCAGTAACATAAAAAAAAAATGCTGATTTAAGGTCATCTAAAATTTGACGCGAGGATAATCATTCCTAGTGTTTAGTATTGACAACATGACAATTTCACAAGCTAGGTAAGATACATAAACCTAATCAACTAATTATGTCACTGAACTTCCATGAGACTAGAAATGTGCAAAAAGGCATCTAAATGACACCCCTGATATATCCCAAAGCACTTGAAAGAAAATATTCTCCCCCCAAAAAAGGAGGTAGTTAGTTTCTCTCTCTGTTTTATTTGTTTGTTTTTTTCTGAACAAAATGTAAGGAAACATTCGAGTGCATGTATTTGCACTAGAAAAGCTTAAAGCTTGTAAGTTTTGGTGATCTGCTCCAGAATTTGATTTGTATTGCCAAATTAAGGGAGGCATTTGCCTGGATTTTTAAACAACTTAGAAAGATTCTATAAAGGAAGTGAAAGGTTTATAATGTAAATCAGATGAGTAGGTTTCAATTGACAGCCTCCTCCTATGTTCTTAAGTGTTGAAAGATTATAATTGATATGTATTCTTCTTACTAGGAGACACAATATATAGACTGTGAACAAGATAATTTAGGAAAGGAAATAATAAGGAAATTGCTACCTACCTAATTAGACTAATTACAATCTTCCTAATTGCCTAATTGATTACAACATGTGTATTACAATACTTCTTTCCTTTTCAACACTCCTCCTCAAGCTGGAGCGTATACATCGTACACTCCAAGCTTGCGACAAATAGAATCAATGGAATCCCTGGGAAGAGCCTTCGTGAAAATATCAGCAAGTTGAGAGCCTGAAGGAACAAAAGGCGTGTTGATCTCTTTAGACTCCACTTTTGACCGAATGAAATGACAATCAACTTCAATGTGTTTGGTCCTCTCGTGGAATACTGGATTATTAGCAATGTGGATAGCAGCCTGATTATCACAATATAAGGAAGTTGTACCATGTATTGGAATCCCAAACTCATGTAGAAGTGTACACAACCAAGTCAACTCACAAGTGGTATGAGTCATTGCTCTATACTCTGCTTCGGCACTAGAACGTGCTACAACTGACTGTTTCTTACTTTTCCATGTCACAAGATTGCCACCTATAAATGTGCAATAACCAGTGGTAGAACGACGATCAGCAGGAGATCCTGCCCAGTCAGCATCCGTATACAGTGTTCTAAAAGAAGGTTTGGAAGGCAGAGGACTCGCCGCCTAGGCGCTAGAAGGCCCCTCGCCTACTAGCCCTACTAACCCAACTAGACCGACTATCCCGACTAATTGCCCGACTAGGTGCCGAGAACTCGGCCCTGGAAGCTAGAAAGTGCCTGACCGCCCTAGGAGTGCCTAGCGAGTTTTAGAACCCTGTCCGTATACCCTTCGATACGAAGATGTCTAGACGCTTTGAAGAGAAGTGCACGCCCAGGAGCATTTTTAAGATACTTCAAGATACGAACCATAGCCACCATATGAGAAACTCGAGGACAAGTCATAAATTGACTAACAACACTGACTGCATTGGAGATATTGGGTTGAGTGATAGTGAGATAAATAAGTTTACCCACAAGTCTCCGATACAGTTTAGGATCGTAAACCAACTCACCATCGTCAGGCATAAGTATATGATTAGTCTCCATAGGAGTAGCTACAAGTTTAGAACCAAGATAACCTGTATCTTTCAAGAGATCGAGAGTGTATTTCCGTTGTGATAAACTGATGCCTGCTTTAGAACGAGCAACTTCAATGCCAAGAAAATACCGAAGCTTGCCTAGATCCTTGGTGAGAAAACTGGAAGAAAGGTGACGAATCAATACCTAAATTCCATCGTTGTCACTCCCTGTGATGACAATATCATCCACATAGACTACGAGAATCACAATACCACTGGTGGTCCTTTTAAAGAAGACAAAGTGATCAACTTGACTTCATGTCATACCATGAGATGACGGTACTATTGAATTTATCGAACCAAGCCCGGGGAGATTGTTTGAGGCCATAGATAGATTTGCGAAGACGACACACAGACTCCCCCTTGGACTCAAAACCGGGTGGTTGAGCCATACAGACTATTTCAGAGAGATCGCCATGAAGAAAAGCATTCTTGACATCAAGCTGATGGAGAGGCCAATCAAAGTTGACTGCAAGAGATATAACAATGCGAACAGAATTGAGTTTGGCAACCGGAGAAAAAGTCTCAGTGTAGTCAAGCCCATAGGTTTGGGTGAAACCTTTGGCCACAAGACGAGCTTTCAGACGATCAAGAGTACCATCAGGATTGTGTTTGACAGCAAACACCCAATGACAACCAACAATATGTGCTCCAGAAGACTTGTGAACAAGATCCCAAGTATGATTCAGTGACAAAGCGCGCATCTCTTCTTCTATAGCAGAACGCCATCCAGGATGAGAAAGAGCCTCCTGATAAGACTTAGGAACAGTAACAGAGGACAAAGACACAGAAAAAGCACGAAAAGAGGGAGACAAATGATCATAGGACACAAATTGAGAGATAGGATGGGAAGTGCATGAACGAATACCTTTACGATGAGCAATAGGAAGATCGAGAGTTGGATCTAGAGACGCTTGAGGAGATGGTGTGGGCATAGAAGTTGTATCTGGAGTTTCAACAGGAAGAGCATTAGCAGAGGAATGTCGAACATATACCTTTGCAATCGGTGGTCGAGTAGCAGTCTCAAGAAGACAATGGTCAGCCGGTAAAGGAGCAATACCAGGAAGACAAGGTGGTGCCAACAAGGGTGGTGTCAACTGAGCACTCTCAAAAGAATAATATGGGATATTTTCAAAAAAGGTCGCGTCAGCACTTACAAAGTGCTTTCGTAATGAGGGACTATAACACTTGTATCCTTTATGTGTCAGAGAGTAACCCAGAAAAATACATTTGTAAGAACGCAGATCAAGTTTATCACGACCTAGAAAGAGATTATGAACAAATGCCACACAACCAAAAAGTTTCGGGGGGAGAATATAAAGATCCTTGTCAGGAAACATGACCTAATAAGGAATTTTTCCATGCAAAACCCGAGAAGGGGTGCGATTTATTAGATAATTCGCGGTAAGAACAGCATATCCCCAAAAATGTTTTGGAACGTTCATGTGAAGCATGAGAGCACGAGTTACGGCTAAAACTGACCCATTCTTTCGTTCAGCAACCCCATTTTGTTGGGGGGTAGTGACACTAGCAGTCTCATGAATAATACCATGAGTTTCAGTAAACTATCTAAATGGGCGAGAAAAATATTCTTGGGCATTGTCAGTTCGCAAAATACGTAATTTAGCATTAAATTGGTTGACAATCTCAACATAAAAGACAAAAAAGACAGAAAATAATTGAGACCTATCTTTGAGAAGATACACCCAAGTTAAACGAGGAAAATCATCAATAAATGGGAGCACCACACAAACTCGTAGTGTGCGAAGGTCCCCAAATATCAAAATGAACTAAAGCAAACGGTTCTACACATAGTGACTCAGTTCGTAAAGGAAAAGAAACTCTACGATGTTTACTAAGTTCACATGTCTCACAATTAAAAGGAGAAAAACCAGGTAGACTAGGAACTAGCTTGCGAAGGTTGGCCGAGGATGGGTGCCCAAGACGACAGTGCCACTGATAAGGTGTAACAGTAGTATGTAAAGTAGAATGGCTTGATGACTGCTGCTGCTGCTCCTGAAATCATCAATAAAATAGCGAGCACCACACAAACTCGTAGTGCACAAAGGTCCCCAAATATCATAATGAACTAAAGCAAACGGTTCTACACAGAGTGACTCAATTCGTAAAGGAAAAGAAACTCTATGATGTTTACTAAGTTCACATGTGTCACAATTAAAAGGAGAAAAACCAGGTAAACTAGGAATTAGCTTGCGAAGGTTGGCCGAGGATGGGTGCCCAAGACAACAGTGCCACTGATAAGGTGTAACAGTAGTATGTGAAGCAGAATGGCTTGATGACTGCTGCTGCTGCTGCTGCTGCTCCTGAAGGTAATACAGACCATTCTTCTCATACCCCGCACCAATCATCCCCTTCGTCTTGAGATCCTGAAACTCACAATGAGAAGGAGAAAAAAGGATAGAACACTAGTGAGCATGAGACAGTTTAAGAATAGAAAGAAGATAAACAAAAATTGTAGCAAATATAAGATAGAATGAAAAACAAGACCAGATGACCATATGCACCAATGCCTTGAACAAGAATTCTAGTGCCATCAGCAATAGTAACATAAGACTTAACAGAAGGGGTAACAACATTAGTCAAAAGAGACAAATCACCTGTCATATGATCAGATGCGCCAGAATCAAGAATCCAAGGAGTGCTACGAGAAGATGAGTGAAGACACGTATTACCTGAGGTGACATGAGTTGCAGTGGAAGAAGAAGAAGATGCATTGGCCCTTTGAATCATAGAATCATACTCAGTTTTGGACATAGTAATCTGAGTAGGAGCAAGAGCAGATGGCTCCCCTCAAGTGTAGCCTGATTAGCCCAAGCAGGCTTGCCATGAAGCTTCCAACAGAATTCAACATCATGGTTGGTCGCACCACAATGAGTGCACTTCTTGATGCCACGACCACCATGTCCCCCACGTCCTCCACGACAGTCACCCCGCCCAAAAGAACTACCACGACTATGGGAGGTATTGTGATTCCCAAAATGTCCAGAAGATGAAGCAAGAGAGGTTGGGGGGGCAGCTAGGGCGGATGGAGCCGGATGCTCTAAATCAGAAAAACGAGGAGCAGCCCGTCGAACATGAGCAAAGACCTCACCAACGGTGGGGACTTCCCTGCTAGAAAGAATCTGTGAACTAAGAGGAGCAAGGTCTGAATTTAATCCGGATAGAAATTTGCAAGTTCTGAATTCTCCTCTGTACTTCTGCTGAACCTTTAAATCTGTAGAGAGAGGCTGGTAAACATTTAACTCATCCCACATGCCCTTTAAGACGGAAAAATACTCATCAACGGATCTATCTCCTTGTTGAAGGGAGAAAATATTCTGATAAATCTGAAAAACTCGAGAGATATTCTGATCTGATGAATATAACTCGCGTAGAGTGTCCCAAACAGCTTTGGACGTCTCTTGGCAAGCAACATTATTAAAAATGTCAGGTTCAAGACTATTCCATAGTAAAGTCATAATATGAGCATCATGTTGGGACCAAGCAGAATCGGGATCAGTAGGTGGATCATTGGTAATATAGGAACTCTCACCACTTGCGCGTAGAGAGACAGTCACAGCCCGTGACCATAGTAAATAATTAGATCCATTTAATTTGATTGTGGGTAGAGACCGACGATAATCCCTAACAATATCCTTAGTTTCAAAGGTTTCAGCAGTGTCTGTTTGCTTAGGTTTATCACTCATGACTGAATCTGGTTAAAAGAGAAAGTTGAGAGAGAAAAAAACACCTTAAACAGAGGTAGTAAATACCACGTAAAAGATGCAGAGGCAGACGGGATGCAGAAACTGACTCTGTTTTCAAACCAGAGTCCAAAAACAACCACTAATCAACAGATTAAAAGTCGGGAACAGCCTATTCCCTTCAATCAGAAGTCTTCGAGTGCAATCGAAGGTCACTGGTGGCCAAAAAAACGTACACCGATGGTCGACAAGGTCTGGGGTTGGGTCTCCGGCGATCGAAACTCACTGGTTGATGGAGGTCTGATGCTGTCTCGATTTGAGAGAGAAAGAGATCGACTGATCGACGAGAGAAAAAAAATAACGAGAGAAAAAAAAAAAAAAAAAAAAAAAGGTTCCTGGAACCTGCTCTGATACCATGTTGAAAGATTATAATCGATATGTATTCTTCTCACTAGGAGGCACAATATATAGACTGTGAATGAGATAATTTAGGAAAGGAAATAATAAGGAAATTGCTACCTACCTAATTAGACTAATTACAATCTTCCTAATTGCCTAATTGATTACAACATGTGTATTACAATACTTCTTTCCTTTTCAACATTAAGTAACACTCTTGCCACAAGCCCACAACTTGTAGAAATTCATACTAAAACCCATGTTTTTATGTAATATATTGATATTGATTTCATTATTTATCAATCTATTTTATCCCTTTTTATGAGAATCTTTTATGGGCAATGTTTGAATGATATTATTGTATGTTGTGCATGTATGTCTTTTATTCTACACAGTAGATGATCCAGTGTTTAGGGTACGGCTTACACATAGAAGATTGGATAACCAGTTATTGTGGAACATAAGATTTAGTTCATAGTCTTAGATGGAACTTGACACACCATCGATAGGATTGTAGCACAAAGTTTTAGGCCCAGTTTTTCAAAAGATTTTAGCACCCCTATCGTAGCACAAAGTTTTAGGCCCAGTTTTTCAAAATATTTTAGCACCTGGGTGCTAAAATCTTTTGGAAAACTGGGCCTTAGTTGGTTTGTCTAGATTACAAGGAAATTGGAATGGTACAAATTCTAACTCTTTGTGTGAATTGAACAGGACCGCGCTGGGGTAATTGTCTTTTTACTGATTTTATTGGACAATTAGGACCTCATGGTTATTATGAATGCTTAGGCTTTTAATCCAAAAGATAACTAATAGTTGTGTTCATATCATGTTGTTCTTTTTTATTTATTAAAGAATGAGTTCCTTTTTAGGATAAATAGTCTCACTGAGTTGGGTGGGAAAATTACATATGCGATAGCTATTATTTATTAATGGAATCCACGTCCCAGTAGGGATTGAAGTTACCCCTTGAATAAGCTTATAAGTTTTGATTATATCAAACCCTACAGCCTGCAGATGGATATTTGTATGCGACATAGCAAATAAGTTAAGTGGAAAGTATCAAGGAATTTTATGGATGTTGATTAAATGTAATTGTCGGTAATTTAATTTAATCAACGGGTACCTATAATCATACCTGGGAAATATTTAAGTATTTCATAATATGTAGCTCGAAATATAATTGAGATAAGAACGGGAGTGCAATTATGATTTGTAGTTGTGTGAATTACAATTTGTAAAATAAGAAATATAATTCTGGTAGGATTATGGTTTCTTATTCGCACTAGGGGCGCAACTTTATTTCTCCTTAGGTTCCCGCCCTAGCCCTATAAATATATTATTATATTCTCTAGGTCTCACATAATCATTAGAATACAAAAAGGTGGGGTGTGTGTGTGTGTGTGTGTGTGTGTGTGTGTGTGTGTGAGAGAGAGAGAGAGAGAGAGAGAGAGAGAGAGAGAGAGAGAGAACAAGGAGACAATGTACGAGTCCACTCTTGGCTAAGTGATCGAGATATAAGGGAATATGACAGAAGATCGTGAGGTACTATCGAGTGGAGTTGTAGCGTACAGTAATTGGGTCTGTTGAGTTCTAGAAAGAAACAAGTCAACCAGCATTCGTGTTGCTGGAGTTGAGGTAAACCATAGTTTTGTCTTGTGGGGTTTTTAGTTTTTTTTTTTTTTTTTTGTCTAATCTGTATGCTTCATTACTGGTTCTGGGATTTGGTGCCCAACAGCAACTTGGGATGCTAAGATTAGGTAACCAATCATGACATCGCCAATAGAGATATAATCCTTGTCTTAAGAGTTCACTACCGTCGTCCACAAATTTGAAAGTCTAATATTTACTACAGCAACATATATTTCATTGGTATTCAAGTCCAAAGTCCAGAAGGATTGCAGTCAATGGATACCCACAAATGCTTGTAAATATGCTAGTTTATTATAATTCCGCAATGAATTTTGCAATGATTGAAAAATTATACCACCCAGTGTCAACAATCTCCAAACTTGTCCATTCTTTTCACGAAAGAATCAAAAGCCATCATACCAACTCAACGCTCTCATCTTATGGGCTTTTGTGCTTAAAAATATTTTCTCTGCCATTTTGAAATGATCTGAATTGTTTTCATGTGACACATGGTTGATCCTTTTCGAGTGCAGTGCCTAAATATTAGTACTAACACAAATTGAAGGTGAACCAGGATTGTGTTATACTAAAAAATTGCTCTAACTAAACAAGGGAAGAGGCTGAAGCAAACGTTCAATACTCATGGTAAACTAGGATATAGTTGTATACAGGAGATTTGCTCTAACTAATAGAGGAAAGAAAGTTGAAGTAAACCTTCAAAACCTCAATAGGTCTAGACCTGTTGAGCATAAAAGAGGAAATAGTTTTGACACTAACACATTTTTCTCATTGTAATAAGGAACTTTATCCCTTGGTAGTAGGATCCGTCTAAAATGGGTGCGCTTCCTACACAGAAGCTCTAATCCGCGCTCCCGAGACGGGGACCCGCTCCCATCTAGACAGGAACCCGCTCCTAAATAGGATGGGAGCTTCCACACTAATCTTGAGGACGAAATTCTCATTTCCTTTTCCAAATATATGCAAGGAAGAGGAAAAAGAAAAAAGCAGCAAGAAAGATTTAGGACTCTCTCTTTCTTGTCTTGTATTCTACTACTTATCTACGCGTTTGGTCCATATGTTTAGCATAAAAAAATCTATTGGGATGTCATTCCTCACTCATGTTTATTTACACGCTCCCTTGCAACTATAAAACATATGTACGATACATATACATATATATAAGTTTATTCATATATACATTTATTCATTAATATTCCCTCCCCGCTCCCAACCTAGGGAGGCTTCCACATATCCCCACTCCCCCGCACCCACCCCCGTCCCCGTCCCCGTCCCCGCTCCCGCTCCCACTCTGTTCAACTAAGCTTTACGCCATGAGCAAAGCAAAAATCTATCTCTCACTCTTGCAACAATAGCACTGATCACTCCGGCAAAGCTTCTACATTTCTGGTTGAAAATCCCGGCATGCCTTTCCATCCATATATCTCTATCCTTCAGGAATCTGTAAATCTTTTCTGTCATCATAACGTATCGCTAATATGAGCTTGGTGGAGGCTTACAGTGATTGGAGTTTCCAAAAGATCCAATGAAAAATAGTGAGATATCATCTCAGAGGCAGAAAGGAACATGACATTTTAGAGATAGTGTGGTGCAAGATCACACAGTGATCTACTTCCATCTTTAGGCCCTGTTTGGGTGGAGGAGAAGCCTCCCGGATTTGTTTTCACCCCCTGATAAAGGTGGGTCCCTCACCATATCCACCGTTTGTAAAATATATTGATTTTTGCATTATAAACGTAATTTAATACTTAATCGAATTTAACACTGTACGTGGGCAAAATAGTCATTTGATAGTTTTTATCCCTCATTTCATAAAACATCCAAACCAAGTCAAATTTTATCCCCCCCCCCCCCTCCATAAACACATCGCTATGGGCCAACTCTCCAAAAATAATACCCCCTCTTATCTTATCCCCCTCTAAAACTTATCCCCCTGAAAATAATACCCCATCCAATCGGGGCCTTAGGCATATAACCAGCTGCAGGCCAAACAATGGGGATGTAGTTTATTTTTTAGCTGCATATCATTGAAATCAAATGTCTCCACAGGATCATATAACTCCTCAAGTTTTAGCATAGATATTTTCGTATCTATTCTTCAAGTATAAAACAAAAACATGAGAGAAGATTTTGCTGCAGCTGTGTTTATTTTATTTTGGTTTCTCTGTTTGGTCCTGTAGGGTTTTGGTCATGTAGGGGTTTTGGGTTGTCTAGTATGCCTGATGTTTTGTCTCTGGTTTGGTCATGCAGGGTGGTGTTTATTTTGTTCTGGTTTGGTCTGGGTTTAGCATTAGTTTTGGGATGTTTTGTTTTCCTGTTGTATGGGTGTGTCTTGGCTTGCTGGTTTTTCCTAATGTTTGGCTCCAGAGTTGGGTGCATGCTACAGTATTGTGATGGAAGTACTTGCTTTGTTGATTGGCATTGCTTTCATTACCATACCATACAACCATTGCTACTATGATCCAGCAAACCTGATCATACTATGATCCGGCTGGTACTGTGTTGATCTCTGCTTCTGTTCAGATCGCTGTCTGTTTGTCTATATGCTGTAAGTGATTTGCTGAAAGATATCACTGAACTTGGGTGACCTATACTTGGTGTTATTTCATGCCTTTTTGCTAATGTACTGCTTCATTGGGGCTTAAGCTGAGGACAGTTTTGAGATGGTTAATCACTTACACTGTGACTACGGTTCTGGTTGTCGTGTCGCTGCTGCTGATGGATTTGGAAGTGGTTATTTGGGCCAAGGGAAGAAGGGCGTTTGCTGGAAGTCTTGGTGATGAAATCGATATAATTACTTAGATTTTTGTTGGATTTATGTTCTGCCTTTTGCTTTGCTTCCTTTGATTGTAATTTGGGATTAGGCATCTTGTGATCTTTATCGGCATCTTGCCAATCACGTGTCTTGATTTTAGCCTTTGTTATGTTATCATATGATTAATAAAAAAATATTTCTGCACTGATAAAAAAAGAAGAAATAAAGTAAACCAAAAAATGTTGTCATTGATTTGAAAGGTACCTCAATGTAGAAATCCTCAGCATAAAGCAGGGCTTCAAAGTAATCCTTATAAGTTGATGGGGACAAAGGCCTTTTGAGAATTCCAGGCACAACATTGTTCTTGATCAAATCTTTGAAATCCTCTGGAATGGCATAAATAGGAGATGTACCTTTCTCAACCCAAATATAAGTGGTTTTTGAATTTTGATCTGTTGGATTAGATGGAGCCAGAGACAAAATTGGCTTAGTGGAACGTTGAAGGGGTTTTGGGGATGACGGAGGTGGCCCAAAAGAAGACGACGACGACGATGAAACTGGTGGTGGAGGTGGCATGGACACAGATGACAATGGCTTTGAGGAAGAAGCAACTAACTTGGTTAAAGATGGTGATGGCTGAGGGGAAAATGAAGACAGCCTATGTGACAATATTTGTGCAGATGATTTGTTGGTCCCTGAATCTATAGCCTTTTCCCGAGAAATTTCAGTTGAGAACAGTGAGGGAGGCAATATCGAATCCTTCAGCTTCTGAGTAGCTTCACAGGACTTATCGGATGTCCTTATAGAGGCCTCTGATTTAATGACAACTGATGAATCTATTGTTGCCTTTGGTTTAACAAAAGAAACATTGAGTGTCTCAGGCAGCTTAGTTGGAGTTGAATTCCATGAGATGGAAGTAGGAACCCGGGTAGTGGAAAATGCATCCGATGGCTGTTGTATCTTTGAGGAAGAAGCAAGCAACTTGGTTAAAGGTGCAGATGGTTGAGAGGGAAATGAAGACAATCCTTGTGGAAACTTTGGTGTAGATGTTTTATTAGTCGCTGAATTTACAGCCTTGTTTAGAGAAATTTTAGTTGTGGAGGGTGAGGGAGGCAATAACGGATTTGTTGGCTTCTGAGTAGCTGCACGGGACTTGTCCGGCAGCTTAGTCGGAGTTGAATTCCATGAGTTGGAATAGTTTGGGGTACAAATAGGGGAAGCCGTGCATGCATCTGATGGCTTCCGTGTCAGGTGAGTAGAAATGAGGGGCGTGGTGGCAGTGCTCGTAGTAGGAACATAGCTTCTATAAGAAGTGTCATAATAAGGACTATAATTGCGATTACTATTTCTACGCCAAGTATCTTCTTCTCGGTCATCATCGCCATCAATACATAGAATGCATCGCAAAATATCGAGAAAACATGACATGGTCGGTATGTTTCTGGCAACAATCGAAACCAACAACAAACAATAAGATACTAGAAAATAACTACACAAGAATAAAGAAACCACATATAAAGATTCCTTGCTACAGAGACGATCAAATTCATGTTGTGAGAATTCATGTATTAGCTAGTTTGTATTAACGTAGAAGCATTGAAGAGCAAGAAGGACTCTTGTTAGAGTTAGACAATGATATTATACGGGTGATCTCTCGCTCGCTTAATATAAGCAATCTCTCCACATAATACCAGCTTTTTCTCCAAATTTTTAGATTTGATCCAAAATTCCTACAAAATCAGCAATGGA
Organism: Vaccinium darrowii; assembly: GCA_020921065.1. NCBI lineage: Eukaryota > Viridiplantae > Streptophyta > Magnoliopsida > Ericales > Ericaceae > Vaccinium > Vaccinium darrowii. The sequence continues at coordinate 28,837,904 of CM037159.1, forward strand.
CTAGGGTTCTCACGAACAAATGGGAGAAAAAAAAAATGTAAAAAAAAGAACACGTAATTGAAGAGATTGGTGATAGGAATTCGCATCAAAGCAATTAATGATAGGACTGAAGCGATTATCAAAAATTATATATATACATTTTATATATCGGACTGAAGCTGTGTAATTGAAGCAGGAACACTTACTTAGTACGTGATCGATGATCGAGAGAGAGAGAGCAGAAAGTACAAAACGGGGAGTGGAGTGGGACTGTGGGAGGAGACTTTGGAACTACTTTTGGTATGGGTGACTGGTGAGAGACTTGTAAGTCTACTTTTAAAGGAGGAGTAGTAGTTTGGATTCTGGAAGGTGGCAAATACAATTTGTAAAAAATATTATATAGTATATGTATGTTAATTTAATTGAGGGTGCAACGTTGTTTAAATTTTAATGATTAGAAATAAAAGGGAGAGTTAATTAGCGGGTCCTGTTCGGAAAACTTACATTTGTTTTTATCCTAATTGGTTTGATTCATTGTGTTTACATCCTGAAATTCAAATAAATTTGAAAACACTCTTTCTCTCTCCTAATTTTCCTAATATTTTTCTTTTGATTTCCCTAATATTTCTCTCACCTAATTTTTCTTATATTTCTCTCTCCTAATCTTTCCTTAAAAAAAAAATTCTTACACCTAAATCTCAAAACAAAATCGAAAATAAATAATCATGACATTTTGGAATCCATGGAAATAAATCAATAATTCGCTATATCAATAAATCATTTTTAAAAGACAAGGGAACATGATTTAGTTAATTTTTCATTTTTACGGTACTGAATCCACCAATATGGAATCAATGAATCCTGTTCGGGGGGAAAAACATGGGAACATGGTTTATTGGTTAACCATTTTTACTGTACCGAATCCATCAATATGGTGACTAAATGAACCATGGTCAAAAAAAAAATGGGAACATGATTGATTTATTTATCTTGAATACAATACTGATTTATTATCATGTTTATTATCTGAAATCACCGAAGTGGTAAAACAACAAACCATATTCACAGTGTGGAAATAATCCCTTTTAGAGGACATGTGAACATGGTTGGCCTAGGCAGCCTCCAAAGAATTTTGGAATGAAAACATAAATGATGTTTGTCATAGTTCTTTATATTTTCATCCAAAAATCCTTGATCCAGCAATCATGATTAAAAATTTAAGGGAGAGTTAAATAAATAAATAAATAAATAATTGATTCAATACTAGTAAGTTTCTCTCATCCCTTTTCATTCTTATTTCTCTTTTTCTTCCTTTTCCATTTCTCAAGTTAGGAGCCGATATTTTGTATCTATGGTGTGAAAATATAGCTTGGATTTGATTGGATGGTTTGAACAGTAGATTTTGTGAGGAAATGGAATAGTTTGATAATATTGTATTCCATGGGTAGGGGATAGAAACTGAATCCCATTTAAAAAGAAAACTAACCCCACCCATTTAGGAATCAATGTGATAATCCCATAAATATTGGGAACAATGAACAACTACATGCAAAACCAATAAAGGAAAAAGGATAATTGTTCAATCTAGTGGTGTCCATGGATCGGTTCGGTTCTTGATCCAATCCGCTCATGACGGATTGTCGTTTTTAAGATCTGCAACCGTCCGTGGGTGACATATGGATGGATCGGTTCGGTTGCGGATCGGGCGAACTTGGCGGATCAAATAAGGATTATTAGGCGGATTGGGCGGATCGAACCCGAACCGAACCGAACCTCATCCGCCAAAATAAAAATAGTGGGATCCGTATCCATCCGTAACGTACCTCGGGTGAGTAAACGAACGGATCGGTTTGGACGGTTTGGGCGGATTGGGCAATCCGCTGGGCAACCCTAGTTCAATCCTATAATATATATATATATTAACAACGTAAATAATGGAATAAATAAGGGCATAAAGGTCCGAATATCCAATGTCGAGATGTAAACATAAATATTCAAATCTTATAAGATGGCAACATAAGCAGAATTCTCAAACAGGATGCCTAATTAAATTTCTAGAAATAGATCAGAAACTGGTCAATTTTTTACTAATTATTAGATGAAGCGAGTCATTTATTGGTAGTTTGTCTAACTAATCCATTTCAATTTTTATTTCTTTTGTCTTTATTCAATGTTTTTGAGCATTTGTTATTTTTGCATCAATTTTTTTTAGACTATTGGTTTATATTTTACTTTTTTTTGCATTTGTAGAAAAATAGATTAGAAGATTCGTCAGTATTTATTGAGTGCTCTTGGGGTGCGACCACGTGGTGTTATAACGTCATTCTCCTACGCATATTTATAAGAGACTCAAGACTAAATATAGAAGTTTGACCTAAATATGTGATTATGAAGGCCAATAAAAAAAAGTGATGGAGAAGGGTATTAAGGCACCCCGTGGTGATGCCTCAAGACCACTGAATAATTAATTACTCATAAGCAAGCCTCAATTCACTAAATTTTTGTGTCGAAACTATTACAAGTCAAGCTCAACTCATTTTATATTCACCCTTATTTCTCTTTCTCTTCTTAATTCTATTAATGACTCATCTCTCTTTTTTGTTAAAGATAATGTGATAGTTAAGCACTATTCAAATAGAAATACATCTTGAAGAAGAATTCAAATGAAAATCAAGGCATGTTAAATTCTTAAAGACGAGAGATTTTTTTACACAACAAAAATACTGGCATTTTTGTATTTTGATCAATGTATCCTTAAGTGGGGATTGGGATTAACACTACCACCTCTCCTATGGAATGATCAATCCCCTTATTTTGGAGGATTAATTAATAATAATCCCAGAGTATGAAACCATGAATAGTCCAAGTCTAATTTCCAAAAACGACCGTAACCAAACAAAAGATTAGAGGTCCCACTAGATTGAGAGTCCAATCCCATGCCCCAAACCTTGTATCAAATCTAAAAGAATAAGAAAATTATGAACGAAAAAACAAAAATAATCCAAAAAAAATCTGCATGTTTTTAATTAATTGGCTTTAATAAACTTTTTTTAATGTTTTAATCATAATTTTTTATTTTGTCCATCCCAGATTGCTCGCCTTTTTTAGAGAACCGTACATTTTGTACTAAAAAAATAATAATTTATTGATGAGATTATTTTAATAAATTATTTTTTTTGAACTAGGGTTATGTTTATTTCTTAACTGGTCTGCTTCAGATCCTGGAATATGGTCTTTGATCAAATCGGAGCCACTTTATTTGCATCTCCATCTACCTCTGCTTAATGTGCAAATGCAGACCTAATTTTACTTCTTACCACATGGTCCCAATACCCTCACACCAGAAACCCCTTATTATCATTGTAACTCTCCGGGAGGGCTCGGGGCCGGCCGGCGAATGCTGTTCCAAATCGATTTCAGACAAGAAGTTGAAATCCTCTTAACTTACTTTTTCGGGAAGTAGATTGTCGTCACGTGCACGGAAATCTTCATCCCCGCATACCGGCATTTTCGCAGTTGAAGTCCAAACTCCTAGCAACAATCTGACTTTGTTGCATCATATAGTTCACGCCATAGAGGAATTTTTGTTATCCTGGATCTCTGTCATATGTAATTCAAGGGTCTATGGCCTTGTTGGCCATGTCTGGGCTTATGTCGTTGGTTACCGTTATCGAACAAATCAACAGTACTCATTATGGCAGATCCGATTGTAGCAATGCTACCATGCGGACTAAACGGGGAGGGGATGGTCAAGTTCCAGACAAATTTACACATGCTGTGAGCAATTCATTTTTGCAAATAAACGCTGCCCTGCTTTTAGGCACCTATCGTTACAAGAAGAACGCTATTTCTTGGAAGTTAACAGTCAAAAGGATTACCAGATTCAGGGGTCATCATTATAGAATCCTTCACCAACTCTCCATCTTTAGGGTTCACAAACACAAATGGCATGTGATACACGATGGCTCCATCTCTGCCTCTCATCTCTGAAATTCGGGCACTTGATGATCACATGATGCTTCCTTGCTTCTGTTTCCGTCCAAAGTTAAATGGACTTCCGAGGCTAAAAACATTTTCTGGGTAACTGACCTGGTGGCCGATGAGGTTCCATTGCGAGTGTGTTTGCAAAATCTCGATCAAGAGTTCCTGCACACTACAAACATCCCTTTCGCAGCAAAAGCTGTGGCAAAGCATGCTACGAACATCCCTTTCGCAGCAAAGCTGCCTATAGCAAATTAGCAATAGGGTTTTCATTTTACGAAGTCAACTTGAAGGCTAATGATAGAGAGATGAGATCCACCACATTGTCTATGGTCTGATCAATACCGGCAAGTGTATCGCTTGCACAGCGGCAATTGCCTTACCAGAAAAGACTCTTTTGTACGTCGCTATATGGGCTTTTGGTGCTAGGCCAATCTCCGTTAACCACTTAACCTTTGCAGATCCAAAGTAACTGGCACATGACACCCCACTGCAGTCAGTTGTAGCAGTGAGACAAGTTGAACTCGACTCCAGTTTCACAGGCACCACGCAACCGTGCTGCCACCAGAGGCATGCTCTCGTCTTTGAAACTTACTTTCAGGCCATTCACCATTGTCAACAGTATCAATCATCATGTCATCGCAAAGTTTGACGTAGGCCATAACGCTACGTTTTCTCTCAAGCCCCAAAAGTCTCTGGTGCGGGCTGTATAGAGTTGGCCTAATGTCTCTGCAACGATACCAATATGGGCTGGCATTTGCTCCTACTGTTCAAGCTGAGACTTTGAAAACTGTACTGAATCCAGCAATCACGTGGTTGTAAGTTCAGAGATATGCGTGGAACATCACCTTCGTTCATGGATGAGAGGAACGACAATGTTGATTCATACCAGCTATGGTGTGTGGAGAAGAAAGCTAGCGTGGCAGACTTGTCCATGTGGATGACGTTACTCTTGCAAGTATCTGATGGGGAGAATGACATGGAAATTGTAATGAGAAGTAAAAGAGAAAGGAAGAGGAAATGCCTGTCCCCCTTCCACAGTCACTAATACTAATCGTTGTTGAGATGAAGATATGTGGTTCTCATATCATCATATATATAGATTCATGTCTGAACCAAGAATGGGTTATAAATCTAGAGACGATCGCTACAGGTCAATGGCTAACTTAGTTTTTTTTTTTTTTCCCTTTTTGGTAACTACTTTATGCAGCTACAGCGGCAAATGAAACTTTTTATCAGCTCAGTGATCAGATGAAGTGGATGTTTAGGAACATGCATGTATAGAACAAAAGACACGAGGATAAAACATCATGATTGGGTTTACAAATAGAAAACCCTGACCAAAGCTTCAAATATGGAGATGGAAATGACAACATTTTCCAGATCAGCAGGCACAATGAACTTCACTTCCTACAGAGTTCAATCAAAACTAAGTGACTGCGTATCATTTTATTTTATTTTATTTTTTAACTGAAGTGACTGGGTATCATCGAATCTGATAACCTGCGTTGAAATTGATGTCTTTCAATCTGAGTGAAGAAATTCACTAGCTAGCTTTGGATCTCGGAGGAAAAGGAAGCATCCTACTATTGGGAACACTACAAAGGGAGAGAATAGTCGGCACGATGTAATGAACTCAAAGCAATGAAACCAACAGAATACTTGAGAGAGAGAGAGAGAGAGAGAGAGAGAGAGACCAACAGAGTATGGAGACCATTACAAGTTAATGGATCAACTCCATGCAATTGAACAACTGAATCAGGAAGAAAAGCAAGTTATTTGAGTTTTGTTACCTGTGAACGATTGAACATATTCTCTTCAAGTTTGGCAACCAAAAACATATACACGGTTGATTCTTTCATGCCATGCCGCCTTGCCACTTTAATTGCACAAGTTCAAAAATCTCTTTCCCACCACCATCACATGCTGATTCAGATTCTCCAACCCACATTCTCCAGTAACACTAAATTTTCTTTATGTACCTAATTCGTTGTACGTGACCACCATAGTCTAAATTCTCTAGTCTCAAATTATCTTCAATTGAAGCTATCCCTGTTAATTCACGAACACTATCACTTTCTTCTCTCCTACAATTTTACCACACGTTCACTTCAACATCCTCATTTCAGCTTACATCCATTTTGTTTTGTTTTTGCCCCGCATAAAGTTCCATATACCATCTCTGGTGTTGTAGATGTTCTATAAAAGTTTCCTTCAGTTATTTAGGTATCTATCGATCGAAAATACGACAGAAACACCCATCGACTTAATCAACCTACTTTGATTCTATAGGTTCAATTGTCCACAATCTCATTATTCTAATTAGAAATCGAACTTTGATAAGGAAAATCTTCATTCAAAATCTCATGATTTTGAACCTCTCCATCTGTGTGAACCTCCCAGCTATATAGTGAGCAATAAAACAATAAACCACAAGCAACCACTATAACCATTAAAGCAAGGACTAAATTACAAGCACCATGCCCAAAATGCAAAAATCAGAGGAAGATGGTCGGAAACAAATCACATTCACCACAACAGAGTTAATAATCAGGGAAAAAAGGCAGACAGTTAAAGACGTGAAGATAATGGAGTTATTCAGCTTCCATTGTTTTAACATTTAGCTATTACATTCAGCATGCTACTACACAAACCACTCAAAAAAATAGAAAAGAAAAGGAAACAGATGTTTTTATTGACGAATGCAAATGCAGTAAGTTGAAAGACAAATTAATTTACAGGCAGATCTGTTCTGGCAGTTGATCTGTTTCAGTGACTCCGCTACAACTCTTACACATAATTGTTTATGTTAACCTTCGAATCTATGTCAGCACAAAAAACATACGTGCTCATAGATTTATGCTATCACAATTTACGAAAGCAAGTGCTGAAAAATTACAAAGAGGAACAAGGTAGCACCAAGCAACCTCATGTATAGAATTCTAATTAAGTTAGGACCATAAATACTCCAAAAGATGGACGATACCTCATCTCTTCTAATAACCAACGGCAACCAAAATCTTCCTCTTGCTCCCTGGCTCCTCTTGCAAAACTGCAACATCACTCACCTTGTCCAACAGTTCCTCCAGCTTGTTCACGCCAAACCTCCTGTAATCCACCTGTCGCTTGTACCTTTGTTGATATATAGCCTCAAAATGAACCAGGAAAATTCTACAAGAATAGCTCACAAGAATCTCTTGCAGCTCATACTTGAACTGTTCTAGACTTACGTCATCCGGATCACATCTAGCTGTTTCACATCTAGCTGCGATCCGTTCGTCCTGTTCTTCTACAACAACTCTATCTTCATCTGAGAACTCATCTGAAGATCCACCACCTGCAATGGCATAGTTGTTCTCTTCTTGATTCCCCTTTTCCTTTCTATCCTTCTTTGCCAGAGCAATTGGAGGAGCACCTGGACCAGGTCTTGAGTTACATAGGTACACAAACTTCTTTTGACCTTTTCCCTCTATTGCCATTGTATCCCCCAATTTCTTGAAAAGATTCACAAGCTTGAATGCCCCATACTCTGCCACAAAAAGTGGCCTCCCAAATATTTTCTGATACTCAGCCGGTACACGAGTAAGAGGCAAACAACCTCCGGACAATTCAATCAGCTTTACCAGTTGTTGCTTCAAACCATTTAGATCACCAGGCTGTACAAACATCAAGTCATTTTGGTCGCACGAACCAACACATCCTGTCGAAACTTCATTTAAACCAGATGGAAGACTATGTGATCTTGAACTTGAGGGAAAACAAGGCATGGCAAGTGAAGTAGTATTATATTCGGATAAAGACTGTGCTATCATTGAGAACTCTCTGGAATTGTAATAGCTTTGTGAGATCCCTCTGTACACAATTGCTTCATCTTCGTTCATACCGTCTGGCTTATCATTGATGTGGCATCCCATCAAATACCCAGCCATCTCGGCAGGACCTACGCGAGGCGGAATTAAATTCCTGGAGGGCGGTACAAAGCCTTCACCGCGGGCCACACTAGGCCAGTCCCACACAAATCTCCCTGCATTACTTAGGGCAGATGAAACACCCACCCCAGATGGAATGACAAGAATCACAGTATAGCCGCGTTGACCAAGTATGTGTAGAGCCGGAGCAAAGTCAACATCCCCAGAGATAAGCATGATGGAAGAAGGTGGAGGGTTGTCAAGGGCAAAAAGAAACATATCAACCAATATGGCCTTGTCAGCGGCATCTTTTCTCCCATTTGGTACATCTACGAGTTTGACACCAGTTCTTTGGCATCCCTCCCTCAGTCGCCTAGGGAAGGCATTAAAATCTCCATAGGCAGAAAATAAGGTAACTGCTCCCTTAATGATGGGGTGGACACGTAAGGCCATTCTGATGTTGCCAGCCACATCTTCTGGGCGTACATCACTAGGGACAGGACAGTTCTCGATGTCCCAAAGAATAGCCACAGGACCATGTGAGGAATTTCGGCTCTGTTGTGAAGGTGGTTGTGAAAAGGTCATGTTTGAATTTTCCATATGTGTCCCACTTTGTTCTGAGGTTTCAGAAGACAACATCAACGCTGATGAACTTTGACCAGCCATCAATCACTTAATGAAAGCTATAGATATTCCTGCAGCTGGACAAGAAAAAGAAGTGTAAGTAACTGTACAACAAGCCGCTCCCATCAAGATGGAGGTGAAAAGGGAAAGAAGATGCTTATCAGAAAAATGAGGAAAGGAAAAAGAAAAGAAAGGAGAAACAAACACTCTATGGCTGAACAGACAAATTGAACATTTTAACAACTAATCAGCAGAACTAGAATCCCCAGGGCAATATTTCAGGCACCAATTGTATAGAGTATAAGAAAAAAAATGTGTCCAAAACTACCCATATAGAAGCTAATATAAATTATTAAAGCCTCAGTGGGATAAATTACGGCCAATTAAGAAGCAAAATGACAAACTTTTCTTGTTTCATGCAAACATTCAACTACGCCACTCCTTGCAAATATACGACATATTGATACAACATATGGGCCTAATAGTACTGTCCAATCATGCATATTCAAGAGTGACAATTTGATATTAACAACTCTAAATTCTATTTTTACGTACCAGCCTCAGCTATGCCCAGCTCGACAAAATGTTACAGACAGAGAAAGAAGTTGAAGCTACAGCTTGGGGGAAGAATAAAACAAACCAACGGTCCAAAGAGTAGTCTAACCAACACAACTATTAGAAGGATTTCTCCTCAACTTAACATTGTGAATGGAACCAACATGATTAAAGTTCACCGTAACCCATGAAAACAACAATTACAACATGATTAAAAATCCTCTTGCAACATTCAATGCATCTCGTCTTCAAACAAACAATTGGACTCTCAATGTAACAAAAAGACGTCGCAATGAAGTAACCACAGACTGCTTTATCCTCATGTGATCTTATATTTAAGCAAATTAACGTTGTAAAACTTTGCTTACAAAAAAAAACTTTGTAAAACTAGATATGCTCAACAATCAAATACATGATAACTTTGTAAAACTAGATATGCTCAACAATCAAATACATGATACAAATTAGGGATCACCTTGACATAGCCAATGGAAACATCAGTATGGATACCAGAAACCTACACGGAAGAAAACGGCATGTGCGACTTAAAAGCCCTTGCTAAACAACTAAACAAAACTAACAGCAATTCTATGTTACATGGACATGGGAACGTGGATCGGATACGGGTGTATATCTAAGGTTCGGACACATCAAGCCTGAAAATAGAGGATTCGTGGATATGTATCCAAATTTGGACACACACAAGGTTTTTATAACTTGAAATATTTTATATATATATATATATATATATATATATATATATATATATATATATATATATATATATATATATATATATATATATATATATCGGGGCGGTTCCATGGACACAACGAATAACACAATATTTGACACAACAATAATCGGAGCCCCACACTTACAATCGGACCCGCCCAAGTTCTTTAAAATATGTTTTTAAGATTAAATATAAAAAATCAACTCATTTGGATATCAGTAAAGGCTTGATCGGTTCATTCAAATTTATCCTGTAAAATCTGACAGGAATCAACTAAATCAACTGATCAAGCCCTTACGGATATTCGAATGAGTTGATTTTTTATAGGTAATCTTAAAAACATATTTTAAATAAATTGAAAGGCTTCGATCATTCCCGAGGGGTTCACCAAAAAAAATTTGTGTAAAATGTTGTGTTATTCGCTGTGTTAACAGAACCTATATGGTTTTACATGTTAAAAGGTTATGTATTGAAAATTGGAATTTGTTACATATAGGTACTAGTGCAAACCAAATATTACCATGTTAAAAACCCTTCTTCAAGTTAATAAACATTGGGCTTCCCCAATTGTTGTAAGATAACATGGGTTGAACATATTTATTATTTTCAGATGGCCCAAAATCAATATCACAACTTAAAAAGCCCAGCCCAATCAAAGGATACAGAAAATCCATATTCTGTTTAAGGAGACAAAAACCATAATTAGCCCATCCCAGCACATCTCAGCCCAATCCATTCCAAAATAATTCTTCCGAGACAAAAACCCCATGTATATTTGATATTGAGATGACCAAATAAACCCTCAGTTTCATCGCCATAGTCATTGATTGCAAAAGCCTACATCAGATCCTTCGTCGTTGGCGATTGGAGAAAAACCCTGGGCCGTCGCCAATCGACATGCTTCATCGTCAATCCCTCAGCTTCATCGTTGAAGGGAGGTTATATATGGGGATCTGATTCTCTCTCTTCCTCATAAACTCTGGTACGATTGATATTATCCCCCTCTCTTCTCTTTCAGCCACTGCTGCTGCTTCTTTCTCTGACATGTCCGAATAAATCTTGCCGGATCAGACACATATCCCGCACCCTTGTCGCGTCGACACAGGTACCTCGAGCAAAAGCATTGCTCCACCCCCTCAAAAGCCCTTCGGTTGCACTCACTCCAAATGATGGGCATCAAGCAAATCAAAGCTACAATTTCATTTTTAATTCCCACTCTCCAACTTCCTAACGATCAAATGATCTTCCACACTCATAGGAAAGACCCACTTCTTATTAAACTAAGGTTGAGTTGAATCACTGCCATCCTATGACAACTACATGAACTTAGCCAAAAGATGAATTACGGGACAGAGTTAGGAACATCAATTGGTGACGATTGCAGCCAGCAACATTAACTGTGGTGGTGAGGATCAGTTGAACATGGACTTGGAAACAATGGGTAAAAGGAACTAGCCAAAACCAAGATTAAAAGCAACTAGTCAAACCCAACTAAGATCGCCACTGACCAAAATATGATTAGCCTGAACAGCAAAATGCATATTTATGGCATTCAATAAATTATTTAAAGATAGAGAAAACAGTAAGTCTATGGACAGCATAGTAAGAGAAGGTATTACCTACCCTTGAAAGTGATGCAGGACGGTTTTAGGACACTTGAGTACTACAGCCAACAATAGGAATCGTGGAGGTTTTGGTGGAAAATAAGAATAGAAATAGGGGTAAGTGTGCAAAGAAGAAGAGAGAAGAATTAGAAGAAGAAGAGAGAGAGAGAGAGAGATATGGCCTTGTTCTCCAATAGATTTTAGGTAGATTTTATGAAAATCTCATAAAATGAACATTTTATCGAGGGGTGATAAAATGAAGTTGTTTTTCCAATTGATAAAATGTAGTGGTTTTCCTATAGATTTTAGGAGGATTTTAGGAGAATCTCATAAAATCACTTTTACATTTTATGTGTTGAGATTGGAGTGTAATAAAATGTGAGATTTTATGTACCTAAAATCTATTGGAGAACAAGGCCGAGAAAGGGAGAGAGAGGTGCTTCACCTTCGCAAGGGTTAGGCGGTTTCTACAAGGAAGGATCGCAACCCTATCCCCAATAGGAAAGGACCGCAGACCAACTATGTTACGCGGACTCTCGTAATGGTATAAAGTACCCGTGTCGGATACTCGACACTCGGATAAGGGGGTGTGGGATATGTGTCCGATAAGTTTAGTAAGACACTTCTATGGAAAACCTCATTGTAATTCGAGTTTATCATGAAAGTATGCATAAACCTCTCTTATTATCCATGAAATGTGCTATAGAACCTTAAAGCACCATTTTACATAAGAAAATACACAAAAAATAGAAACAAATTTGAATATTTTGCCGTGTCTCCACGTCCTTGAAATGAGTAATAGTTGAAACCGACACCTAGATACATACTCGCACCCGACACCCGTACCCGAGTCCAAGTAACACAGCAGACCAAACCCCGATAACAAAGACCGCAGCCTTGTCACTCAATCCTTTAATCAATCAACTCTCTATTCCAAAATGAAAGATTACATCCCAATTTATAATACATGGAAAAGACCCTTCTAATTCCTAGAAGTCTAAATGAAATGAACCTAATTAATGAATACATTGAATTAGATATGTGGATGAACCTAGAAATAAATGCATACATTGAATCTATTAACAATTAGATGCAATGAACTAGAAATAGAAATGTGTTTAATGTATCTAGATGAATATAAATGCAAGTACTACATTCATGATGACCCTTGACCTTCCAACTATCATGGATAACCCTTGAACTACTAACTACCATGGATAACCCTTGAATGGCAAATCCTTGAACGAACCATGCTGCCCTTTGATTAGGATCATTGCAAGTACCCAAATTCCTGTCCTCATCAGAAAGTCAAATCCTGCTTGATCTATGGTAATCAAAACACACATTTTGATCCATCCATTCTCTTTAGTTATCTTTTCATAGTATATTATATTTTCTCGGGTAAAAATCTTGGTGGGCTTGAAAACCCACATTATACTAGGATTATAGCATTTTGGTACCACTTGGCCTACAAGACACATGTTCATCTGTTCATCAATCACTTGCACAGACGCTACCAAACTAGCAAAGGGCAGCAGTAATTTCATTGATATAAATAAAATTCCTGCCCACAAACGATATTTGGTAAGTAAAAAACTCCTCTTCTTCATCCGTGAAATAGTAAAGAATTCACCTTCAAAGATAGATGAACTCCCTCACTTGCACATTATTGTGTATCTATAGTAGTGAAAGGCCAAACAAACATTATAACTCTACCTGGAAACCTAAAGACGATTCCCAAATGCACACATGACAAAAGCAAGGCATTTACTAAGTACGTACCTAATTCACTAGGGACTACTTCAAAAGAAGACATATAGCACACATGAAAATATCCACCGTGCAAAATAGACTAAAATTTAAATTATTCTGTTTTGTCTAAACTCCAATGAACCTCAAGATTCATAGAAAAGTGAAAAAATAGAAAAGGGAATCAAAAGAGGCCATTAGAAACAGAACTGAAGAAACAAAACCAAGAACTACTTCGCAGAGCAGAAAGAAAGATAATAAAGATACCTCCGCTTCTTTCTTTTTTATCAAATTTTCTGATATGCAGCTTCCGATGAAGATTTTACTCTTCTTCTCCGTGCAAGAAAACTAGATCGACTGAATTCGAATACCACCTAATCCAACCGTTTTAAATGATCGCCCTTCTGCAGAAAACAAGAAAGGGGGAAAAAAAAAAACCTAATTTTGTGTAAGTAGAGGATATAAACACACGAATCAGATCTACTGTGCCCTCAGAGAGATCTCAATTTCAAAATCCGATATATATATACAGTATGTATCCTCGAAGAGAGAGAGAGAGAGAGAGAGGATAACCTGCGGCCGGAAGAATCGAAGAACGGAAGAAGAGATTTCTTTGGAGTTGGGTTGGTTAACTGAGATTCTAGGAAAGGACTCAAACCGAGTACAAAGAAACGGAAAGATTTTTCAGAGTTGACAGTTTTTAGCTCTGTTAAACGTGGAGTCAGCACACGGTTGGTAACTGAGCCGTCTGAAAGAGAAGCGTCATTTTATGGGCCGGGGATATTTAATCAATTCCACTCAACCGACCAATCGACCATCCGAAATTTTTGTTTTTTTGTTTTGGGACAGTTAATTCGCCATCCCAAAGAAATAAAATCCTTAGGATCCCATCCCATCGGGTTTGAATGTTTATGATATCATCTTGAGTTTCAAATAATACCGAAATAGCCCTTGTATAATATTTAGCCACTTTATATTGAAAACAATTAATTCTATGAAAATATGGTGGCAGTTACAAATCATCCCATAAAAAACTCTCAAACAAACTTATCCCATTACCTTTTTTTTACGTTTAAAGTCTTTACATTTTCCCCTTTGACCAGGTTAGTAGCACCGTCCCAAACTCCCACCCCCAAAATCGTCCCAAACCCACCCCTTTATCTGTCCCAAACCCCACCACAACCAACTCACCAAATCCCTAATTTTTCGGCCAGAAATTGTGGAAAACCCATCCCAATCTTCCATCCCCACATTATTCGGGAAACAGAATCCTCCGAAAACCATCTCAAAATCGATCCCAACCGAAATCTACAAAAATCCCTAATTTCACGGCACCAAATTTCATCCACGAAGTAGAGAAAGGCTCATTCACCATCTACTCTCAGAAATTTCTAGAATCGCACCATCCCATTAGTGTTGGTGGTGTCGTGGTGGTTGTCACGAGGTCCTGCACAACGGAAAAGACCGACGATCGTCCCAAATTTCTGGCGGCGTCACTTGTCCTAAACGGTGAAGAATCGTAGTCGATGAGAATCCTAGTCGGCAGCTTCACTGGTTGTAAATAAACTTTCTTCCACACACCCATAAATGGCCCATAAGTTTCTTCCACACACCCATGTGTCAATAACTTCTTTCTTGCAAATTAGTGTTGTAGTGCAGTAAGATGGGTTATTAGTATTACATGAATGTTGTACTGTTTTGCGGACTCTATGGATAAGCTAAGAGATCATGATTCTTTATGCATGTTTGATGTTTGATGAAATGCCCCAATAGCCAACAGTGGCGTGAAAGTTAGACGATAACCATGCATGTTAGTTGGGGGAATTTGGATTTTTGTTTCCTAGTACAATAAAATGGTTTATTAGTATGTCATGTTTAGGTCTGATGTGATTTGAAAATGGTGAATTTGTTAAACCTGCATATTGAACAAGTTTTATATATGGTTGGGGTTTGTATTTCATAGTCATGGTTTTTTTATTCGCCATGATTGTTTGTGTTATTCCCATTTATCATGTTTTAATGGCTTTTTCACCCATTGAGGCAGACACTATACTACCCACTATGTAATGGTAGCCAAAAAATCCACCATTTTTGTGGGGTGATTGAGAAATGTGATTAAAGTTGGGATTAACATCAACCACCCATGAACATGGACTACTGGTTTTCCATTTTGTTTTAAAATATTTTATGGTTTATAATTTTGGCATGTTTGCTGTACAAAATACCATTAAACCATTTAATTTCACGATAGTAACAAAAAATGGGTTATTGGTTCTCCATTTCATGGATAACTGAATAGGTGCTCTATGATCTTAACTTTGTTAAAAAAATTTACGGAGGGCACGTGTTTGATTGTTTGTTTGACTTATAATCATTATGGGCAGCCGAAATTAGGGAAATATGATATGGTGGAGCAGTGAAACCATGATCACTGTTGGAACTAGGACCGTGACGCATCCATAATTGTTGGAACTAGGACCGTGACACCAATCATGAACCATTGAACCAATTCTGATTAGGTGTATTGAATGTCCTGTTTATGGATAACCAATGTAGTTTAGCATGGTTATGGGTGACCAGTGTACTATGTTTGTTAGAAAATATGATTGTTTGGGTTTCAGCGGTCAAGTATCCAGGTTAACTTACGCGCCCTTAGACTAGATTCTCTTTGGAAGGCAGGTTATCCATGCCGGAATTAAGGGACTCATAAGAAAATCTCTTGCGGCCTAACCCCAAGAAGTCGTCAAATCTCAAACGCGTGATATCTGAATTTATAGCTCATCTATGTTACCAATTAAGCAATCTTTCGGATTGGAGCATCTCCAAACTCATTGTTTTTGCTATCTTTGTTATTTTTTCACTTTAATGGGAAAATATCAATTACTACTTGATGCAGTTCTAGTTTGCTTGTTTTTATATTTCGCTTTTGCACTCGTTTATTTTATTAAAATAAAGTTTTTATTTCGTTGAATTAATCAAATTTTTGTTGGGAAACAATTATTTTTGCAAAAACTATTTGAAAGAAGGGATGCCATCAAATATGACATTATTATTGGGTGTAAAAAATTAAATACTAGCAAAAAATACAACTAAGGGCTAAGCAAAATGGTGGCAAAAGGGTAAATAAAAGGAGAGAATGAGAGAGCGGCTGGCCTTCCTTACTCTCTACTAATAGCTAGCAAAAGTACACAAAGACAAAATTTGGATGCACAAAATTTGGTTCGAGTAGCTATAATAACTATAATGGGATCAAGTAGCTAGTTGGCTTGACATGCTTCTTACCATATGAATTAGGAGTAGTATTTTTTTTGGGAACCATTTACCCAAATTTCTATTCGGGAAAAGTTACCTCCATCTCGAATAAAGACCCGCACTACTAGGTTTTGAACCCTTGACATTGTGATTCAAATGTACTCCATCGGTTCGATGTTGATTGTCTACTATTCTATTTTGGAATGTTACGGGTTGTTTGTCATTTTTTAAGGACAAATTTTCACTCATACCCCCTGTTGTTTGGGTCATGTACGGTTACATCCCATTTGGTTCAATTTATTGCATCTGCACCCCTTGTGATTTTTAAAAGTTGCATTCACACCCAAATCTGTCAATCTCAACGGAGAGTAGATCTCACACATCACACACCGTTCTTGAGAGTGTGGAAGAGATACTTTAGATAAAAGTACATTTTTGCCCTTATCACTATCTTTTTCCTCCATCCTCACACAAACCCTTAACCCAAACCCAAACACATACACTCAACCACCACCGACACCAGTTCTTCTAGTGCACCACCTTCCTCCTCCATTGAACTTGGAAATCAACCTCCTCCGTCCATACTTCAACCGTGCTCCCCTCCTCTCCGTGCATGGCCTTTAAACTCCAACAACTTTGACCCACTGAGACCACCACATGTTTCTACCCTTATTTCTGGCAAAACTCCATGGTTTTCGGTGAACTTCTAGACATCACCACAATGCCCAACAACCCTTTCATCCTTGCCTTTGGTCCGATTTAAGATTGGGTTTGATTTTGGATCAAGATTTTGGGATGGGAATTGGTACATAGGATGGATTTATATTGAAGGAAGAAAATGAGAGCATATTGGATTTTTTTATCATTTCTGTAAACAATTATGCATTTTTTTCGTTAATTTGTTGCTTATGCAACTTTTTAAAAACGTCAAGGGGTGCAGATGCAACAAGTTAAACTAGAGGAGGTGTAATCGTATATGACCCAAACCACAAGGGGTATAAGTGAAGTTTGCCCTTTCCCGAAAGTTAAAAGAAAAAGAGTGTAGATTTACACAAACTAACCCTCATAGTAGTTTTGAAAGTAGCGAATAAGGGGTAGTGTTGGCAATCTCTCATCAACTTTTTTAAAGAGAACATGCAATTCACTTAAAAAGTTAGATTCCTGAGTATAATTTTTATGAAGAGTATTTACTTTTTTCGATAACATCTCATCATTCGGAAAGCTTTTCGTTGACAGAGGCAAAACAGTCCACACGGCCGAGATCAAAACGGTAGATAGGTGATGTTTTTGATTCAATAAAATTGTCAACAATTACACAAAAGAAAACATTCATAAGAAACCTCACAGGTGATGAAGTCCAAAATTTAGACCTGCAAGTTCTGAGTTCAGGGAAATGATTTTCACAAACCATTGCCATTTACACTTTTTTGTCTTTAATTCATGATAATTTACTATATTGCACTACATGAAAATGATGTGCATTTTTGTTTTTAAAACTAGTTTCTGAAAAAGTATTGTAGACACCCCAACCCGGACCCCTGGATTACGTGACTTCCCCAAGGATGAAAGTGCCTAAAGAGAGCTTGCGAGGCTTGATTAGGGACTTGAAAACTCTCATATACCCTCCAAGAACTACCCAAAACACTTCTGAAACCCTACAAAATGACCCGGAACCAACAAATACATGCACCGGAATTGGCTCATTTGCACTTGGATTGATAGGTTCCAGGCGCCCACATTTGATCCAGGCACCTGGATTGTGTTAGTATGGGCGCCTGGACCACAACCTAATTTGAGTGTAACTTGAGCGGGAAAGAGATTTTTCTGGAGATTGTGTGCAAATTCAGTTAGGGGGAGCGTGAGAGAAATGATAGCACTAGTGAACCTCCTAAGGTAGACCCCTAAGGGTTCAAGTGGCCCCTTTTGACCCTCCCATTTTGCCTATTTATACTCTCATTCTCCACCATTTTGAGGGGGTTCAATCACACTTACTCATTCTACTGTTATTCTGCCAGTTTTCTTCCAGAAATTAATTTCCAGTTAACATCCCCCTCCTAATCTCTCTCTTTTTTATCCCAAAAGCCCATCTTTACACCACTTTCACCATCTACAATTCATCTACCCCACTCAAACTCTTATCATCTAACCCTGATCAACTCATATTAGCCCAAAGATATCAGTCCAGTAGCTACATTACATCAAATCCATCCAAAAATCCCATTCAAGTCCTTATGTCAAGCCTTTAAAGGTAGTTCATCTACTCCAAATGCTCAAATAGGCCCTGAGGGGACCTTATCAAGCTCTTGCTAGTCTCAAATACTAGTGGAGAGTTTGAATGAGACATAAATTTCATCTCAAAAAGGGGGTCAAACATCTGCATTTGCATGGGGTATGGGCGCCTGGATTGGATCCTTGCAGGCGCTTGTATCTGATCCAGGCGCCTGAATACCCTTAATGCGGGCGCCCGGACTTCATTTATGTTATCATATTTTCTATTTTCTTAACCCTCTCTTTTGATCGTTTAAAGCACCATTAGTCATTTCTCTTCTTATTTTCTTCTTATTATTATAACACTGCATTCAAAAGAGGGAAATGTATTGAGTCATTTAAGCCAATCACGTGGTCTTTAAGGTATTTCATGATCTAAATCCATCTTTACTTTCATTCCCCATTTCTTAAATATATAAAAATAGGAGATTCATCACATATACATGAGAGTATTATGGATATGCAGGATCAGTTTGACATGCTGCATTTTAGTCATAAATGTCTTTAAGATCAACATTTCATAAGTGCATATCATGTTACCAAGTCAACTTTATGGGTTCATATCCCTCGTGTTAATCTATAGTATTACAGTTTTCATGCATGAATGAATGAGAAGAGTTATACTTGTATTGGTTGTAAGATTCGGAAGAAACAAAAAGTTGGGCTTAATGTGTATTCTAGGCGCCCATATTGGGACTATCCAGGCGCCTGAAGTCATTCCAGGCGCCTGCATTGTCTCTTTTCAGGCGCCTATACTGCTCTCGGGCACCTGGATTTGGGCAATCTGGGTGTTCAAATTGTCTTCCGGGTGTGGTTCATTCAATGTTTGTAGCTGAGTTTTGGCATCTTTTCAGTACAGTTGGGACAGGATTCATCGTAGTTTAAGTACTTTATGCATAATCCTCTGTCGTTCATATCACAAGCACAAGCACCCACTTTCGTTTCATTGATTTTCTTCATGTATTTACGTGTTCTTGCATGAGTTGGTGAGTTAAGTCCATTCAAGCAACATTTTCAAAATCTCTCAAATATTTAGTAGAGACCAGTGGTCACACTGGGCGAGAGGGGTGCTTTAAATTCCTTCCCCTCTCGTAACCTAGCTCCCGGACCCGAGAAATCTCATTTTAAAAAGACCAGTGAAACATTTTCCATACTAAGGGTAAAAGAGTCATTTTTCAAAAGGTATCTCGGGTACGGTCCTCAAACCTGGGTGGCGACTCCGTTCAATCAATCAAAACTATTTTCCAAGACCACAATCATTTTTGTGGAGCATCCCGTGGGGTGTTCACAAGTACTCTACGAAGTTAATTATTTCATGCTAAAGCAACGCCAAGCGTGTTAAACGTTTCGCTGACAAGTCATTTTGCGTCTATACGTCATGAAGTAACCTCTTATGTAATGAGGTAACCAAGTACAGTTCCAATTTAATCAGAGGGCTGTAATATCTTCAATTATTGGCATCCAAAACAGATGTGAGCCATCAAATAAGCTGTAGATCCACATCCATGAATAGGTATCTAGCTAAATCTCCCTAGGAATGCTACATGCACAGAAAAATCACCCAGAAAATACTCAAAATTTGAAAATGAGTGGCTTCCTAGAATCTAAGCCACTCGTTTTCAAATTCTGAGTACTTTATGAGTGATTTTTCTTGACATTTAGCATTTCCCCCTTGCCAATTGAAGCATGAAAGCATCAGTTCATACCATTCCAAGTACACAAGAAAACTTTGAAATTTGAATTCTACCAACTCTAAACAGTATTTCTGACCTATTGAAACCATGATTTTACAAAGGAATACAATTATTACATAGCAGTATATTTGAATTCTACCAGTTCTCATCATTTGGAATTGCTGCATAACAAAAAAAAAAAAAATTTATCAATGCTAGTACTAAATTAAACCTTCGTACTCTTTTTCCTTCGCAATTCGAGAGATTATGGGGTACCCCTAAGACATTAGCCGTATCACCCAGCAAATTTATGCGGAATCCTTGTATTTGTTTGGTGAAACATCACTCAACATTTTAAAGTAGCTGTGTTGGGGAGGTGGTGTAGATAATTTTGAGTATTATTGATGGTATTAGTGTAATAACTTCCTATAAAACAACTAGTTTTAGTTTAAATTAAGAAAAACAGGTTTTCATTTTTGTACTTTCATTTCTTAATTCTTTTCATAAATAAAAAATAAACATGTGAGTGTTATAATGTTGTATGTAGAAGCCTAAAGAAATAAAACAGTACCCATTCTTACATTTAATGCATTAGGCTAGATTTCAATTTATAGATGTTATATCTAGGAAAGTAAATGTTCTATATAACAAGACACGTTAAGATAAAAATAACCTTATTCTGTTGGGCTTTTGAAACCAGGTTTGAAAACCTGCCCTTGTTCGGTTTTCCCACCCACCCGTCCTCCACCGTTTTCTTTTTCTTTTTTTAATAAATGTCAATACCAATTTTTCAGTAGACCAACTTTGGGAGGAACCCACCAGGTGTACGAGGAGTCTAGTTTTGGAAGACACATACTCTTCCTTTTTCTTTTTTAACAAATGTCCGTACCAGGGACCCACTAAAACTCTAATTTTGGAAGATTTTCTTAAACGTTCTCAAAACTGGGTTTAGAAAACCCAACCAAACAAGATCAATATGACTCTCAAGTTAGCCCCACCCAAGCCAAAATCTTGAATCCGCCACTGGTTAACTCTATCTTATGTCACCAACCACATGAAATGAACAATTCTAGTATTAGCAAAAAAAATTCCATAACCAAGACCAATTACTATTCCAAAGCTCGCACACTTTAAGGTCCCTCTCACGAAGAAGAAACGACCCATCAACAATATTACGAATAGGACCTATGACCTAACCCCCAACCGGTCATCCGCGGAAAGGGCAGTGTTAGCCCCGCTGGTGACAAGAACTTTGGTCCCTTCCCGAAGCAACTTATGACCCTTAAGCATACCATGCCAAGTTGACGAAGGGGAGGAGGGGATGCTGCTGTGCATGTTATGCACAGCAGCTGCTGTGCGATGCAAAATGTATGAAAAATGTTGCCGTGTTTCACTTGGTTTGCCCAATGTGATTTTGTGGGACCCACTTTCGGGTCCCACACAATCAATCCGAACCGTTGAATAATTTTAAAATAATTATTCAAGTGGTCTTGAAAAAAATGAGTCCCATCAAAAAATGAGTCCCATCGGATATTTTTACGCAATTGATCTAATTTGTTTGATTTTCATTCAGAATTCAGGACCCTGTAGTTTGAAAGAATCTTTAAAAAAAGTTAAACAATTGTGCGTTCAGTAATCTATTGATCTGAACCATATGTATTGTAGGGCTTCCTGAGAAGAGCATCAAGTAAAAAAATTATCCTGTTCGGACATCAATAGGTATTAAAAAATTAAAAATATGAGTTTTTTTTATACCTATCGATGTCCAATCATGATAAGTTTTTTATTAGATGCTCTTCTTAATGAGCCCTATAACACCTATGGTTCAGATCAATGAGTTACTTGTCACAAAATTATATAACTTTTTTTGAAGATTCTTTCAAACTATAGGGTCTTGAATTCTAAATGGAAATCAAATGAATTAGATCAATTGCGTAAAAATATCCAATGAGCCTGATTTTTATCAAGACCGCTTGAATAGTTATTTTAAAATTATTCAACGGTTCGGATCGATTGTGTGGGACCCGAAAGTGGGTCCCACAAAATCACATTGGGCAACCAAGTGGAACACAGCAACATTTTTCATTCATTTTGCATCGCACAGCAGCATCCCCTCCTCCTGAGGAAGGTCTGCGATGGTTGGCTTGGCCCCTCCATGCCCATATTTTCCTAGTCCAAAGAGCCTCTTTCTCGTGATCAAGTCTCCAATTAAGCTTCGGAGTACCTAATTAAACAACCCTTGCCTTTCAGTTTCGCGACATTCGCCTACAGCACCGCATGTAATAACCTCTTATCGATTGTCGAACCCCAGAAGAAATCTCAACTGATTTTATCGAAGGATAAAGACACGAACTTAGGAAGTAATGTACCATACATAATGTGGGCCGGAATGACAACAGTAACTGACTTGATGATGCATATTCCGGGCAGCAAGGGAGAGTAATTTACTCTTCCATTGCGCTAATTTACCATTGATTTTATCAATCACTGTATGGAAGGATCGCCTAGAAGATCTATTTTGTCAATCCCGCTATATAATTTGCCATTTTAAATTAGTTAGATCATGTCCAATAAACACTGAATATTTTTCTCCTCAAAGTACCCATAGCCCCACACCCGTTCATACCAATCTCTCCTTCATTTGCACAAAAAGAATGGGAGACCCACAACTTCGTTATGGAAAAGTTAATTTTCTCATTCTTTTCGTGTGATTGAACGAGTCTTAAAGGTTAGTCAATGTACATGTAAGAGTAAGTCCAAGTAATTCACTGTGAATCCAAAAGGTGTTTTGAGTTTTTGACAAAAAGAGTCTTCACTAGGGTGATGTTCGTGCAAATTCGAAGGCTTGGGGGTTCAAATTAGGTGAAGGGGCGTTGAAGCAAGTGAACCAAGCTTCGAAACTATCTAGTGCTTCTGTAGGGATGAGAAACTCCGGGCATTCATGTGAATACCTGCTCGTAGCTGTGGCGCCGCCACTGCAACTAAAGTAACATAAACTGGGCAAATGAAGCATCAAAGCATCCAACCAAAGACCCCTTCGCTGTAGTAAATAATCGGTCCAATTCTTGCAGTTTCACAAGCTGGCAATTGAAAGATCTGCCGATGATCAGAGGTTACTCAGTTCAGCAAAAGTTCAGATAACTAATTTCAACTTTCAACTGAAATCAGAAAACGAAAAAACCAGCTTAACAAGCAATCACTTAATTCAAACTTTAGTTGATCGCAAAACGCACCAACAACATGGACATCAAACGCAACTGAGAACCTTTCTGAAGCACGCAAAAAAAAATAACCCGCAATTTAGACCCCCAGAAAATGGCCAAACAATCCATATCATATACAAATCATAAAGGTTTGAGTTTGAGAAAAAAGAACAGTTCTAGCAGCTCATCGCTAAATCTAGTTACTAGTAAGAAGCATATGAAAACTTTACAAATATTATCAAGGAAAGAACAACTGAGATAAATCCCATGATAATTGAAAAAAAGGATCAACTATCCTGGATTTCTAGGTATTTATATAGCCACAACTACGAAGTGAGGACCCTCTCAATGGCATCCACATAGAACTCCTTGGGCATGGTACCAACCACAGATTCGCGCCTCTCTCCATTCTTAAACAGGAAAACCACTGGCACAGCCTTAACATCATAATACTCAGCAATTTCCAGGTCATTGTCCGCATGTAGTACAAAGCACTTCAGTTTCCCAGCATAATCTGTAGCAAGCTCATCAATAACACGGTGAACCATCCTGCACGGACCACACCAGCTAGCATGGAATTCAACAAGAACTGGGGTATCACAGTTCAAAATCAATTTGTCCCATGACTTCCCAGTAACCACTGCAGCTGCACATTCAACAAAGTATAGCTGAGAGAACGGTATAATTATTACATCCTACATATACCATCGTACCCGAACTAAATATTGCTCATCTCTTTTTACCGTACAGTTAGGAAAGGTTGTTGCAAAACAAAAACATTACTCGTTGGGTTCTACTTATCAATTTAAACCCACACATCCTGTGCATGGTGCAGTCAGGCAGGAAGCGAACCCACCTTCAATTATCCTAGAAACCCATCTTTTTGACAAGTGAGATAATCTAATCAATGAAAAGAGATATTGCCCAGCCATTCCAATTCCTACTCTTCCAACTGCTTTTCATGGGTCATGATTTATTAAGGCAAGGGGATGCATTTAACCGGTCAATTTCCTCTCTTATGTTCAGTAAACTTGGAGAACACATAGTCAACAATAAAATTTCAAAAAATATAAAGATCATATACCTGGGCAATACAACACATTGCTAATGCTACAAAACTGGAAATGATATCACAAATTTCATTCAAGAAACACTCATAAGTCATAACTAAAGAGACTCACATTGAAGCTTTGACTATAACACAGTGCATCAAGAGGAAGGATATAAACAAAAAGTCCCAATAACATGATTACATTTATTTGAGAAAATATCAAATGTAGGCATGTCAACCAGAAGGTTAAAAAGAAGTCAAACACAAACATTAAACCTTGCTTATTTTATTTTTTTTGGAAGAATCTGCACTAAAGTTGAGGGGAGAATAAAAAGTCTATTGCATCAAAAAGATTTTTGTGCGACTTCAAAAAGCTCCTTAGGGGACTCCTCAAAAGCACAAGATCTAGGCAGGGTTGGAGGCTTTAGGCAGAGTTCCCTTCTATTTAGCAACTTACAACCATTTCAACACTTAAAAAGGGCAACAAGAATGCAACAGGATTAATATCCTTGAAGAAGAAGCTAGGCTTCATATCTTAGTTTGTCACACACTGGCCACTTCAATTGTTTTCCTAATCAATAATGCAGACTTGCAAGCTGCATTTTCTCCGGATTGGGGTAATTCCATTGGTACTTCTACTTTGGAATGTAACTATACACTATTTTATCCGCAATTTAAATCTTCACTAAGACCTGCATATGCGTGTATATCTATTTGCCCGAATAAGATGGCCATCATAACATGGAATTCCAAGAAATAGAACTATGATTGCTCATTGTGGGTAATTGATTGCCTATTGTACCCCTGAAGGTGATCTGAGATATGCTGAAGGCTCATGCCGAAGATGGATGAGGAGAGAGCCCAAGGCAGATCGTGGGGAATCAAGAGATCCAAGTGAAAATGGTGGAGTGGGTGGGTAAGCTATGAGTTAGTGGTTATGGTGGCTAATTGTCCACATACAGTATATAGTAGGAGGCGAACCCGGTCGTCTGGTGTAAGGACACATGGCGATCCTCCAATGGTTCCTGGACTGAAGGCTGACGTCAGACGTCAGAGGGTCAAACCAAGATATCTACGTATCAGAGGTCAAAGGTTTTGGGGAGCTGAAACAGGCTAACGAGGGCCATGTGGAGGCGCCTCAATGGGTGGACAAAGTGGGGTGCAGGCATGCGAGGTTCGTCGGGCAGAGGTCAATGATATATGAGGTTGAGGCCGCATTAGTGTTAGGCGGCAAGTGGGATAGTGATAAGGTGCAGAGGGTAGGCATGTTACAGATCTCAAGAAAGCTTGACCTTCGGTCAGCAGATTTGCCTCTCTTTCTCTCTCTCTCCAAGACTGGTCTGAGGTCTTAACCCCCTCTGAGGGATTGATAGGCGCGCAAATGTTCACATTAGCGCCCCTTATTTTGTTACTTGGAGTTTAAAGCTTTGTTTGCATGTTGTAGGTATTAGGAGACTTTGATCTAGAATAGGTACAAAGTTGAATTTTACTCTATGTCGAAGTAAAACCCGTATCAAGTGGTGGATGGAAGCTTTTGAGGAAAATAAATTATAATGCACCCAATCTGATTCGAACTCGTGGTAATTGACTGTGACAAATTATACTACTGTAAGATGCGACGTGCTATTAGACGGTCCATGCAATAGAGACGGATCGTACTAGTAACACGATTCGTGCTAGGCAGAGATAATCTATGCCGCTTTATGGTACATGAATATTTTTAGGAGATATCGTAAGGGTCCACGAACCCTAACTGTATCCGATGAATAGGAAACAAATCCTTCAATCCAAATAAATCTAGGTTACAAAGGGAGAAGTGGATTCGAAACCCTCTCCTGTCATAGTCAAGCGTTTTTAATTAGGGCTTTAATATTTTAGAAATTAGACAACCAAAGTAACGATGATATGTTTGTCTGCATGACATCTTTGTAATCTCTTTACTTGAATTAATTTAGAAATCGATTGAAATACTTGCAACTTAGCCTTTTAATCCCTGAGGAGCGATATTCGGAATACTTACCTCTATTCGTTTGAGTAATAGTAACTGTTTCGTTTTCTAAATTATTTTTGTACGATAAAACAGTGATCAGGGGGGTTAGGCCCTCAGACGATCCCTTGAGCTCAAGCCTCCATTCCCCGTTCCTCCTTCGGTCCCGAGCAACTTGGGCTCTGCCTCCAGCCCAAGCGTAAGCCACCGACCTCAAGAGTGGGTGGCCTTCAAGCCAGCCTCAGGGTTCACCTTCGGTCATGATGACCTTCGCTCTTCAGGTCACTGTTGTCTCCTTCAGGCCTTGGCACCCGATGCAGTGTACCTACAACTAGTGTGCTTATCCCCAGGACTTTCCACCTTAACAGTTCAGCAATAAAACTTGAAAGAATTCCGGGCCCAAGATATAAGTTCATAATTGACTTATTTCAGCAAGTAATAACTCCAAAAATCAACTGCATCAGAAATCAACTTAAAACAAGAGACATAACGTGAAAGTGATAGACTACTTAAATGTATTTCAACAGAATCCCACGGGGCATTTCCTTTGGTGCTTTCCAGTTTCCCGTGAAATGCACTTTATTTCAAAGAACAGGATTGTAAAAATTCTCGCAACGGAAACCCTTAGACTTGCAAATTGTGATTCTCTATTTAAACAAACACCCTCTACTATTAACGGCTTCATAAAAGCAAATGACAACTGCATTTATTAACAGCACATTACGAATGCTAACAACGCATTAAAGGCTCGGAACTGAGCAGAATTTCGACATCATTGTTATCACAACGAATTTCTTATACCAATTAAGCATCATCTTTAAGCTATGTGGAACATCTTCAAGCTCTTTAAATCTTATGCCTTGCGTTCCCTGGGTATCTCTCAGTGCCATGCTCGGAAAAGCAGAAAGGATGGTGAATATCAATCAAATGACAGACCCTAAATACCATATCAGTAAAGCATTCAAAATTACTCAAGAAATTCTCATCGAGTTAACCCCCAAGAGCATCTCCAGCCGTTACTTAAATTTTACTCCTATTTGAGTCAAATGGGCAAAACCAAATCTAAACAGAAATTGAGTCAAACCTTTATCAATGCATGGTTGTAAATTTGGGTGTGGAAATATATACATGAAAATTTCGAGTCTCCAATAAATACAACCCAATTTGATATATGTTTTTCACTCAAATTTCAGATTGGTACAAAATGGGTAAGGACTGGAGATGCTCTAAAAGAACACAGCACCAAAAAAAGAAAATACAGAAACACAAGCACACAGATTACCTTTGGGTTCACGGAGGCAGAAGACTCTTAGAGAGGCAGGGGAATTGTGAAGCCTAATACCCTTTCTGGGTTGAAAGGAAAGGTGTTGAGAGCGAGAGAGATTAGGGTTCGCGAGGGCGAGAGCTGGAGATGAAGAGAGAGAAGGAGGAGGAGAAACGCAAGACGCCATTTGTTACCCAGAAAATGCAAAGACCGATTACGAAACTGGGTGCGATCTGTATCTATTGTATATACACACACGCAAATGTGGTTAGGAAAGTATATACGCTTTGCAGGTGTTCGAAAAAATGTGTGAGAAAAATGGTGAGAGAAGGGAAGAAGAAGACGTGCGGATGACACTGTGTCATACCAAACAAAAGTAGTTTGGAGAGCACGTTTTTTTAATTACTGAAAATGAAAGGAAAAATGGATTGCGACGACTAGTCCGAATGGTGGAATTTTTTTTTTTTAATAACCGAGTGTGTGAATCAGTTTACACACATTTTAACTAGACAAATGGTGAAATAATAGTAAGTGGATTTTAATCGAAGGAAAATGATAACCTAAAAGAATGGAGGATAACGTGTAAAAAATACATCGGAGAACATATAGGTACAGATACTTTGTTGAGAAAATGCACAAATTTTGTTATTTGGGCATACATCGGATTCCACAAAGACGATCAGAGCTGTTTATGAGTTTCCAAATAATGTTTACTCGTACCTCTTAAAAGTAAGCTCAATCAGATTTTGGTAAATGTTCCATTCGTTTATCCAATTTTTTATTCAAATAAAAAAAAATGGATAAATCGATGGAGTATTTGTCGATATCCTATTTAGCATATAGGGTACAGGTTAATAGTATTTTGAAGAATATGAACAGCTCCAATCATCGGTATGAGACCTGGAATGGTCCCAAACCAACTGATTTATACATTTTATGTACAAATTCTTATGTACGCCTACTACTGTCCAAAGTGTATCGATATCAGAAAAAATGTATTAACATTCGAGAAAATATATTAATATCTGTAAGATATTTATTAAAATTCGAACGCATTTATTTTTATAAACTTATCATCCTCGTTATACTGGGTGAAGATTAGCGAACTTATCAAACATGAGTAGGAATGATTGATGGATGTTCCTCAGACGAAAGGGATAAACATTCCAAAAGGGCAAAAAGAGGTTGTGGTGCTGAGTCATTTATTGGTCCGAGGGAGATTGGGAAAAAGCATGTAAAAACAGACGTTGAACTAGCGATCACGCACAGTGGGACTCGAACCCACGATCGCCTGATTAAAGCATCTCTAGTACACTATCTAAAAAATGTTTACTAAAGTGTATACTTAAGCACACATGAGACCCTATTTTGTATGCTAAGAACTTAGTTAGCTAGCTAAAGAGAAATGCACTTTAATGGACCTCCCTAAAAATGTTTATTATTTTTTAGAGTGGGACCCATTTAAACAGTGAGGGGTGTAAAGTTGTTCCACAAAATTCTCCTCTCCTTCCCTTTTCTCTATCTCTCTCCTCTTTCTCTCTCCTTAAGTCACTCTCCAAATTTAGGTAGTCACTTAGGGCACTTTAAGTAGTGAGGGGTGCCACCTTGAATTTTAGGAAGTTAATTTTTGTGCACTAGAGACCATTTTTTGAGATTTTTCTTAGGTAATTAGTTAGGACACTTTAGATAGTGATTTTAGGTAGTGCACTAAGGATGCCCTTAGAAGTCAGACGCCTTATCCATTAGGCCATGGGAGCTCTTTCATCCTCCTCGTGTTATATATTACTCCGTATATAAATAATATAAACTTTCTATAATTGACTTCACTTAAGTTTTATATTTTATAATCAACTCACGTGGGCAAATTGAATTTTAATTCTGTGGCCTGTAAATAATTGACTTGTCACTCAAATTTTATATTTTGTAATCAACTCACGTGGGCAAATTGAATTTTAACTCTGTGACAAAGTTCTATATGAAACTATTTTAGACATTATGAATTGACTAATTGCGTCTTGCAAACCTCCGCCTATGAGGCAAAGGATGATATGCAATTAAGAGCATCCTTATTAGCCTCACCAAAAAAAATACCAAATTTAACCACAAAAAAACTTTTTACAATTTAGCAAGCCACTTTATCAAAAACGCAAAAAATCAGACTCTCTATCCAAACTTTACTATATTAAACTATTCCCCTCAAATCTATAAAAAAAAAAAAAATTCCCCTATACCCATTGGTTAGGCAAATGGACGACTTTTCCATTGGTTAACCATTAGTTTGCTGAAATTTAAAGAGGAACAGGGCAGCTTAAAAGGCATCCAAATCAGCCGGAATGGGCCACGCATTTCACATTTGTTGTTTGCCGATGATTTACTCGTGTTTTGTAAAGCAAATAAGGAGGATAGTGTGGAAATTCGTAAGGTGCTGGATATGTATAAGGAAGCATCGGGGCAGTTTATTAATGAGTCGAAGTCTTCCATTTTCTTCAGCTCTAATAGATCAGATGCTCTGCGATTGGAGTGCCGGAATATCTTGGGATTTAGCAACAGTTCAGAAGAGGGGAAGTACTTGGGCCTCCCCTATATTATTGGAAGATCTAAAAAAGCAGCGCTGAAATTTATAGAGGAGCGGGTGGTGAAGCGGGTAAAGAGTTGGTCATGGACTTTTACTAACCATGCGGGTAGGGAGGTTTTGGCTAAGCATGTCCTGTTAGCCTTGCCTGTTTATGCAATGGCGTGTGTTAAGATTCCTATTGGTTTGTGCAAAAAACTGAATTCGGTGATTGCTAAGTTCTTTTGGAGTGGGGCGGAGGAGGCGAATAAGATGCATTGGTTGAGTTGGGAGAAATTGACGCAGGTTAAAGGGATGGGTGGGCTGGGTTTTCGTGATCTGGAGGCTTTCAATTTAGCGATGTTAGCTAAACAAGGGTGGCGGCTTTTGAAGGGTGATAATTCCTTGTTCTATAGAGTGTTTAAGGCCAAGTACTTTCCGAGCACATCTTTTCTGGAGGCTTGTTCCAAACCGCTATCCTCCTGGGCGTGGCAAAGTATTCTGGCCAGTAAAGAGATTATCAAGAGAGGCTGGCGGTGGAGAGTGGGTAACGGTGAAAGGGCACGAATTTGGGACGACCCGTGGCTTGTTGATGATCATTATCCGAAAATTTTAACTCCAAAGGCTAGCAGTAATTTAGGGCTGGTTAGTGAATTGATTGACAGAGAGCACTTGGTATGGAATGAATCACTGATTAAACAAGTTTTTATTGATCAA
The DNA here is from genome assembly GCA_020921065.1 of Vaccinium darrowii. NCBI lineage: Eukaryota > Viridiplantae > Streptophyta > Magnoliopsida > Ericales > Ericaceae > Vaccinium > Vaccinium darrowii. The sequence goes on from CM037159.1 coordinate 28,869,006, forward strand.
GATGCGGAGCTAATTTTGTGCATTCCCTTGAGCGTGACTGGGGTGGAGGATAAGATAGTGTGGGCACAAACTTCTTCAGGAATTTTTTCGGTCAAATCTGCTTATGTTATTGCGAAGGAATGGGTGCAGACGAGGAGAGCTTTGGTCAGTGGGATAGGTCAGATTAGTCGAGAACTTGAGGATGAAGGGTTTTGGAAAAGAATCTGGCATATGAAGACTCCAATGAAAATCAAGTTGTTTCTTTGGCGGTGTCTCCATGGAATTGTGTCGGTGAATTCGGCTTTAGTCCAATGGAAAGTTCAAGTGGATCCGATATGCCCTCTGTGTGGATTAGCAGAGGAAACGCCATCTCATATGTTCTTCAATTGTGATAGAGCTACACGGGTGTGGTTGCTCTCTCCATTTCGATTCCATCCGGAAGAGTCCATCTCGGCACAGTTGAAGAATGTTTGGATGAATCTTGGTGCTACCCACAATGGAGAGGTAAGGCAAGAAGCTACAGGTTTATTTGCTATGATTGGTTGGCATGTGTGGCTTGCTAGAAACAGTTGTGTAATGCCCCACATAAACCACTAACCAGTACCCTGATTTGATCCACTAGCCACACCACATAGCCCAAAATGCTTAAGCCCAAGGTACTAGTAGTAGCCCACATGGTTTGTTATATATCCAAGATAACTCATCTAAACAATCAATGTGGGACTAAACACCATCTAACCCCAAACCTGGGGTATCACAATCTTCCCCCCTTAGGGATGCAACGTCCTCGTTGCGTAGTCCCAGCAACCTCCCCTGGTGTCCGTGGTGGCAGAGCACATCCTACCCACCACTTGGACTAGGGCGGGGCTCTGATACCATTTGTAACGCCCCGAAAATTGGGTACGTTAATAAATAAATTTCATAATTTATTTAAATAAAATGCAACTTCATTAATAATATTAAAGAGTACTTCAAATTTTTCCCAAAAAAACTTAAAAAAATAATCCAACTATTACAACTGAACAGATTAAATTCCAACTGTCTAAAAAGAAAAAAAAACTTAAACATTTATTAATAATTCAACAGGAATAAGGACAGAGCCATCTAGCTAAATCCCTACTGATAAAGCCACGGGTCCACCACTTGTTCCCCACCTAGCTGCTCCATAGACTCAAATTCAGCTGGCAGCTCCTCATCTCCTTCTGTATCTGGCGTTGGGGATGCCAAGGCCACAAAAGCAGCACCGTGAGTGATTTAATTACACTCAATAGGGTACCGAAACTACCCCTTTACAAAAGATTACTCATGCAGCAGCCAAACATATAAAACATAAGTTTTAAAGAATAGGACAGCCCAATTATCACAACATATCTCAAAAATAGTGGATTCAAAATTCTCATTATCAATCTCGGGGTTTCACAACCCAAACCTCATGCACCTCATGAATTCGGTATCTCATACCAATTCATCAAGCTATCCGATATCGGTTCTCATCCACAATATAAACAATCTATTGGGCTCCCGTCCACCATGCCTAACTCTCCAGGCCCATGGCACGGCTCAAATACCCCTAGGAGTATATTGCGATAATTGGCTCAAGACCCATATAGGATACAACGTCCCATCCCCACATTCGATAAACAGCCACGCATCTTTTAACCGTTTATTTGATAAATCACGAAAATTAATTAACACATGATAAATGATGTAATAATTCCAATAAGCCAACACATCACATGCGTCTAATTATAGCATGTAACTAAAAGTTTGATAAAGAAATTGAATAACTCATGCTAACAAGTCAATTATCTTTTCAGCCACTAAAAATAGCAAACGGGTTCCGAAAATCACGAAATTTTACAGTAAAATAGTTCATCAAATTTAACACAAGTTCATTGTTTTGAGCGAAGCCTAAATCCAATCCATAAATGGAACAAAACAGTGTTTTAAGGTCAAACAGTGAATTTGTCCCGAAACTGGACAGTACAGCAAACTTTGAAAAATCATAACTAATTCTACAAATCTCGGATTGAGACGAGTTCTATATGAAAATTGCTTAACTTTTTGAGATCTACAACTCTTCAGTTATGAGTTTTCCTCGGTTCTGACCTGAAAAGGTCCGAAAATTTTAGAAACAGAAACTGTATACATCTTTCACATATTTTTTACTTTTCACACAAATCCAACCACATGATTCATTTTTCGCAGAAACCACAACAAACTATAACTTCCCTAAACAACCCACAATACATGATATAAACACAAACCACGTAAGCAGTATTCCTAAGTAAAAGTTAAGTTCCGAAACCCTACCTTTCTTCCGACGACTTAGCGCGAAGAACGAAAAAAATCGAGAACTTCAATAACCTCAAATATTATTCTGAAAATAGAAAAAAAATTAAAGTGAGGAAGATTTGCAGCCGTGTGGGTGAAAGAAGAGAAATTGAAAATCAATTAATCAATTAATTCTAAGAAGAGAGAAAATAAAGAAGTGGAGTTTTGTTTGAATAGTCAACACAATTAAACTATTTGACAAAGAGAAAGGGGAAAAGAGGGAGGTGAAGAACCTGTTGGAAATAGCCAAGAAGAAAAGTGACGTACTTCACTTTTGTGGAAATGAAGAACTTATATAAAAAGAGGAACAAAGTGGTGTTGTTGTCCACCAAGAGGAGAGTGAGAAGAAGAGTTTTTAGGGAGAAAAAGAGGGAATAGTACGGCTGATGTTAAAGAGAATAGGTGATGTTGGAGCAATTTTGGACTCTTATGGAAGTCAAAAAGATGACTTTTGGTGAAAGAAGAGTTGTAGTTGAAAAAGAAGTCTAATAGAGGAAATTGAAGTGATAAGGGGAACTTAGGATAAACATTGGAGAGATTATTTATTTATTATTATTTTTTTAAAAATAATTATCTCTACTAGATAATTGTCTAGCTAATTACTCTAATTTATCCTTAACAATAAATAAATTATTTACACTAATAAACTCTAAATTAATAATTACGGGTCTTAACAAGTTGGGTTTTTAAACATTTGTGGATCTCGGAAACGTCAATTATAGAGAAAGCTGTTGAAGAATTTCATACTTTTTTGCATGCTACATGGAAGGATTATAGTACTACCAATCCAATCTCTTATGCTAGCGTAGCATATTGGCAACCTCCTGAGATGGGATTTTTGAAGATAAATGTGGATGGGGCTTTTGATACAAAAACCCGTAAGGGTGGCGTGGGTAGGGTGATCAGAGATTATATGGGTAATGTCGTGGGTGCTGCCTCACCTCTCAAATGTTGCATGTCAGTCGAGGTAGTTGAAGCTGAAGGGTTTCGGTTTGCATTGGGCTTGCCAATATGTTCTCCAGAAAAGAATTATGTGGTGGAAGGGGATGCGCAAACGGTTATTAAGATGATTGTTGGTCAGTCTGCTATCAAGGCCTGTTCGGAAGTCGTCATCAATGATGTTTTATCTTTGGCTCATAAGTTTCGTTCGTGTTCTTTTCGTTTTGTTCCTCGTGATTGTAATAAGGTGGCTAATGCTATAGCCAAATATGCCCTATCATTGGATAGCCCTCTAATCTGGCAGGAGTCTGTTCCACACTGGACTAGTAGGGAAGTATCCTTTGATATTTCTTCGTTGACGAGTTCATGAATAAATTGATTTACCTCTTGGCAAAAAAAAAAAACCATTGGTTTGTGTCAGGCAATGGAGGACTTTTCCCCTCCCCTTTACCGTGCAGTGAAATAGTAATCGCCTCATGTTCATAGCCACGTGCTTCTCTCTCTGTCCCCCGTCCCCATCAAGCCCCACCGGTAAAACAATAAAAAATGAGTTGGTGCGTGAACAGTGCCTACTCAAATTTGAGTAGACACTGTAGCAAAAATAATTTGGTGAGGGAGAATAGAGAGGCTAATTTTTGGGGGTTTTAGGGGGTTCAGCTCTCTATTTTAACCAAAAAGTTAATTTAGGAAGGCTGATGAGGATGCCCTAATGCCAAATACGATTAAATTTCAACACATCTCACCGAAATTAATACACACACTTTCACATATATCTACACATTTTTCGCTGATATCGATACACCTTTGACATATTATCTTCCGCCCTTGGGACTGAGGTTAGCGTTTTTCTTTTTAAATTAGGTCTTTCTTCGACAAAGACATGGTATAAGAGTTAATCATGGAAATGGGACACAAACCAATTCTTTAATGCCAAGGGGACAAATCAACTACAAATTCCAAAAATGCCCTTGGTAGCCTATAAAAGTACCTAAACCTCTCAAACCCTATGAAAGTGTCTAAACCTCCAAACCTAATGAAAGTGTCTAAGTGTCTAAATGTAAACCTTTGGGTACCCTATGAAGGTGTCTGAACCACTAAAACCCTATTAATTGGAAAGTGCACCCTAAGTGCCTAAACCCAAAATGCTTAAATCCACTGTAACCTACCCCAAAGAGTCTAACTCCCCTAAAATTGAACCCAACCCCAAAATTAAAGAGACAAAATTAATTTTGTCCCACCCAGGAACCACGCGTTAGAGAGAGAGAGAGAGAGAGAGTTACAGGTCAACAACAAAGGAAAAGTGGTGTAGAACCTGTCGCTTTCAAGAGTTAGTCACAGCAATGGGAAAAGTGGCGTGTACCAGCCGGCTTTCTTTTTGTAATTTTTTTTTATCATTAAGGGTATTTTTGTCTAGTTTTATCCTCGAACCTTCAAAAAATTCACATTAATGTATTGGAGGCTTTAAAATAAGTTAGACTAGGCTAAATACCCTTTAAAGCCCTAAACTTGCCCTTTAGGCCAATTTTCTGTTTTAATTTGTTGAGTGCACGAAGAGATTTCTTTTGGGTTAAATTGTTGAGTGCACGGAGAGATTTCTTTTAGGTAGAGTGTAGACATAGAATGAGTAATGAACGTATTATATGATATGCTTGTTGAAATACTTCAATAACATAACATGACATGATTACACAGTTTTAACTTTTAAGAGAACAATTTGGGGTGCTTTTTGTTGTGAGCAGGAATGGGAGGGCACTATGATTTAAACTGAACCTTCATCCAACAAATCGAAGCTTGGATAAACCGCGAGACAAACGTGAAAAAAATGTACCGATATCTTATTAATCTGTTTTCTTTGAATAGATCAAAAGCGATGGCCGAGAGGGACCCCATTTTGTTCTCACGGCAAAATAAAATCCCAAAAATGTTACTACCGAAAAATAAATTGTTACCAGGAAAAAAGAATCCCAATATAATGTCTTAACATTTCAAGCAGAAGAAAAGTGGGGCAAAACTTGAATAATTGATACTAGTACATTTCTAACAACTTTTTTTTTCTTTTTTGTTTTCTTCAATTCATTGCTTAAATTTCAGCATATATCAAATTGGTTTGCAAATTAAAAAGATTAAATTCAGTCTGCAGAATTTTATTCTAAATTCTTAAAATAAAAAAAAAATCCCCTTAATTTTTACAAGGTTGAACATTCTAAGAAAGCTACCTAAAACTTAAGGCTGAAAATTGAAATCAAGTTTTCACCGTGTTGTGTCGACACGGGAACCTCGAGCGAAAGCATTGCTAGGGTGCTGTTTGTGCGACTGACCAAGCAGGGACGGAGCCAGGACTTTGGCGTAGGAGGGACGCATATATACAATAAAAAAAATAAAATTAAGACAACTATATCATATCTTTTACTAACTCAAAAAAAAAAATGTATGTATACAAAATTAACACCAATACATATGAAACTAAACATGTTTCTAATATCAACTTAGATTGCAAAAAGTATTAACGTCTATCTAATCCTATCTAATGTTTACTAAAATCAGGCATCTTGAACTTTGCTCGACACTCTTTCTTGTTATTAAAAGCATCAATGATAGAGTCTGTGTCCAACCCTCGAGCAATATCTTTCTCAATATAAGTGATCAAGAAATTTGCTAAATAATAATCCTCCGTCCTATTGTGAAGTCTTCACACATTTTATAGTAGAAAATTCACGTTCGGTAGTAGCCATTGAAACATGCAAAGTTAATATAAGCTGAATCAACCTATCGAAAAGATGACATATCGTGCACTTTCTTGTTTTCACCAACAATCACTCAACTTTGAAATCGTTGACAGATTTTGGAACTCAGGATGTTTAGACACATCAAGCTTATAATTTTGCAATTTATATCTCAAGTGGTACTATTCTTGCTCAGTGAAATCCATTGGATAACACTTCTTTGCAAGCTTGCAAGTATCTTCAATGTTGACTGATCTGAAGCCATTGCGAGGATCTAAAAATGTGCTGAGAATGAGTAACTCCATTGTATCTTCCTTAAACCGAGTGTTCAAATCTTGCAATTGAGAATCAACGGTTTTGGGAGTCCCCAATTTCTTTCGCCTTCACTTTGAAGTCCATAGACCATGTTAAAGAGTTTTGGACTTTCAAAATTTTAGTGAGCCTTAGTTTTTAAATCAACTGTTTTGGGAGTCCCCTATTTCTTTCGCCTTCACTTTGAAGTCTATTGACCACGTTAAAGAGTTCTGGGCTTCTGAAATTTCAGTGAGCCTTAGTTTTTAAAAGTGAACGGGGTCTTGAGTCTGGCCCTGAAGTGAGTTAGGATTATAAATTTTGGGCGTTGTTTTGTTTAAAAGAATTGTAATTAAATCTCATTAAAACCAATTTTAGTACAAAGCTGTTTCATAACTTGATAAATATTAAATCTGTTACAATTATTTTTTTAACGAAAAACGGAGGGGGGGCGGGACTATATAGTTTGATGATAAATATATATTTTTTCCACTGTAATAGTACGAATTTTTTAAAGACGTAGGGGGGCGATTGCCCCTACTAGCCCCCCTGGCTCCATCCTTGTGACCAAGGCTTAAAGGTTAGTCAATGTACATGTACTAGTTAGTCCAAGTACTTCACCGTGAATCCAAAAGGTGTTGAGTTTTTGACAAAAAGATTCTTCACTCTCTTGAACTAGGTGACGAAAAATGTTATACGTTTGGGCAAAGAAGTCGTTATAGTGCATATTAGACACTTTTATTTTGCTGCAATGTGGGCGTAACTGATTGATATGTTCTGTTGGTGCAAAAATTGCGTAATCGATGGAAGTGAATGAAAATAGAGAACATCGGTTGCTTCAAGGCACGTTACAAAGTCGCTTTCCTTAAGACGATATTCGTCCCCGCCAATTCGAGTGAATTTGGAGTGCACCGGGTTACCGGCGAATTCGACTCCAAGATACAATGAAGCCCAGTCCCGATTGACTGTTTGTTCAACTGCGTAATGCACAGACGAAGAATAACCAGAATGCCTTTGGATTTTGCGAGCCACCAATTATGAATATAGGAAGAGAGTTCTAGTGAGGGAGAGTGATTGATTGTATTTTCATTTTTTGCTTTGAGTGAATCCCTAGCCTATATATAGGCATGGATGTGACCGTTGGTCAATGGTCACATCTATTTGTTTAAACCCAATAGTCATGTCTATTCAATTCACCCTAACAGTCGTACCTTTTGGTGTGATTATGTCTATTCCTTTAAACCGAATAGATACACCCCTTGTTTTTAATCCAACAGTTGCATCTATTCATTTCACTTGAATAGACACACTCATTGGATTAAAACCGTTCACCAATTACAACATTTAATTTCCATTAAATATTTTGGAAATGATCCAACATGTTCTCCACTGGTTTTATTTCATCTCTAAATATTTTCTGCAGTGGCTATTTGGATATGGTTGTTCTCAGTAAAAAAGAACTGTTTTGTACCTGAACTTTGGCATATCAACCTTGTCGTGATATGGCAATATTTATATGAAGAAACAATTTTAAGCCCTCTTTTTGTTTGATATTCCGGATGAATGTTCTATCATAACCAACCTTTAATGATTGTGCAAGGAAAGAGTGAAAGACTATCCTAAAACTCTTCTTTAGGCTAGACATGCAATATTCGTAGATTATTTTATGCGAGTAGATAAAGATCTCCTGTATTACGTATGAAGTACGGGTACTTCTATAACCTGGGCATACTCGTACCTGTAACATGGAACACGGACTGTAACTTTTCTCCTTGATTTTTGCCGTACCCCAGAAGTACCCGACTATATATCAAGCCGTACCCAACACAAAAATGAAACTAAGTTGATAAGACTTCCTTTCTCTATGTTTGACATGATTGTACAATACTAACAATTTTGGTCTATAGGTTTTTTTTGTACAATGGCATTAAATTCTAATTTGCACTTTATGTTTGGCATTAACCTATTATTTGATGTTGGATTCCAATTTCCCAAGTCATTAAGTTGTTTCCTTTATTTGAAGCGTAATACATTGCAATTTATATTTTTTAGGTTTCGCCGTACCCATATCGTACTCATACCCTTACATGTGCTTTTATTACCCTCCTCTCCTTCGAATACTTTGTTTCCTCTTTCCAGATTCCTAATTTTCCCCTCTTTAATAAAAAAAAATCCAAAGCCCAGTTGTATAAATAAATAAATAAAAAAACTGCATACTACCTGATACTGAACTGTTTCATACATATCTGTACGGGGAACAGTTTCTGCACTAATCAAATAATTGGTATTCTAAGAATTGTAGACACTAACTGATGTAGTTCTTATACTGCAGCTGGCTACATTTTTGCTCCTTTTTCTTGTTCTAGCTGGAGCTTGGTTGGGCTTCTGGGTTGTTCGCAAACTTGTCTTGACAGAAGACGGGTTGATTGATATCAGTGTTTCTCATTCTGTTGCTTGGTCCATCCGGATAATTGCTGCTGTTATGATGCTTCCGGTTCTCCCTCTTACAAAATTTGAAGCTTTTCCTTAATCAACTTTAGAGGTTTTTTTGATTTTGTTCCATCTCTCATACTACATATTTATGTTACGTTTCTAGAGTACAGTGGACCCTTTACTAGCAGCAGAAGCATTGCTCTGTGGAATATTGGTTTCATCATTACTCAGGAGAATTACCAGATCAAGATTCATTCGTCACTTGTACAAGTACGTCTCCATGAAAATCCAGAGCATAATTCTCGCATCATTTCCATTTTTTCTTTCTAATCGGTTTATGTAAGCATTTTGTAAACAGATCTCTCTGTTCCCTTTTTTTCATCTTTATCCCATCATCCAATGTGTTCCCATTTCTCTGTAATACCCCAAGTTTGGGGGTAGATGGTGTTTAGTCCCACATTGATTGTTTACATGAGTGATCTTAGGCATATAACAAACCATGTGGGCTACTACTAGTACCTTGGGCTTAAGCATTTTGGGCCATGTGGTGTGGCTTGTGGACCAAATCAAGGTACTGGGCCAGTGGTCTACGTGAGGCGTTACAGTAGTAGCTGTAGGCTTCATTAGACTGGAAGGTAGAACTAGATTTATGGTACTTGATCCCTACACCATGTGTCTTGAATCTTGATATGATCTGTGACATTGCACCACCTGATTCTTCATGGTGAATGTGGGATCATGTAGAGTAGAAATGAGGTTGTGGGTGCTGGTTGTTTGTCTTGAACTAGGACAACCATACTTGTGCATGCATTTCAATTCTGAACCCCACCTCTGTAGCATGAGGATTATAGGCAGGAGTTACGTTGAAGAAACACTTCTTTTAAAAAATAATAATAAATGAAAAGTATATGCGAGAAAATCAAATCTGGTTAGTGGTTTAGGCTCCTCAATTATTGATGATTACCTATTTCACTGTTTCCTCAATCATTGCTCAAGTTCAGAGTGGCGAACACTGATAGCATGTTTCTTAATAATTTTTCTTGTTTGTGACGATATGATAAAAATGCAGAGGATTCGTGCAACGCACACACAATCGCACGAAGAATAGATCAAGCAAGCAACAAAGAAATGACCCAGATTTTTACTTGGTTTCCCCATTGTGCAACTAGACATGTCGCACCAAGTTTCGCTGTGCATTGAATTAAGACGGTGTGAAGTCATTGGTTACTGCGTGCAGCTTGAATTTATATTCTAGGTTTTACATCACCAATTAGCGTAATTTCATTGTCTTGGTTTCGGGTGCTAACTTAGATTGAATCAGACTTCACAAACCCAACAGAATACCTATTTCACTCTGATTAAAATAAGTGCTTTCGTTACCCTCTGGTATTTTCGGTGATTTTTGCAACATTCTACCATGTCCCATGCACTTGCTGTTTTTTCAGTTAAATAAATCCATTATTTTCTTTTGTTTCTTTAACCTTGAGGGTGAGATGCTATACAAGTTTTGGAATACCGTGGGCAGGAAATTACGCAGAACAGACAAGAGCAACAGCAGATATCAGATTCCAGATTCATCAACATTAGAAGATTATTACGATGAAAATGTACACACTATTCAAAAGCTTGATGACTCTGAATTCTTGAAGCCTCAATCCAGACCCTTTAGGATGGCTGCTCACAAAAGTCTTGTCCAAGGTTGGCTACTCTTCCGAGTTTAGTTATTCTCTCTCTCCTCTTGGATATACATTTACACTTGCTGTAAATCCCTCAGGCTTAACCAAGACACCACGACCGAGTCAGCCCTCAGATTCAGGGGCTTATTATTCTAGCTTTCATACGACTCCTGAACGCCGAAAATTCTCAAAGGATGAATGGGATAAGTTCACTAAGGACTCCACCAAGAAAGCACTGGAGGAACTTGTTTCCTCTCCTGATTTTAGCAAATGGGTTGTTGCTAATGCAGAAAGAATAACTCTCTCCCCTAATGAAGACACTGCTGTTCGGCGTCAAAGCTGGCTACCTTGGTTTTAGCATTTAACTGGCTTCTAACCAATTCTGCTGTGTGAAGATGAACTGTGCAAACAAATGGTATAATTGAGTTTGAAATATTGCTCAACCCACCTGGACGCGGGTTGCTTCGTTGTAAAACAGTTTGCTAACGGCAAGAGACTCAAGGCATTGCTTTGTATAATTCATCTCTAGGGTTTGTAGGGAAAGGTTAACCTGTTAACTTTAGGTTGATTTTTTAGTGTAAGTTAAAACTAGCTTCTTCTTTTTTTTTTTTTAATCAGTGTAAAACTCGGTTGGCAAGCCTTATTGACATAGAAGTTAGGATTGTTTGCTTTCCGCTCATGGCATGTCTTCTTGAAGAGTACTTGCTTTGGAGAATGCTTGCCTCCCACTTGCAGCAGCCAAATCTTGGATGAATCGTGCTAGTTATTCTCTTTTCATTACGCATTTGCCTGTGCATGGTGCCGGTTTTCACTAGCTTGTATCGCGGAATGTGAAATTCACTCTCCTTCACAGCTAGTTATTCCAAATTTGGTAACGGTTGGCATATAATTATCAATTTGATAACGTTCTCATTGATGAGATTTGAATCATGCGCTCCCATATAGTAGTAGTCTTTTTTCCCATTATGTAGATGAGCCCTTGATTTTTTGCTAGTAAGATAAGGTCACCATAAAACCATGGCAATGACTAGACTATAAACAAGACTGTTAGATGAAAACATACTAATCAAGCTCGACTCGTGTGTTTGACTCGAAAACCCAGATTTGGGTTGTTGTTGTGCCGCCCCCTGCACAGCAAGTGTTGTGTACATCCGGGTCGTTCGTTGTTCGGATGAACGGCCCAGCTTTCATCTTGTATGCACAACAACGAACGGATGCAAATGTGTTGAGATGAAATCTGGGCTGTCCATCCGAGCAACGGACAGCCCAGATGTGCACAGCTTCAACCCCAAGTCCTGAAAACTCATATATGGATATGTCACATGAACAAACCAATCTTAATTACACTTTTTAAGCTCGATAAGTTTGCATAGAAATCTCGAACATCCTTTCCAAAGGGATGCCCATGATAATTACACTTATACCATAAGCTTTTACTCGGTTTTTTTCTTTTCTGTTTTTAGGTGGTGGTTCTCGTCTTCTAATCATAAGAACAAGGGGAAAAAAATTCTCAAATCCTCAAAATTCCTATTATGTAATAAACAATTTACAGCTGACATTGGATTAACTATTAACAACAAGATCATCATAGAGGAACAGTCTCTGTGATTTGTACGAATACACAATACAAGTGTTGTGCACCTATAAATTACCCCCTCGAGCATTTTTGACATGAACTGTTCATTTTATCTATCTCACCTCACCTTAATGTTATTACTACCCGTCTTAAAGTGTTTGTCTGTTACAAAACAATAACACAAAACAGTTTAGGAAAAAAAAAGATTAAATTATGTTTTTCACAAATATACTAATTAATAGATCAATAATGATACAACCACATACTCCCAGCCACATTCTACCACACACTGCGCAATGATCATGTGGGGCCCACCCACTTTACCCCCTAAAAAAAATCGAAAATTTTGAAATCCCAAATCGTCTGGGTATTCCTCCATTTTCGCTCCACATCTGAAATTCCAGAGAGTGAGAGAAGAAGAGAAGACGACGCGCACGACGACACCAGTCAACGCCACCACGACCAGTCGACGCCACCACGACGACGCCCACTCAAAGAAATCGTACCGACTTAAGCCCAACCCGTCCACCACCACCACCACGACGCCCACTCGAAGAAATCGTACGACTCCATTGCAACCAAGGTCTCTCTCTCTCTCTCTCTCTCTCTCTCTCTCTCTCTCTCTCTCTCTCCAATTTGTAGAGATTAGGTTCGTTGATCTTGATTCCATATTCAAAAACCCTAATTTATTTTTTTGTCAAAAAAACAGATTTGAAGAACTTAGTTTCTTTTCTTATTTGCTCCTTGCTGCCGTGTAGTGCACTTGTCACCGAATTCATATTTGACTTGCTGGCTCTAGCTGAACTAATGGAACAACTAAATGAGAAGTCTTTCAAGCTTGAGGTGATGATATCTCGACCATTGACTTGGAAATAATATTCTTGCATTTGGAAATTGAGTTGGAACAAATTCATTTCATTCGTTTGCTTTCCTTTCCATTTATTGCTAAATCATGGAATCATTTAGTGAATTCATGGTATAAACAGGACTTCAGGTTTGGTGTCCCAAAATTTCAAGCCTAATTGTCTCCCTCAATCCTGCTCAAGTTGTAGGAGGAAATCTAATGGAGCAACTAGCATAGCTCAAAGCCTAATACTATTCTTGTTGTCCAGCCTTGAGACAAAGTATTTTGTTAGTGTTATTGTTGTTTGATGTTGATGCCCTACGTGAGACAAATCGCATTATTAGTGCATGTTATTCCAAACTTTAGTTTGATGTTGTTGATGTGTTCTTAAAAGTATAGTCGGCTTTTAAGTCCAATTTTTTTCATCCATGAAGGAGGTTGTTGCTAGGGAGACTGCCCAGTTGCTGGAACAAGCGCCTCTTGGATTGGACGCTTATCCCTTAACAAGTCATGGAGACTTGGGTAACAGAAATAATAGTATCTTTTTATTTCAAAGTGGCTGCTCTTCAGGTTTATTTTGGGTGTTAGGTTACTAATATCCTTTTATTTTGAAAGTGGTTGCTCTTCAGGTTTGATTTAGGTGTTAGTTGTTACTACTTTTTCATACATCCTTACAGTAGTCTTCCACCAAACAAGGGCTTATAACCCAATGAACAACGAAAATTTTCCCAGGAAAGCATAACTCAGATGTTTTTCCAGGAAAGTAAATAATGAACAACGAAAATAATGCCCAAATGCTTGAGATTGCAAAAGTTCAAAATCGTTATATTCACAGCTGTTTGTAACAAAAATAGGGGATTACCTCTTTCTTCTTCTTCGTGCTCCTGCAGCAGCAATAATGGATCTCAGACATTTGATCTTCTTCTCTCGTACTCAGCTTCGAATAATGGATCTCAGATGTCAGATGTTTGGTCTCAGATGTTTGATCTTCTTCTTTCTTCTTTGTCTCTCTCTCAGACGCCCGCGAAAAATGAAACCCATACGAAGACGATTTGGGATCTCAAAATTTTCAATTTTTTTTTCCGGAGTAAAGTGGATGGGCCCCACGTGGGGCCCACGTGAACAGTGTGCAGTGTGTGGTAGAGTGTGGCTGGGAGTATGTGGCTGTATCATTATTGTTAATAGATAGATACAATATCTGTTAATTCTATTAATTTGAGATAAAATTCTTGGATTTTTTCAACAAGAATGCATTTATTTGAAGGGTCTTCCTTCAACAAGGACATGATATAGGAGTTAATCATGGAGATAGGACACAAACTAATTTAATGCCAAGAAGACAAATCACCTACACCTTCCAAAAATGCCCCCGCTAGCCCATGAAAGTGCCTAAACCCCCCAAACCTTTGCCTAAACCCCCAAACCTCATGAAAGTGCCTAAACTTAAACCCTAGGGTACCCTATGAAAGTGCCTAAAACCCTAGGGTACCCTATGAAAGTGTCTAAACCACTAAAACCCTACAATTGGAAAGTGCACCCTAAACCTAAACCCAAGGGTACCCTATGAAAGTGTCTAAAACACTAAGGTACCATATGAAAGTACTTAAACAACTAAAACCCTATAATTGAAAGTGCACCATAAGTGCCTAAATCCAAAATGCTTAAACTCACTATAACCTATCCCAAAGAGCCTAACCCAATAAAATTGAACCCAATCCCAAAATTAAAGAGACAAAAAGTTAATTAAAGTAGCTGACCCACGCATGAGAGAGAGAGAGAGAGAGACGTCAGGAGATAAAGTGACGGCATGGTGTCACTTTAAAGTTAGTCGGTCAACAGCAAGCAAATAAAAAAGTGACGGCTGGCCTTTTTTTTTGTATCAATTAAGGGTATTTTTATCTAGTATTGTCCTTAAACTCTCAAAAATTTCACATTAATATGTTGAAAGCATTAAAATAAATTAGGTTGGACTAAACACCCTTTAAAACCTCAAACTTGGCCTTTAGACCAGTTTTCTGTTGTTATTTGAATTGGAAAAGGGAAGTATTTGATTGGTAAACGTTTCCCTCTCTCTCTCTCTCTCTCTGTGTGTGCGCGCAACCCATTATCTTCTCTCTGCCTCAACGCACTCAGCATCCCCCAACTCCTCTCCTTCGACTCGTCTCTCCGAACCATAGTCCCGTATATTTTTGCGTGAATCAGTGAAGTTAGTCGAAACAAGGTATTTTGATTTCTTTTGCAAGTGAAGATCTACATGCTTTTAGTAGTCGAATGTAGTAGTTGATTTTGTTTTCTTTCTTGCGTTCAGAAGATTTTGATGGGTGAAATGCCTATCTGTGTCTTTTAGGGTTTTCCCGCGTGAAGGATTAAGGGTTGTCTGTACACATTCTTTTTACACTGTTTGATTTTGTTGATTTTTGTGGTTTCCATTTGAATGAGGTGGTTTCCAATTGATCTTTGCGAAATTAGGGGTTTGCTATTGCAGAGTAGAGACAAGGCTATAGTTTTATGCTTTGTTCAGTTTGATGATGCGAAGTGTGCTCTTACTGCGGTAGAAGCTCTTCAAGGTGAAATACACCTTGATTATCTTATAGCTTTTGAGTTCCCGTCTTATTGCCAACTTACATATTTTGTCCGTAGAGGCTTAATGGGTCCAGATTATTATGGCACGAATCATTGTCATGGTATTTAGTCATTGACAGAATAATCACATGATACATAGACTAACGGGAAATGCACATCCGAATTAATTTATGCTACGTATCTTGAGATTGATCCTTAGCGTGAAATAAAATTCCATTGAGCTTTTGGAGTCCACCCTCAAAATTGTGTGCTACCAGTTTGCATATGAGTAGAAAAATAGGCACTTTTATGTGAATTACCATATACTTAAGCAAAAGATAAGTAGAGTGGCATTATATACTATTGTCTAATGTTTAAAGTACACAATTTGTGAGTTTGTGAAACGTGAATCTTCCCAATCCCGTATTACAAATTTGACGATAAGAAACTGGATTGCCCTGTTTTGCGGATTTTTGGTAATGTTCCATAAGCCTGACTTCCTTTGAAATTTCAATAGAAAAGTTTCCGGTTAGATCTATATATACTGTCTGTCCTTAAGAACCACAGACAAATGGCCAGAATGGTCATCCGTTCATGAGGCCTTAAGGATGTTGATATGATTTACGGTCTCGTAATGTTAAGCTGTTGGGGCTATATTGAATATATACTATGCAACTAATGCTATAGCTGAAAAATTTTCAACTTATCTTGTTTTGTGCACGTCTATAATTAGCATATATTTTGCTGGTAAGCAAGATTGTAACCATTCATCTTTTGGGTTAAATTAGTGCTACCAAGACTTTGTAAAGACTATGATGCAGCTCATTTTCCTCATTGTGTTTCTTTATTGATTCCTCGATAATTACCTAGGTTTTTGGCTACCTACTTATTCAGCACATTAGTAACAATTGCTATACTAGGAGAGGAGAACAAAATTTGTATTGGGCGCAACCCCTACACTAGTACTTCATAATGTGTAAAATCCAATTGAAGTATTGAACCCATAGTAGTAAGTACTATTGTATGTACAGTTTATTGGAGTATTTTTATTATTATTTTGGTAATAATGTACTAGTAGTTTATTTACTGATGTTTCTTCTTTGTTTCCAAACCCTAGGTCTCTGCTATGGACGGAGCTCTGATAGACGATGGATTTCCGGCGGAGAGGCTATTCAACCAGGGATACTCGTACACGTACGATGACGTAATATTCCTCCCTCACTACATCGACTTCCCAACAGATTCGGTCCAACTCTCCACCAAACTCAGCCGCAACCTCAACCTTTCAATCCCCTGCGTCGCCTCCCCAATGGACACCGTCACTGAGTCCTCTATGGCCGTCGCCATGGCTGTCCTCGGTGGCATCGGCATCGTTCACTCTAACAACTCCCCATCCGATCAAGCCGCCATCGTCCGCTCTGCCAAGTCTCACCGTATCCCCTTCGTCTCCGATTTATTATTCAAATCTCCTTCTGATTCTATCCATTCCATTGGAGAATTTGGTTCTTCACCTTCGTGCATTCTGGTTACCGAGTCTGGCACCAGGAAATCTAAGTTGCTAGGTGTGGTCACAAAATCTGATTGGGAAGCGTTGAATGACAAAGAGGCTAGGGTTTCTGACTACATGGTCCCAGCACCAATCTCAGCTCCATCCGACTATAATTTTGAGCAAGTTGCTTCATTTTTAGCTGCAAAAAATCTTGAATTTGTACCTTTGGTGAATGAGAGTGACAGTGAAGTAGTGGATGTAGTGAGCGCAGCTGATGTGGACAGAATTAGGGGGTTTCCAAAGTTGGGAATGCCGTCAATGGGGTCAGATGGGAAGTTCATGGTGGGAGCGGCAATTGGAACAAGGGAATCGGATAAGGAGAGGTTGGAGCAATTGGTGAAGGCGGGGACCAATGTCATCGTGTTGGATAGTTCTCAGGGAAATTCAAGTTATCAAATTGACATGATTAAGTATGTCAAGAAGACGTATCCGGAGTTGGATGTGATTGGTGGGAACGTTGTGACAATGTATCAAGCAAGCAACTTGATTCAGGCTGGAGTTGATGGGTTGAGAGTTGGTATGGGGTCTGGCTCCATTTGCACCACGCAGGAGGTCTGTGCTGTCGGGCGAGGACAGGTAATGGTTAATGAGTATGTCAAGTTGTTTGTTTTGTTGCAATCACTTTCTGTATGTCTGTTCCAATGGAATGACACTTGAAAATCTACAGAATTGGTACATAAGGTTTCCCTTTGTGAAATTCATGTCAGTTGTTCGTTGTTGGGTAAAGCTAACTGGAGCAGGGTTGGGAATTATCCTCTATAGCCTAGGATACCGACAGTGATAGCCTCTCGTTGAATGAGATATTTCCTAGTGGACACTGACTCATGCAACAAGTTCCAAAATGAGGCAACAGTGATAACATGTAGTATAACACTAAATTGATTTGGGTTATCTATGCCATAGAGTTTTATGATGACGGAAAGTTCTCTCTTATTTTATGGGATGTTCTATTTTTTTTCACTCTCTTTATTTTCTTGAAATTGCGGAAGGCAACTGCAGTGTATAAGGTTTCATCTATTGCGGAAAGAAGCGGTGTGCCTGTCATTGCTGATGGTGGCATTTCAAACTCCGGACATATTGTTAAGGCTTTGGTCCTTGGCGCTTCAACTGTAATGATGGGAAGCTTCTTAGCTGGAAGTAATGAAGCTCCTGGGGCTTATGAGAATCAGGTGATGCATGCCATGTCGCATTCCTTTTATATTGTTTATGTAAATTGTGAGTCTGGAATATAAGTTCTTGATTGTTTATGTGCTATGCACAATCTTTATTTAGCATTTACCTTGTTGACTTGTAGCGTACGCTGTGGACATTCAGTATCTTTGGTATATCTACGTTGATTCATTTCAATTCTTCTCTCTCTTTTAATTACAGCAAGGAGATATATTTATGTTCTCTTTATATGATGTACACCTGGAAGAGATAGACTTACAAGCTGTGTGATGTAGCTGTCTTTCTTTCTTCCTTTCTTTTTGGTATAAGGCCTTAATTTTCTCTAATGACTAATGAGAGAACAAGGGAAGGGGATATGAATGATTTTTCAAGATATAGCCCACAGTTTCTGAAAATTTTGGACAGGAAATCAATTTGTGTCTCATTACATTTCTGAAAGTTTTGGATAGTAAATCGCAGGGGCGGCCCCATGCAGGGGCAGGGGGGGGCAGCTGACCTCCCTGAGCCGGAAATCCTTCCTGGGATACGCATATGTTTTGGTTATTTTTATAATTTTGCCCCACAGAAGTATATATTGTTGTCTTTACATTGTCCCTTGCCCCACAAATAATTCACTTGCTCCAAATGTGCTGAAAATTTGCATGTAACTTCATAGGGAACCATCAAAATGAAACAAAGGGACTAAATATTGTAGATTCTTGACCCCCCTAATGATAAATCATGCATCCGCCTCTGGTAAATCAATTTGTATCTCATTACATTGCTTCCTCAGCCTTAGGGATGGCAACAGGTAGGGTATGGATCGGGGGACCCTATTCTACCTCCTATCCCCAATTGGGAAGTTCTTCCCCATCCCCACCTCCATACCCAAAAGGGATAGTGGACGATCCATCATACCCGCCTCCCATTGGGGATCGGGTATATTCGCGTAAATCCATATCCAAACTAATTGGAAAAAAAAAAAGAGAGGATAAGATCTAATTTATGTGTCCTATACCAACAAAAACAATCATTTAAAACAAAATAGAATAGAAAGTTCCGAAGAAATAATAGTCTACCAAGATTATATACAATTTTTAAAAACTACCACCATTAAACTTTTTTTAACACTTAACCATATATAGTTTTAATTCGGAACAATATACATAAATTATACCAATATGCATACTTATATATATACACACATACATATACATTTATATACTACTATATGCCGACATATATACATACAATAGTCATAAAAATATGTATACAATTTGAAATGGGGCGGGTACGGGTATTTGGAGACGGGTATCACAAAATCATACCCGCTCCATTTTCAACCGGGAATTTTTTAAGTTCTACCATACCCGCTCCTATTGGATGAAAAATCGAATAATATCCTCCTCCAAATAGCCGGGGATGGGGCGGGTATCCATCGGATTTGGGGAAATTGCCATCCCTACTCAGCCTTCTTATAATTATCTTTTATGCTGGATGGTTTGGGTAAGGAGGATAAGTATGGCATTGAGATATGGATTCCATCAGTCATGGTAGAAAAATGCACTCAAATGAATAACTGATGACGTGTAGGTCAACTAGAGTAGAATTTTATATTTCTTGTTTGTTTGGCTAGTTTTCCGTCTGGTGCAAGGTGTTTTATTGTGCACTTGGGGGACGCAGAAGCAGCCCATGTTTGCCTTTTCCTCCAAAGTCATTCCTTAATTATCTCTTCCCACACGTTTATGTAACAGGGTGGCCACCGCATCAAAAAATATCGAGGCATGGGCTCTCTAGAAGCAATGATGAAAGGGAGCGATGCCCGATACTTGGGTGATACAGCTAAGTTGAAGATTGCTCAGGGGGTTGTTGGAGCTGTTGCAGACAAAGGCTCTGTCTTGAAGTTTCTGCCATATAACATGCAAGCAGTTAAGCAGGGTTTCCAAGATCTCGGTGCCTCTTCCTTGCAATCTGCTCATGAACTATTACGAAAATCAGTACTAAGGCTTGAGGTATGATAAAACAACCAGCTTTTATCTGTTATACCTTCTATGGTTCTGAGTTCTGACCAGTACAACAATTCTCACTAATCTATTGGCTGAAACTATAACTTAGCTATAAACTTGAAGCACTGCTTATTCCATCTACAATCCATCTAATTTCAGTTCCTGCTTATTGAGAGTAAAATAGGTTAGACACCAGCTCTTGTTGCCATATAGGTACAAGGTGACGTGCTTTGCACGAAAAAGTCATGCCCGTTGTTTTCAAGTTAAAAAGAATTTGTTGAGTACCATAAAACTGATTATTAGTCTAGTATACAAAAGCATAATAACCATTTACCTTGTCGCCTAGAAGTATGATTTGTTGAAATAAGGGATTAATTTTTTTGCTCATTTGGCTGATGCCATGAGTGCATGACCACTGACAGATGAGAGTTTCTGTGAAGGTTAGTTATATAAGGGGGAGGAAGTAGTGCACTTAATATTAATTCTGTCCAATGATATGATTTGTTACTTCTGCTTGTACAGGTTCGTAGTGGTGCAGCACAAGTTGAAGGAGGAGTTCATGGGCTGGTTTCGTATGAAAAGAAATCATTTTGACATTTGGAGTCCTTATATTTGGAATTTTGGACGTCACAATGATTCATATTTCAGTATGGGTAGCTTTCACGTTGCAATGGAGAAGACCTGGTAGTTTTTGTGACCAGCCTTTGCGCCGAAGGCACTTGCACTTCCTCTAGGGGAAATATGTACTGCATCCCTTTTGGGTTTTCTATAATGTGACCAGCTGCACCCTTTGTTACATTTTTGTGTTTCTTTTTAATTTATTGCTCAAGCGGTACTATTAAGGAGGGTTAACAAGAGATTGGACATTCTATTGAGGTTGAATGTTTGATGCTAAGTGTGAAATTGTGTATATCCATGTTGACACATTTACTAAGAGGTTGAACTGCCTACTTAGGGATGGAGAATTGAAATACCATAAGGATCGGACATGAACTTCGACTTGGATTATATATTCAAGGTTGGTGCATATCCGGTGTTTGGACGACGTTTTTACAGGCTGGATTAAACATACAACGAAGATGTACTGTAAAACTAGGTTGACAAGCCTTATTGACATAGAAGTTGTTAGGATTGTTTGCTTTCCACTCATGGCATGTCTTCTTGAAGAGTACTTGCTATGGAGAATGCTTGCTTCCCACTCATAGCAGCCAAATCTTGGATGAATCGTTATTGTTATTCTCTTTTCATTAGATATTCGCTTGTGCATGGTGCAGGTTTTTCATAGCTTGTATCGCGGACTGTGAAATTCACTCTCTTTAACAATTAGTTATTCCAAATTTGTCAACGGTTGACATATAATTATCAATTTGATAACGTTGTCTTCTATAATAGTAGTCTTTTGCCCCATTATGTGGAGGAGCCCTAGATGTTTTGCTAGTAAGATAAGATTACTGATTACCATTGCAATGACTAGACCGAAAACAAGACTGTTAGATGAAAACATACTAATCGAGCTTGACTCGGTGTTTGACTCATTGAAAACTTAGACAGATACGTCACATGAACAAACCAATCTTAAATACATGTTTTAGGCTCAATAATATCGTACAGAAATCTCGAACATGCTACTATTACCCGCTATAAAAGTTCGTACTTTTTTAAAAATAAACTTGCTCGATTAAGGGGTAGTTTTCCATTTGCTAAAATGTGAATTTGCTAAAATCTTCCACTTGATTTTAGCAAATTCCCATTTTAGCAAATGGAAAACTATGCCTAAGTCTTGTTCCAATGTTATTGACGGGTAAAATATCAAGATTAACCATAGTTCCATTTAATTTCAAAATTAAACTTGAACAATCAACAACTCAACTCATTTGAAAATTAGGGGACAATTGGGTGCATCCGACCTTAAACACTCATACCTAAGTCCATATAACTCATTGCCAACATATAAGAAAAAAGAAATATAAACACCCATAAACTATGCGAATATCGTAAACATGAAGATTTGCCGATCATGACTACATGAAGACTAGTGCAGAAAAAAAATCAAACATAAGAACAAAAGGTAGATAATATTTCCAATTTCAAATAGTTGGTTAGATTGATCAACATGGGCAATTACAGACATCCCCATCCCATCCCATCCAAAGGGATGCCCATGATAATTATTGAAATTGAACAGTTCATACTTCTCTGATGAGACAACACCATCTGGTATACAGAAAGAAACAAAGAATGGTGGGAAGGACTAAAATCAGTTTCCCTCAGTTTTCGGGTGCCCCTTCCACTTGAAGTTGTCTGCATAGGCCTTAATCTGCGCCCAGAATAAAACAATTCAGGAACCTTCATTACTGGAGCCCGACCGTCAATATTGGAAGTGAACAAATGAGAAGGGGAAGAAGAGAAAAAGCAAACACAATGGGTGCAGTCGTAAATAGCACATTCATTGTTCACAACCCATTCCCACTGATGGGGGATAGCAGGAAACAAATGGAATGTGTTTTGTTCATTATCCTTTTAACTTTCTAGTTTTCGACAACAGAAGTAAGAAGTTCAAAGGAACCACGATTTTCGTATCGTTTACAGTTATGAGTCTTATGACCCTCACAACATAACCTCGCCAACAAGGGGAAATAGAAAAGGATGAATTTATTTAGATAGTTTCCATTATCCCATCGTATCAGAATCTTGGTGCAGAAAATTGAAATAAAGGAATAGTTTCTCTCTCCAAGAATAAGACATCAAAAAGGAAAAAAAATTCAAACCTTCAACAGCAGGGTGTGCGGCTTCTTTACCTGCAATGAGGTTGCATAAACAAACGTTAGAAAGGAAGAATATCAGAAAAAATACATTGATCATAGGAATTGCAAGCCTTCATATAAATTTGGAAACATTAATATTACAGTAAAGCACTATTGTGCAACCAGTAAATCATAACCTAGAAACCCTTTTCTACTTTTTGGTCTAAACCTAGGGATCCAGCTAATTAATGTCAAAAGGTGATGGTTCATACAAAACCTCGAAACTTAAAACGAGTAAAGGACAGCGGCAATAAAAAGTGAACGCATTTTGTATCCCTTAAAGTGGAGGCATTTACGTTCTTGATCATAAATTCATAACCATATTCATTGCTATCTGAGGTAAGGTTGTGCCAGCACACAAAAGAAGGAAAGGGAAAAAAGTGTGACAAGTTCGACACCAGCTGGGTAGAATAATTCAAAAGAGAGCTATAACTAGGTTAACTCTATTGAGGAATTAGCCTTCTCACACATGGTGTTTGACAAGCAAATCAAGACTATGCAGTTAACACAGAAGTTAAAAGGAATGCAAATTTAGTGATGAAAACCTCACAAGCACGTGCACTCCTGAAGATGTAGAAAAGAAATTACAACAAAGAAAGAAAATACAGTGATACATAATACCAAATAAAAAAAGAAACTCCCTACCGTGTATTCCCAACCATGTTTCTGGGCAAATTCTATGGCAGCTTCTTCGTTGTCAAAACCCAATCCAGCATCACCAACAATGGCATATGGATCCCCTGTGGATGTCCAACCCATCAATGGATTTTCCCATCTGCAAAGACAAGCCCGTGACAAAAATATTATCATTTGACCATGGTGAATTCAGGGATTAAAGGTAATTTCTACACTCATGACAAACATGTAAATCCATAAGAATCCACAGAGTCGTTGTAGTCCTAAAAAGTTGACTCCCATACATAAACCTCAACACTAAAGAAAGAAAAAGGAAATAATATGCTACTACAAGCATCCTTTTACATATTGAATCCCACCAAAGCCTTTTTTTAGGGAGTACCCAAATAAGACTGCTTCAACCGTCACTGAAAGATTGAACAGCTTCAATTTAGTATCTCTAGCTAAAATACAAACTAGAGTGAAACATGTAACGTATACATTCAAGCCTGCCCAAAACTAAATTAAAAAAATAAATAAATAAATAAAAGACTCCTAAACTGAATGGACAAACGGAACCGCTATCTTTGGGGAAGCACTCGTTTCGGCATGGTGTGGCGTGGGATATGCACTGGACTTGGCATTTCAAAGCTGGACACAGTTTCAAAGCTGGTGATGGCGTTTCCATGCATCTATCACCTGTTGGAATTTTGACAATTCAATGTGAATGAATTTGTGCACATGGGTGGCTTCAATGTGAATGAATTGTGCACATGGGTGGCTTCCCTTTGTAGGCTACCTAATCTTCCTCATTTCACACTAGAAGTCACCATTGTGGGCTACCTAACTTTCCCTCTTTCACACTTGGAGTTTCTCCTATAAATAGGTCACTCCTCATTGTGTTTTGCATCAGAGAAAACAATCCAATTCATTCCTACAAATTTCATTTGAGTCAGGAAGAGAGACAGGCGTTAGTTAGTTCGCCAAGGCGGTCGACGGTGGTGTTTCGTCGGCTCGTGGTTCTAGCCGTTGTATCCTGGGACGAAGACGTCGGTTCAACCTACAACACCCACGGTAGGCGGCGAATCTTTGTTAAGGAGAGTGTGGTTACACACGACTCGGCAGTTTCCAATCTACTGTTTGTATCTCTGTTTCGATTCTATTATTTCCGGTTCATGTAATTTGTTTACATTTTGTTCATGTATAATGTTATAAAGAGAATTTGTTCTTTGGATCTGTGATTGCCACTATAATTTTTCCAACATCACCAAGCTATTTGGGCTATTATAGCACGCGTCTATTCTTTTCGTGCCTTGGGCAGTTTATGGATAGCATTAAGTGATGTGATCAACTATTTTTGGCTCAAGTCAAGTAAAGGAAGTCAATCAAGGACATAAAGCCGGACAATTTTATTTAAGAGCTTGGATTTTGAGGTCCTAATTGGTTTATCCATGTTCTTGGTCCCACAAATTTCATACCAAAAAAGTTCTTGGTGGACTTTTGAGTTCAGGTTTATACGAGATGATGTATTAATTAATGTCTAGTGAGTGTATCGACGTACCCATATTCAAAGTTGGATCCATGTCTGTGTATCCTTCTTTTCTAGGTTTGACTAACCCGACCCTCAGATATAAACCCTCACCCTATACCAGAGAAGTACAAGCAAAATCTTAATTCTCCAAGCTAAAGCTTTCAGGAGTTCACTGATGAAATTCCCAATTTTAGGGAAAATATTTGTTAGGATACTAGCATCCATGGTGAACATCTTCATAACTAATGAAGTCACGAAGAAACTAATAGCTATGGATGATAATCTCCGAACTTGAAAAGACAAAATTAAGACTAAAACATAAGGAAACATACTTCTGTGTTGACATAAAATTGATCTTCCACCTTCCAACTTTTCCAGAACCTTGTTGTGTAGCCGTCCAAGCAGGTGAAAAGAATACAACCTGTTATGATGTCGAAAAGTGTTATTAAGGAGTTTTATTGACCACAATCACGCAAAAAGGTAGCAGTATTTTTTACAACACCCCATTAAAATATCAATCGAAGATTGTGTTTATATAACACAACTTCTTAGCGCAAGTCCAACCTCCAAAGTGTACCCACCTTCTCGGTGTCCAAGTTAGCTAGAGCCATCCTCGAGGATCGCCTTCCTCGAGTATGCTTACTCTACAGTTGTCTGGAGGTCCAGAGGCCATCAGAGGATCCTCAGCCCCTTAGTAATTGAGGCGGCCACCATGACCGCCACCCGTTGAACTTCCTCCTCAAAGCTTGCTCTTTGCCTAAAGGAGTGAGCTCACTAAGGATAACTCTACAAGGTATCATCCATCTTCCAAGCTCCACGAACTCACAATAACTTATGGCAACTCCTCACAATACCCAAGGTCGGGAGAACGGCTTTGTACCTGCTCGGGACCTAAGGAGGCATATGGTTTTGGGGATAGAGTAAAGGGAATGTCAAGGCTCATCTCCATCTTGACCAGCAATCGAGAGAGGGGCTCGCCTACGTCACTTGCCATCTGGCACAACCACGCCTATGTCTCCTTCAGGCCTTGGTACATGATGCAGTGTACCTACAACTAGTGTGCTCATCCCCAGTACTTTCCACCTTAACAGTTCAGCAGTAAAACTTGAAAGAATTCCGGGCCTGAGATATAAGTTCATAATTGACTTATTTCAGCAAGTAATAACTCCAAAGATCAACTGCATCAGAAATCTACTTAAAACAAGAGACATAACGAGAAAGTGATAGACTACTGAAATGTATTTCAATAGACTCCCACGAGGCATTTCCTTTGGTGCTTTCCAGTTTCCCGTGAAATGCACTTTATTTCAAAGAATAGGATTGTAAAAATTCTCGCAACAGAAACCCTTAGACTAGCAAATTGTGATTCTCTATTTAAACAAACACCCTCTACGCTAACGGCTTCATAAAAGCAAATGACAACTAAATACCATATCAGTAAAGCATTCAAAATTACTCAAAGAAATTCTCATCGAGTGAACCCCCAAGAGCATCTCCAGCCGTTGCTTAAATTTTACTCCTATTTGAGTAAAATTTTCAGTAAAAAGCTTCATACGAAGCACTCCAATGGGCAAAACCAAATCTAAACAGAAATTGAGTCAAACCTTTATCAATGCATGGTTGTAAATTTGGGTGTGGAAATATATACATGCAAATAAATTCATAATTCTCTTTTAATTGGGTGGAGGTGAGCAAACTTGAACTAATAGAATGAATGGTTGATTGATGTTCCTGTGAACGACGGGGATTGGGCAAAACGTGCAAAAAGGAATATTGAAGTAATCACGCCCAGTGGGACTCGAACCCACAATCGCCTGATTAGAAGTCAGATGCCTTATCCATTAGGCCATGGGCGCTCTTTTCTTCCTCCTCAACTTGTACATTATATAAATAATATAATCCTGCTTAATTGACACGTCACCCATATTTTACATTTTATAATCAACTGACGTGAGCAAATTGGAATTTTAATTCTGTGACTTATAAGTTCTACGTGAGACTATTTTAGACATTATGAATTGACTAACGGGTGATTTGGCAAAAAAGTAAAGAACGTAGTGCTTAAAAACCTTGTACCATATGCAAAATATAAGCTTTTTGTGCACTATAGTTTTAGCACAAACAAAAATGGTTTTGACATTATCATTACCCAAGTGCCTAAATCTCTCAAACCCTATGAAAGTGTCTAAACCACTAAAACCCTATAATTGGAAAGTGCATCCTCAAAATACTTAAACCCACTATTATCTACCTCAAAAAGCCTAACACCCCTAAAATTGAACTCCCAAATTGAACTCAATCCCAAAATTAAAGAGACAAAAATAATTTTGTCCCACCCAGGAACCACGCATGAGAGAGAGAGAGAGAGTTATGGGTTAGCAACAAAGGAAAAGTGGCGCAGAACCTGTCGCTTTCAAGGGTTAGTCACAGCAATGGGAAAAGTGACGTGTACCGATCGGCCTTTTTTTGTAATTTTATTTTTTATCATTAAGGATATTTTTGTCTAGTGTTGTCCTTAAACCTTCAAAAATTTCACATTAATGTATTGGAGGCTTTAAAATAAGTTAGACTAGACTAAACACCCCTTAAAGCCCCAAACTTGCCCTATAGGCCAATTTTCTGTTTTAATTTGTTGAGTGCACGAAGAGATTTCTTTTGGGTTAAATTGTTGAGTGCACGAAGAGATTTCTTTTAGGTAGTGTAGACATAGAATGAGTAATAAGCGTATTATTGTTAGGATTTTCGCAACCCCACAACACCCCAACGGATCTTGGAAACAATGAATCACAGAACAAAAAAACAAGTAATCGTGTGTAATGAAAAAAGAAAAGCGTATTAACCTAATTACACACTCACAGCGAAATAATTAGGTCTGGCCTATAGCCAAAATTACACACCGAGGTCCCTCAAATATCGTTTTCGCTGCAGTCCAGAATGCGACTTACTGAAGGTTGTCTGCACCCCGACAACTATTATATGTTATGCTTGTTGAAATACTTCAATAACATAACATGTTATGCTTGATGAAAGAATTCAATAACATAACATGACATGATTTCACAGTTATTTCGGGTGCTTTTTGTTGTGAGCAGGAATGGGAGGGCACTATGATTTAAACTGAACCTTCATCCAACGCAAGACAAATGTGAAAAAAATATACCGATACCTTATTCATCTGTTTACTTTGTATAGATCAAAAGCGATAGCCGAGAGGGACCCCATTTTGTTCTCACAGCAAAATAGAATCCCAAAAATGTTATTACCGAAAAATAAATTGTTACCGGGAAAAAAGAATCCCAATAATGTCTTAACATTTTTTTTGAACTGGAATGTCTTAACATTTCAAGCAGAAGAAAAGTGCGGCAAAACTTGAATAATTGATGAGTAGTACATTTCAAACTTCAGCTTCTTTTCCGCGTCTTAACGACTTTTTTTTTTCTTCAATTCATTGCTTAATTTTCAGCATATATCAAATTGGTTTGCAAATTAAATTGATGAGTAGTACATTTCAAACTTCAGCTTCTTTTCCGCGTCTTAACGACTTTTTTTTTTTTGTTTTCTTCAATTCATTGCTTAATTTTCAGCATATATCAAATTGGTTTGCAAATTAAAAATATTAAAACCAGTCTAGAGAAGTTTATTCTAATTTTTTTTAAAAAAATTCCCTTTATTTTTTGAATAAGGTTGAACATTTTTAGAAAGCTACCTAAAACTCAAGGATGAAATCAAGTTTTCACCATACAGTCCCTCTTAGAGGGAGTCCACCATGCTGTCGAAAGCCTTGCCATTGCCAAAATACGGCAGAAATTTTGGGAAGATTCAGTCTTCCAGGCAGCGAAACTTGCTCCCAAAAAAGGACTAGCAAAGCCATTTTGGTACCAATGAGTGGACTTCCTCTTATAGTATAAACCATGACTGCGATTATGTTAACCGCGCATCTTGACACTTCCAACTAGACACACACACTCCAAAGAAATCAGAACATTAAACAAAAAAAAACAACAATACCGCGTGTTATATCTGTGTTTGAGCAAAGTTCAGAAATGTACTCAAACGAATATAAGCCCCCGCGATGTAGCCTTTTGTCGCTAAGCAACAGGCATTTGGCTGCTGAGATTCTTTTATTCAGGCACAATATTTGACGTTGTTACATTCTAAATACCCCGTACTTAGTTGGCTCTGGGGGACGGTTCGTGGAAGCTGATATGCAGAGACCTATGATTTTCCTCGTGTCAGCTGGATCAACGATGCCGTCATCCCAAAGTCTTGCTGTTGAGTAATACGCACTACTTTCTCTATCATATGCCTCGACTACCTTCGCCTTGAATTTTTCCTCCTCCTCCTTTGTCCACTGCCACGGGAACATCACAGTGGTTGAACTCAAGTCACATATTCTATTTCCTAAACAAATTCACAAATGGAAAACGAAAATGAAGCACATACGATGGAAACTTACCTGGATTCCTTGCTTTTTCTTGTTGCCCCCTTCTATTTGAGCCAGCACACCAGCAGCCTGTAAAACATACGACGGATACTCAAATGTTTTCAAGCTATCATCCATAATAAAGCACGTAACATGATTGAGAACCCAAAGGCATAATATTGATAAGAGACAAATAGGTCACCCTGGCTTAGTCGCCCGGCCAACGGACACCTCATCAGGACCATCCGGATGGGCCCAGACCTCCCAACAGCCCACAGTCAAGATGGCTAAATGGCTGCCCTACCCGTGTCGTCACGATCGGGTCGGGGTGTTGGGTCAGATCACGGTCATGATGCAGAACCCAGGCAGACACTTTAGTACGGGATGATTTGGCCCAGTCACATGGCGCCAGTCTCGTCTCACCGCGTGGTGGTGCTATACCACGTACAGCAGTATGGCATTCAGCAAGGTACGGTACCGGCTACACGGCACCGATTTGGTCTTGCCACGTGGCGCGGTCGTGAAATGTACTGCAGCATAATGGTCAACAATCATAAGGTCATGCCACATGGCTTCGATATGGCCTGTCCCATGGCTCGGCCCCCTGTCTGATCACAGCATAGTGCTTGCAGATCATCGTGCGTGGCGTTCGACCAGAAGGTGGTTGTCCAAAGCTGACTGTCGAGTGGTGGCTGTCAGTGACATCACCTTGGCACGAGGTCGGCACCCGATACCATGGACTCCAAGGCAAGGCACTCCTATAAATACTATAGTGATAAACCCTACAAAGGTATGCCTTTTCTCCCTCCTTAAGCTATGCTCTTCCCTTCTCATTCAGGGACTAACTTAGCCATCAAAGTGCCTTCTAGCCGTTAACGAACAGAGAGGCACTAACGTGGTTCACTTCTTTTTTGCAGAGTTGGGTGAGAGCAGGGCTAGCTTGAATCAGATGAGCTAGAGAGATCCAAACAAAGAGTGTTCAGATTGAACACCACCCCACAAATGTGTTGGGAACCGACAGGATCATAGGAAGAATGAGACCCTGCAATACATTGATACATGACAGGCACGATATAAAAGAAATCCATGGAAAGAAGAGGCAACCTGAGCACCACCCATCACTGAGATTCTGGCATTAGGCCAAAAGAACAGGAAGTTAGGACTGTATGCGCGCCCACACATAGCATAGTTTCCAGCACCAAAGCTTCCACCAACCATAATAGTAATTTTAGGAACCTGTGCAGGCAGTAATTTGACAAAATATGGAAATAAGAAAAAGAAAAGGTAACAAAAGAACAAAGATTAGAGACACACGTGGGTGTATTTTCAGGTTATTCTTAAAAGAAAGCTAGAAAACCTGTATAAAGAACAATAAAAGAACACACGGGACTTTGATATAATAGTTTTTCCACAACAGGAAGAAGCAAATTTAGCTTAAGCTTTTTTGTTGTGGAAATAAGGAAGCTTATACAGAAGCGAAAACAATTCCAACATTTTGCCAAACATCAGGGATGGTAAATTTAAGCGTACAAAGACTAGGCCAAAATAACAAGAAGAAACTAACCTTTGCACAAGAAACTGCCATCACCATTTTTGCTCCAGATTTTGCTATCCCATTTGCCTCCGACTTTGATCCAACCTACCACATAAGAAAGCTTAAAATTCAATGGTTTCTTAGATATCGTGAATTTCACATATGAAGGATCATGGTTCCATCAGAAACGAACAACAAGAAGACATTTTAACAGGAACAGGCCAACAGCAACAGGCTCAATAAATTGAACTGATAGATTGCATGTATAAATTTAAAAATGAAGGTTTTTCCAAGAGAAGTAAAGGAAGAATGTTAATCAAAACTTTAACATCTCATTCAATCATCCAGAAATTTATACACCAAAGTTCAATAAGCACTTTTCCATATCCTCATCATCCCCTCTTATTCCAGATAATGGAATTATCCAAGTAATGATAGGCATACCAACTAATATTAACAGAGATTTCATCCTTAACTTGAAATTTAATCCACACAAATTATGGAGATTTTTCATCCATAGACAAAATACAAGAAAAGCTCAGACCACATACCATAAATCCTGTGATGTTCTGGAGGAAGACCAAAGGAATGTTGCGTTGAGTACATAGCTCAATAAAGTGCGCCCCTTTCAGAGCAGATTCATTAAATAATATCCCATTGTTTCCAATGATTCCAACAGGCTGTCCAAATATTCTAGCAAAGCCAGTCACAAGGGTCTGCAAACACATAGTAGGAATTAGCATATCTTAACTTGTCAAAACCAACAGTTAACATAGACTTTCCGATTACAAATGACCTCACAGTGCCATACAATTTCTTGAATTCATCAAATTCACTCCCATCAACAATGCGAGCGATGACTGATCGTATGTCAAAAGGTTGCTTGAGGTCTGTTGGTGCAATTGAGCGAAGTTCCTTTACATCATATAATGGTTCTTTATAATCAGAAACATTATTTTGCAATCCATTTATCATCCCTGGATTCCCAGCCTTGTGCAAGTTCTTGACGATATTCCTCCCTATAGCAAGTCCATGCAGTTCATCTGCAAGATAAAATAATTATCAATACCCTAGTTTGGGGAATTCTAATAAGAAGCATGGAGCTTTAATATTTCCTCCTTTTTCCCAAACTTTTTGCCGTTTCTCTCTCTCTTTTCTAGTCAGAGAGAATGTACTCCATCAACATTTGCCCTGTTTCACGTAGTTGCAAACTAAAACAATTTTGGGTTTGGAGTTATTGTACATTGTAATATTCAATAACCATAATAAGGTTCAAAGATTCTGTGGCTGCAGCATGATTTCCCACACAAGCCAATTAATGAATTTTGGTTGTCATATTTGAAAACCTTAAGTTTTCCTTTGGTTCAAGCTCAATGTAAATGCAATCCGGGGCCACTAAAAAAACTCAAGCATTAGCAAATGCAAACATCTTGAAGGAGCATAAGCGCACCAACAACAGTGTGAAAAGAAGGTAAAATTTCCTTAATCACAAGTGCGAAGTGAAAAACGAGAATATGCATTGAGGCCCATATAAAAAATAAAAAATCAGAAAAAACAGTGTGCAAACACGTACTTCAAATCTACAGACAAGTTTCCATCAACGTACAAGACTATTTATATTAGAAGATGGTCAACAAAAACATTTAAGAAATACCAATCACTGAACAAGCCAAAGGAGTACCTTGAGCGAAGTAATCTGAAACCCCTGACGTCTTGCAATGCACAGTTGCACCACCCAAATCCTCTGCAGAAACTTCCTCTCCAGTAGCAGCCTGTCAAGAATTTTCTTTCATCCATAACCTATTGCTTCGACACATATGTTCATATGTAGACATCAAATAAATATGAAATACATGCACACTTCAAAGTTGAAACACTCACTAATAAGTGCATATTGTACATGAATACAAAACATTGTCTTGAGCACGTCCAGAACATCACACAAATCACCTAGAAATTTGTGTTACATAAGACTCTGGTGTGGGTCTATGTGAGAGTGTTGCGCTCCCAATCCTTGCTCTCGTGAATTTTAGTAAATTAAGATATTTTTTAAAGACACTTCTGCACTCGTGCTTGCGCCCCCGCTCACTCACGTGCACTCACATTACATGACTTCGAATTTCCAACTCAAGGCCACGGTGACACGGCAAAAGAATCTTATTCCTCTTTTATTTTCCAGAGATAAGTGGCAGTTACTAGGCACTTTGAGCTATTTGTGCACGATATAGCAGCTCCATCATAGTCAAGGGAAAATTCAATTACAAACATGCTTGTCAAGTTTTTATCCACCAATATATCTCAGACATGTATCCCATCCCCATATGCCAGTGTCGAGTGTTTGACACATATAATAAACATACAGCGCAGCCTAGAACAAACCTTCACAAGTGGTGGTCCAGCTAGAAATATGGTACCATTGCCTTTTACCATTACACTTTCATCGGCCATTGCAGGTATGTAGGCACCACCTGCAGTGCAGGAACCCAACACAAGCGCAATTTGAGGTATACCTTCTGCGGACATTACAGCTTGATTGTAGAAAATTCTACCAAAATTATCCTTGTCAGGAAATACGTTGGCCTGCTGCGGAAGAAAAGCACCTCCACTATCAACAAGGTATATACATGGTAGTTTGCAGTGAGCTGCAATCTCTTGGGCCCTAAGATGCTTCTTAACAGTGATGGGATAATAAGTTCCTCCCTTCACAGTGGGGTCATTTGCCACAAACATACAAAGTCTTCCGTGCACTGATCCAATACCAGTAATTATCCCAGCAGACGGTAAGGGTTCATCATATAGTTCATGGCCTGCGAGCTTAATCCAATAAACACAGAACATTATTACAAGTGCATTACATTATAAGGCGAATGGAACATCAAGTCCAACAAATAATAGCAAGAATTCATTAACATGCAACATTAGAATTCCGAACGTCCGTCTGAGAGAGGCCGTGCTAATGTAACTGGAGGAAGGACTGGGAATGGTTTCCCTTTTGAGATTTGTGCTGTTTGAGGAGCAAATGGACTTCAAATATCAACTGACCAGGTTTGATCCAGCTATTGGATGAATTAGACACATAGGCCAATGCCTATGCTTTAATGAGTAATCAAGAATATAAGCTCTGGTTGCTTAAGAGTTGAGTCCTGGTTTTCCATGAATAACGCAATCATAAGAATTTGGTCTACTCCCATTGCATGTGACCATAAAAGCAATTGCAAGTCATAACATTTTTCACCTATTGAATGTTCATCAAGCAATGAATATGAATACAGATGGGTTTGATCAACCTAAGATGAAATCCAAATCTTGTAAATAATACTCAAATACTTGTGCTTACTGATTTTTTTGGATGTGTCTCCATTGATTGATGTTTGCCAGAGTAGAGTTACTATTCAAAACAGCAAACCAAACACTTTTTTGTCTGAGTTTTAATTTTAATTCGAAATATTGACATTCTGATTATAATCTGTCCATTCAATCTTCAATCGAAACTTGATGTGGCACGTCGCCTTTTCTTAAATTACCCAACTAATTTTCGGGAGTCACATGTTACTCAACAGTTAAATGGTTTCCAGAGCTATAACTCCAATAACTGTTCTGAACATGAAAGAAAGAAAAATGGACTACAAAGAGAGGTAATATAAGCAAACGAGGCAACTACATGAATGGCGTTACATAGGAACCTGTGAAAGCTCAAGGAAAGAGGAGCCAGGGTCAATGAGGTGATCAATCCTCTCTCGTGGTAGAAGCTTATTCCTACTCTTATTCCTCTTCACAGCTTCTGGCCCTCCTCCAGCCATAACCTATTCAAACAAACGAAATTTGTAAACACTACAGACTAGAGTTAACAGTATATGTACATCCTGATGTACTTTCACACACCCCCCCACCCCCCACCCACCCACCCCATTATGGGGGCGGCTACGATACACTCCTGTAAAGTGTGAATACCGTAAATTTATGCCACCATGATTTGTTACCATTTGACAATTGTTTGTAACTAACACCATATAATGTCATAACAAATAAAACACAAAGCCACATACCATTTTCCCCCACAGAATCTTAGATCAAAAAACCACAACATTCATTACAAACCACAAAACCCATCACTAAGACATCTCTTGGAGAACACCCTCAGGTAACTACATCTCAACACTCTTGATATCACCACAAAGCCTCATAACTTTCAACTTTGCACATGGCACATGGGTGCAGGGGCGGATGGAGCATAGGGCTTACTGACAATAAGTATGCCACTTCTGACTCCTATATACTCCACAATATATTCTTCCAGCCGTTCAAAAAAACCAATAAATTTTTCTACAGCCACGCTCGAACACTTACACACATACACTCGCCTGAGGGGTAGGCCCCACATACTGCACTGGGCCCACCCCTTATCTGAGTGTGCGTGTGTAAGTGTTTTACTATTCCCTCTTTGTTTACCCCTAGCAAATAACACTAGTGCACTTCTTCTCTAGCGTCCTTCAGTGGCAAAAGTATGCCTTCCAAACTTAACAGATGAGTATCTAAATTTTTGTACTTACTTTAGAATCAATAGTAATAACACACATTATGAACTTTTGAACTTGGTAACAAAAACTTAAGTACAGTACTATCTAACTGCACTTGATTGTCTAAATTCAAAGTTACGATTATTATGTGCCTCCTACGTTAAACTCCTGTTCCTCCAATGCGCGGGAGTATTATCCGCACTGATTCGGGTTTAACTATATTTACTACTAGTCCAACTGTTTTGAATTTTCAATTCCATGAAGACATTGTAGGGGTGCATAATTAACCCAGAACTGTTATTTCTTAGTTTTATGCAACCCTGGTTTACCCAAAAAAATTACTCCCTCCATCCCAAAATTTGTCCGGTGGGCAAAAGGAGTACTTAAAAAATACATTTTAGTCGAGCAAAATTCTGACTTTTCTGATGAAGTAGAAGAAAATATTCAGCAATTAGAGGCAAAAAAAAATTTCCCACAAAAATGCTCGGTCTTGCGGACCGGGCAATCTTCTTAGACTAGGGGAGGAGGTAGTATAAAATTCTCCTGCATGTATAATTATACATATGAACAAATTAAGACAAAGGGGGAGAGGATGGATGGACCTTCTGGATGTGGGATTGAAGGTCGGAGATGAGTTGGTCCATTGCCTTGGAGTTACGAGTGAATGATTCGGAGCTCCAATCGAGGGTATCGGGAAGGACTCCCAAACAGAAGGGTCTTCTAGTCTGGAGGAGAAATGGGCTGATTGAGTTCTGTAGCCATGAAATTGATTTCGATGCGGGTGAAGTTGCTTCGGCTACTCTTCTCACCAACACTCTGTACATTTTGATTTCTCCCTCTCTTCTCTCTCTCACTCTCTTTCTCTCTCTCTCTTGACCTGCTCGATTGGGGATCACTGTCCGTCTTTATCCATTTCCGCTTCCCATAGCTTGCCTGTAATACATATCCATAGCCCATTCCTCGCTGTCAGAAATTAATCAATTATGGTAGTTTATTATTCTTTCCTATATACAATATCAATGGACAAACAAATGAGAGATCCAGATAAAAAAACAAAAAAAAAACAAAAACAAAAAAACAAACAAATGAGAGATCAAAAAATTTAGGCAAACAAATTTTTTTTTTTTTTTACAAGAATGAGGCCCATGAGCAGGGACGGAGTCAGGAATTTCACTACATGTAGGCGAATGTGTTTTCCAAAATACTTTGCAGGGGCAAGCCTATATAATTCACAGGAAATTTGTGATTTTTCTATAGAAAACGAGAGGGTTTTTTTTTTTTTTTCCTTGCAGAGAGACCGCCCCTACTGGCCCCCCTCTGACTTCATCCCTGCCCATGACTCTAAACCCAATACGAAATTAAAGGGTTTTGGTCGATTATTTTTTGACACGAAAACGAATTAACGTCACCCGACACATAAGAAAGGTAAACTCGTCGAATATGGGCCGAACATGAGTAACTCAAAAACGACACAATCTAACTATTTAATTTATAAGTGTTTTGGCCTAAAAAGTTAGCTGGCTTTTTTTGTCTTTATTTGATTTTTTTCGTGTTTTTTAGTTTTTCATCAACTTTTTGTGTATTATTAGTTCGTTTTGGCGAGAGAAATTAAAAAAGTAAAAAATTATGATCTAATCATAAATTTTTTGAATAAAGACAAAAATAAGCCAAAAAATCTGTTTTTTACACTTTTTTCGATCTTATTCAAAAAATTGAAAGTTCTTGTCATAATCTTTTATCTTTTTTATTCCTCTCGCTGAGATGAACCAATAATATTCAAAAAAATCGATGCAAAACTAACAAACGCAAAAAAAAAATCAAATAAAGACAAAACAAAAAGTTAAGCCAACTTCTTTAGCCAAAACACACACTACTAAAATCAATTTTGAGACTTGCATCCACTTGTGGCTTAAGTTTATTCCTCCCGTTCCAAATTTCTTAGTCACTGTTATTATTTTAGACCCTTCAAAAATTTGTTTATAATTTCAAATATACAAAGTTTTAAATATGCAATATGAATTTTATTTGATATATCTTGATTAAATCTATTAAACAAAATTTTATAATCATAACAAATACCATAGATTGAAAAATATAAGTGATTTAAAAATGACACGCATACCCAAAACTGGACAAGAAATTTGAGATGGAGGGAACTAAGTCATAATTTGAATTTTGCCAGTTAATTTGTTTAGTTGATTTTAATTCATGCATTTATAAGGATATTTCTATATAATAAGGGAGCTCAGTGTTTGAAATCCCTATACTTTGAACCGTCGAATCTTGATTCAAGGGCTAAGATTGAAGGAAAAGTATTTTAAGGGCTGAGATTTGGCTTTGAGGTGTAGACTTAATACTGACTGTTGGATGCTTCCTGTTTAACTGCACTTAACAATACTCTATCCCCACTCTCACACCCCCACGTTCCATACTCTCTCTCTCCTCTCTGGCTCTCTCGCTCACCCACGTTCACCGCGAACTGCACTGCCGTGAATACAAAACCTTCAAATCCCATGTTTCTCCTTCCCTACCATAGTTACTGGATGCAAATCCACCACACAGTAGAGGTTCGACCCTTCAAGAATCGACAGAAACCATACTGCAATCGGCCGAATTCGTATGCAAATCCACGACACAGTTGAAGTTCGACTCTTCAAAAATGGTAAGCCTGATGATTTACTACTCTCTCTCTCTCTCTCCCCGTGTGTGTCAACCATTAATGTCGAACTTCTACGCACACCAACTGTTCGATGAAATGTGTGAACCACGTGGCCTTCATGAATTATTTAGGAACCATCAACATCAAAAGGAAATTTCTACAACTGGGCTATTTTGGTTGTCCGTTTCTTTGGTTTTAGGTTCGGCATCAACTTAATCAAATGAGGGTATCGGGTGGCTGTAATTAGTAGCATTGTCAATTTTACGTCAACTGCACTTTAATTGGAATCAGTAGAAATCCTATTCAGTTTCATGAAATCCTAGGAATTGCCCGTGCTTTCCTTCAAGTTTTATCCCTATTTTAGTTTGCTAGGCATTTGGCAGCCATAGTGAGCAACTAATTGTGTGCAAAATAACTGATCTGACCAAGTAAATAACTGATCCCTTTAGAGTTTAAGGTCTGTCTTCAAATTTTTAGCGGAAATCAATCATCTTTTTTGGTCTTTAAAAGAATGATTCAGTGGATGTGGTGTCTTGATTCAATGGCATGGTTTAATCTTTGCCTCTACCATTTGGGTTGGGTATGCAATTTTTTGGTCCCATTAAAATGGGAATTTGAGACCCTTGAATGTGGTTCATTAGAGCAGAGTACATAGATGTCAAATTTAGAGTGGGCTCTGTGTATTTGAATTTGTTATTGAAAATTTGATAGTTTTGCTTTTATGTGATATTTTTGCCGTTCTCGCTAATTGCACTATGCACCTTTGTATGAATATCTTTTCATATGGATTTTCAGTTTGTTTTATTTGAATGATGACAAGATTCCTAATGCAACTGTTTATCTTTTGTTGAGATGAGGTGCGGGGTGCATGGTGGTGTGCAACAGCAACATAAGAGATGGTTAGAGATGACTTTGTTGTTAAAGAAAAGGCCAAAGGAATTATCTCAGAAAAGGGTGAAAGAGTGATCTTGAGGCAGAGCTTTCACCTTTGGAATTTGTTGGGGCTCTATTATAAAAGGTAATTAGACTATCATTTGGGGCTTCTTGCGAGCATCTATTTTTTTTTTTCCCCATCCATAGATGATTTTGTTCTCTTTTGCTGGTTTGACCAGATTGGCCAGTTATGGTGGTATGATGGTATCCTCTCAGTCAAGTTAAGCATTACTAAGCTAGCAAAAAGAACAGTTTGTTGGGACTTAAACTCTTTGTACCATTACCGTTGTGTTCTATAAGGTCAACTTTCTCACACAGTGAAGTAAAACTCTGAACCATGGTGAAAATTTTGAGAAAGTTGAGATCCGCATATGGCTTAGGACTCCGAAGAGTCCTAAGAAGGATACATTCAATGTTAATTTGTTTTCGATGGTCAGATGGCAAATGGATTTGCAACAAATTAATTCCAAATGAGGTTGGATTAAATAGTTTGTCTATTGATGGCATGATATTGGAATCTCTTTTTAAGCATGCGTTCATTATAGAGTAGGTGATTTTTTTTTTTTTTTTCCCATTTGGCTTGACAATAGTTTATCTGGTATCCATCCTTCCGTTTAAGAGTTGAGGCATTAGGATTCATGCTTCTCTTTGCTTAACGTGCAAGGAGTTTTGTTTCACCTTTTGGTGGCAATGGGGATTGAGTATATTGCTTGGTAGCAATTTCTTCTATGTCAGTTGATTCAAATAGCATTTTTAGCTTCTCTTTACTTTCATGTAGGCTTATGCCAATCAGTTAAACAATAAGGTGCTTTAATTGAGGAAATAAACTAGGTGGCTCCATAGGCAAAGGTCTAACTTTGATTGATTTTTGGTTTACTAACTTGCAATCAAAAAAATATCTTTTGTTTCTAAATGCTCAAATTGCAGCGCACTCCGTCTTAGTCACTTTCCTTGGCAGCGCACTCCGTTATGGTTTCTCCTTTTTTAAGAAATGGTTTTCAATGTTTCGGAAGAGAACGTTCCTCACAATTTCGTGTCATTTTCTCTAAATGATGTAGTTTAGTGTAAATCTTATGGGTTTGAAGGCACTTCGCTTTGGACACGTATAATTTTAACAAGGAATCATATCTGTACCGTACACGTTTGTAGATATTGTATTCAACACCTACCTTAGGGGCTGTGGAAGAGATAGATCAATGGGGAAGGAGACGTATGTATTGATGGCTTAAGAAAACCTGAATTGTTGCCCTGTCATTTTCTAATGACAAAGTCCTTTGAGTTTTGGCTAAAGCTATGGTTGCCTAATGAATCAAGTTTTGAAAGCAAAGCTTATTTTAGTCCATATGTGTTGCGTAGATAGAATTATTAGATACATGAGATATGAGTAGGCTGTAGGTTGAAGGGTTTAGTTGTTCTACTTCCTCTCCTTCGGATGGAATAATGACGTACATGTTTTCCCCTTTTTTGTTTGAGGAAAAATTGCCAGATTTTGTTTCTTTAATATCATAAGTCTGTGCACACCAAATGTTTGATATGTTCTTTCCATCTGTTCCTTCCTCAATTTGTCCCTTTTTTCTTTTAACAGACTGGACTTCCCTGCGGTGATTCAATTATCAAGATTTCTCGCTACTGCTCTTTTTCCAATGAGACACTTAGCAATGATGGTACTGGTTAATGCTTAATTTTTCAAATTTGTCAAATGGAGGTGTGGTTCATTCGATGCTATTCCTGTTAAAGTCTCATGTATCAAAATATTGCAGATTCTTTTTCTTTTTCACTACTAGGCAAAAGGACAGAAGTGCTTTTCTTTTTTGGTAAATAAAAGAACAGAAGTGTTCAGATGTACAGCATGAGCTGTTGTTTTAGATGTGATTTGGAGTTTCATGACTTGGCTGGGATTGAAGATGTAGGGATTTTGTAACCATTTTAATTGGAGCTTTTTGAGTAGAAAGAATTCAAGACTCTACTCCCTGGTTAGTGAATCTTTTGTAACTCTTATTAATTGAATCTTTTGGAACCCCGTTTGATTAGACGTTCTTATTATCTCAGATGCTATCATTGAAAGCAAGTAATGAAAGACAGGTTTGGTTATGTTAATTGTTTGAGACTGTTTTATTTTATTTTGAATTCATTTGCTGAAATTAGTTAGATGGTCCATGTTTGAAGCTTAATGGTGATAGACACCGATTGTAAGGACAGATAATGTGTTCAAGTTGGGTTGGATTTTCTTTGGTACAGTGTGTCTTTAGGAGCGAGGAGCTACGTGCATCAAAAGAATGGTGACTAGAGTGAAGCTACAAAGATTACTTTGAATACCTGCCACTAGGATTGAAAATGACTAGGATTTACATATGCTTTTTGGTCGTTTATTCTAATGTCTTTTTTTTT
Source organism: Vaccinium darrowii (assembly GCA_020921065.1). Classification (NCBI taxonomy): domain Eukaryota; kingdom Viridiplantae; phylum Streptophyta; class Magnoliopsida; order Ericales; family Ericaceae; genus Vaccinium; species Vaccinium darrowii. The sequence goes on from CM037159.1 coordinate 28,910,471, forward strand.
TTGGGGTTTGGTTTAGTAGTTGGACGAATAGAATTGTATTGGTTAATCGGTGGTTGCCGGTATGAAAAAAATGAAATTTGATTGAAAATCTCATTTGCATTATTCGGCTACCGTAATTTGTTAGATTATCTCTCTTTCAATTTTATTTGAAAAAAGACTTCTCAGGGAAGTCGGTTTCGTTGGTAGGGAGGTCAAAATTAGAGAAGGATAATTTATTTTTGTCGCGTTCAAAACGCGTTGTGTCGTGTCTTCAGGCACGGGCATCCACTGGTTATTTTATATTGTTGGATTAAACGATTATAAATGTGTAATCTCTCTCTCTCTCTCTCTCTCTCTCTCCTGATGAAGGACACCCCACCTCACCGCTTCTACTTCGACTACTGCCACTCCCTCTGCCTCTTATCTCCATCCTCTATGCGTTCCCTGAGATTGTTCACACCTTTTCTCTTTCATGCCTTTTTTTCGTTACTAGCTGTTAGGAGAAGGTTGAAGAAAATTCATCGCTTTTGTCAAATGACTCCCTCTTGCCGGAGGAATCCCTCATCGTTCGGTCATCGTCTGCGGTGAAGTCAAATTGAAGCCTTCGTGAAGCTTTAACTCTCAAACGCGGTTCCTAGTCTCCAAATTGACTGAAGCCTTAGAGAAGCTATCAAAGGAATTCTCCAAATATGGTTCATTAGCGAATTTTTCGTGTTGCTGGAGGTGCAATTGCTGGGATCTTAAATTTAACAAAAAATTTAACTAAAATTTAAAATTTCCGACGTTATGGCTTTTTATGTTTAAATTGAAGCTTGGATCTTGAAGGATAATTTAGCGGTTGAAGTTTTTAATTGCTTTTGCGGAGTTGGATCGAAAGATTTTTAGGGTTTCTTGGATGTAACAGTCGGTTATTAGGTGGACGAATATCGTGAAGAAACTTAATATTTTCCATATTAAGACATGGGTTTTGTAATTGTTTAGAATTTGAGAAAGTGAGAGGAAACGACATTGGTTGTGTTTGGTTTGTAATTTAGTTTAGTTTTGATGATGTAAGCAGGTGTAATGAGTTGAGAGAGAGAGAGAGAAATGAGGGAAATGATGATGTCAACAAAACTAAAACATACTAAAATCTCAAACCGAACAGGGCCATTACCTTTATGGTGTGGGTAGTGATTCTGAGTGCGGTATAGAGGAGGTGTGTTACAATTTGAAGATACTGTAAAATTTAAAGCATTTTTCAGTGATGGTTTCTGCAGCTGTGGCTATACAAGTAGCCAAAACGTTGATTATTGTTTTTTTTTTATCGTCAGATGCATTTTTACTTGTTTTTTGTGATCAAATGACTTAACACCCTGTTTGGCTGTGGTATATAGAGGAGGGATGTAGAGTTGTCATGGATATAGATATCCGAGAGACCCATATCCAGTGTTTGTTTGATTCTCACTGTCCCGCATAAATTTTGCCTGGGATTTTCTATATCCTTCTGTAGAGGCTTTATATTTAGGCACCCCCTCCCCCAGTTTAAATTATATCCAGGCAAACATTACCAAAACACACATGGCCCCATAAGCCTGCACCTCACACAGAGAGAGAGAGAGAGAGGGGGAAAGAAGAAGAGAACTGGAGGAATCCAACGCCGGATGAAAAGATCGACAAGGAAGAATTGCCCATGGCCAACAAACCCATGGCCAGACTGCCCATGGCTAATGAACCCATGGCCAGACTGGTCATGGCCGATGAACTCATGGCTAGAGTTAGGTCTCAGAACCCATGGCCGGACTGCCTTTTTATGATTTTATAGAGAGGGATTGATCGATTAAACCTTGAAAAAATTGTGTTTCGCTAACTTTTGTCCAAGTCAGGTCCGACCCTGAGATTTTCGGGGCGTTAAGCAAGTTTTAACAATGGGGCCTCTAAGAATTTGTACATATACAAGTTATTCGGTGTGAGTTCCAAAATTGCCTTGTGGTGCAGTGGTGATGTACAATGTTTTGGACCTTGAGGATGGGAGTTCCATTCCCACCACCTATAGAGAATCATTTTTTTACATATTTGAAATAAATTGACCTCAAAAAATGAAGATTGGATTGAATTGAACACTAGAAGACCTCATTAAATTAACTAAGAGATCTAACGGCTGAGCTACTATAGCATTAAATGTAAAGGAATTGACGAACATAATTTTGACTCCCTCCGTCCCTTTTTAAATGTGTTACTTCGTAAATCTAACTTATTAAAAAAATATCATCATTACATCTTTCATATCGACTTTTTCCTCCATTTTACACGTTTCACATCAACTTTAACTTTTACCTCTATTTTCCAAAATTATCCTCCACTTTTACCCATTAACTCTTTACCCACTAACTTTTCAAAGGGCAAAATAATAATTATACAAATTTTTACCCATTAACTTTTCAAACTACACACTTGTTTGGGGACATACTAAAATGGAAATGTCTACATTTAAAAAGGAACGGAGGGAGTAATATATATATTCAACTATGAGGGTCAATTATTGGACAAAAAACGAGGACCCTAAGCGATGAACTGGTGGGCTTATGCTCATAGCCAGCCCCGGTCCAAGTGAGAGAAGAGAGGTGTGTCTGAAGTGTGTGGGTGTTGAATGAGTCTCCAAGCATAACATGTGTTGATGGAGGATATTATGTTCATTTCGCCTTCTCCATTAACGTAATAGTCCAATCCACGATATTGGATAGTTTTTTTTTTTTTTAATAAGACGATACTCCCTCTGTCCCTTTTTAAATGTGTTACTTCGTAAATCCAACTTATTAAAGAAACATCATCATTACACCTTTTACATCAACTCTATTTCCTCCACTCTACACTTTTCACATCAATTTTTATCTCTGCTTTTCAAAATTATCCTCCACTTTTGTCCATTAACTATTTACCCACTACACATTTATTTAGGAACCGTTCAAAATGGAAAGTTAAACACCTAAAAAGGATGGAGGAGTATTAGATAGTTGACAGCCCGTTTGGATGAGGTTTTTGGCCCCCCGACTAAATCATCCTCCCTCCCTCATCCCGGTCCCACTCCTCATCCAAGGTTTGGGAGCACCAAAACACCTCCCGGACTAAATCATCCGGCCACCCCTCATCCCCCTTCCCCCGGACTAAACATAAGTAGGGGGGGGGGGGGGGGTGCTTGTGTTTAGTCAGGGGCCTCATCCATGGCCATTTTACCTCCCTACCCTCACTAATCCCCAATTTCAGACCCAAAAATTCCAACTAAATACAGATCTTGAACCAAAAAAAAGGAGAAATTACCATCGTGAAGTGCTTCGCCGGAGCTACGGTCTTAAAGTGCTTCGCCGGACCAATTTCATTTCGGCACTTGAGTGCTTCGCCGGAAGTTGAGTGCTTCGCCGGACCAATACAAGAGGGGTTTTTTTGTTGTTGCAGAGAGAGACCGAGAGAGAGACAAAGGGGTTTTTTTTGTTGTTGCAGAAAGAAGAAATGAGAAAGGAGATGTGTATCATGGTGGACAAGTGGCCCTCACAATCGCCACTTGTCCTTTATTTAATTTTTTGGATTTACAAAAAAAAATGGTAAACAAAAAGTGTTAGTTTACTACAAAAAGCATTAGTTTACTATCCTGGTGCTTATGATTTTTTTTTCTAAATTTTACTGCCTAATTTTGTGTATTAGTCGTTTTGAATATTTACACAATTTTTGGAGTTAGAACTTTTAAATATTAACAATTTGAATTTATATAAAAAAATATTAGAATGACTTATTACAACTTAATTTTTGTTAAGTATAACAAATTAATTATTTTTGAAATTATATAATTGATTTAATTGATTATCTAATACGGGCTCATGAAAGGGCAAATATGTCATTTAACAGTTTTTTACATCATTCACCCTCCTTATCCCTTCTTTTTTATCCCTCATCCAAATCATGTACTATTTAATCATCCCTTCTTAACTATCACATCAATGTGGGTCCACCCTTCTTATTTAATCACCCCGACTATTTTATCCCCTTACTATTTAATCCCTCTCAAACTAATACGTCATCCAAACGGGCTGTGAGGGGGTTAAATTGACGTGTTCTGAAGATAAGAGGGGATAAGTTACTCGTTGATAATTGCGTGCCCGGAAAATTAAGCCCTAGTTTTTCTTTTCTTGCTCATTTACCAGTGGGTTCCAAAGAGAGAGTCAGCGGAGTATACGTGGCGTGGAGATGGAAAATGGGGCATCGGCAGCAGCTGAGATAGAAGTAGAAGAAGAAGAAGACGATACTGTTTGTTTAGACGAATCTTTCTTCATCAATGATGAGTATGCAACCCTCCCTCTCAAATATGTTTGCTCTTTCTTTTCCTTCTATTTTTTGAATGTCAGAGACTCAAATTGTAGTTACTGATTTACTGTCTCTAAATTGAAGAAGGGTTTGTGGGTTTGGTTTTGTTGCAGTTATCAGCTCACTACGTTCAAATTTGGGTCTCAAGTCCTTCAGCTCCTCTGTCTCCAATCAGCCTCAAGTCAGTGCCTTTAATTTCATTTGCTCGTGGTTTTTTGCTAGTTTAATCAGTTACAAGGACAAATTAAATATAAGAGAGAGAGAGAGAGAGAGAGAGAGAGAGAGAGAGAGAGAGAGAGAGAGAGAGAGAGAGAGAGAGAGTTACAACTTCTAGACTCTAATGGGCATGCGCATTGCAAGTTCAGGTAAAGAAAATGCAGTGAATGCCTGATAAATCACAAAATGCAAGGACGAAACGAAATGTTGGGAATTGAATACTAATAGTTAGTTGAATTAAGATTAAGGTGGTAAAAAAAAGCCCGTATGGAAACAAGGTTGTAAACTTTATCCACTTTGTGCAGTTCTAGGCTGAGTAAGCACTTTTTTGAATGAGCAGTACTTTGGGGGATATTGAATTTGTGAAAGCGTGTTCTTTGCGTCATTATGTGGGTTGTTCCAAGCTACGGAATCTTACCAGAGAGAATAACAGAAGAAGATCTGCTCGAGAGGAGAATTAAGTACATTGTTATAGGTCACTACATTTTTGGGATCATGTATCTTTTGTAAGAGTTGCTTAAAATCAGAAACTCCAATGCGCGTAAAAATGTTGAACTTTAACGGGGAATGTTCGGTTTCTGCTAGAACATTTTCATTTGCTTTTTAGTTGATATGGCTGGAGCCTGAAATATAATCACGTATGGAATAAGCATCTGCTGTTTCTTTAAGCTCTTTTTGGTCAAAATGGTATGTGATGTCTTTCCACATGACATTATTTACATGTTGATTGAACTATTTTCTTACAGCTGATTTTGATTTGACGGGGCAGTTGGTGTGGCCTGGTGCAATGCTTCTGAATAATTACCTCTCTGAGAATCCAGAGGTGCTCCGGGGGCGTTCCGTCATAGAATTAGGTTCTGGTGTTGGTAAGAATTAATTTGAAACACAAGTTTACCATCCTATATTTTTCCAATTTACATGCCGTGGTTATCCAATGCATCTTACCGATCAGTCTATTTTAAAGGCATTGGGGATAGCAAGGTAATTGCTAGGACTTATTTTGTCATATTCAAGGCACTCTAGTCCCCCTTTCTTTTTCACGGGTCATTAATTGAAAAACAAATTGTCACTCTTGAAAGACATAGATCTCAAATCTAATGGTGCCAACATACGCTGGTCTCAGTCTGTGTTCCCAAAAAGAAGGTGGGTTAGGCTTTAGAAGGCTCAATGATTGGATAGGGCATGTATGTTAAGGCATCTTAGAGATGTTTGTTTTAAGGCTGACCCCCTTTGACTTAAATTGATTGATACATCCATAACTTTGTTATCAAGAACTATTGTTATACGACACTCCTAGTGATTACTCCTGGACTGGTAGAAAGATATTCAATGAGGGCCATTGTTAAATAGTTTATGAAGTATGTGATTGGAAATGGACAATCTAAAGCTTTACAACTGGCATCCTGTTGGGCCCTTATATCAAACATATGGGCAAAGGATTGTGTATAACCTGGGCAGATCATCGATGGCCATGTTCAGAAAATTTCTTAGCAGTGGGAGCTAGAGATGGCCTAGGGAAAGGAATTCTGTGATTCAAGATGTTATTAGACACCCTGCTAACTTGTTCCTCATGGAAATGAAGAGGATGGGCTCAAATGGACCCTTACCACTTCATGACCGTATACTGCTACTTATGCTTTGGGGCTCTAAGGTCTATTTAAGCTAAGGTTCCCTAGAAAATTTGGTATGGTACCTTGTAATGTTCCTATGTGGACTTTTACCATGTGGATGGATTGCCATAGGAGACTATCAACAAGAGAGAGACTAGCTAGATGCGGGGTGACTTGTGAGAAGGAATTTCTGCTGTGTGAATTAGGTTCTGTATCCCATGATCAAATCTTCTTCGCATGGCACTTATCACATTTTCTTCAAATGCCACTTCTCTTCCCGATTGTGGGAGCACATGCTTCTCAATTATGGGGTCAATAGACCTCCTAGGTCCTTATATGATGAAGTGGCTTGCGCTGCTCAACATTGTGGCATCAGTTTCAATCTATGAGGTAGAATTTTCTTCTTTTGTCTACTTAATCTGGTGATAAAGGAATTGTAAATGTAAGTCAACACCCATGTGGGGTTGCTGACAAAAATCCACCTCTTAACCCAGATGTATCTCTTTTGGCAAACTTGTAAGTTCTTGTCCAATCTTGTCTTACACTTGTATGTACACATGTACTTCATGCCAAGTATGTGTGTAAGGGGTGTGAAGTATAATTTTAGGGTTTTCACTTTATTGTTATTTATGTCTATGCTTAGGGTATTTATGTCTGTGTTCAGGGTAGTTTAGTCCTTTTGTGTTATTAGGGTTTCGCTAAGGTTATCGTTATTTATCTTTTGTGTTTATGGTAATTTAGTCTTTTTGTATTATTTGGATTTCGTAGGTTTTGTCTATTTAAGCTTTGCTCTGTCATTGTAATTGATACATCCGATATATGCAATGGCTTGGTTTGTTTCTCTCCCCTTTGGTTTGTATCATGGTAGCAAGCCTCTTCTCCGTTTCTGTATCAGTTGATCTCCCTTGCCTCTCTTCCCCTGTGATCTCTCTCCCTCTGGGTTCTCCTTCGATGTCAGCAGCAGCACGCAGCATCGCCTGCCGCCGGTGACTTTCGCCGGTGCTCCGTCAACCTCCGGCGACCCTCATCGGAGATCCGTCAGCCTCCGACGACCTCTATTTTTCTTTGAACTTCGAAATCCACTGGGTCTTCTCTAGATTCGTTATTTGCACTACTTAGTTTAGTAGGCTGCTTTATTTGAACCTCTTGAACCTATGTTGCACCTCTAGAACCCTTTGAACCATCTGAAATCTGCACCCTCTAAACCCTCAGAAATCTGAACCCTTTAGACCTTTTGGACCTGACTCCTTTTGTAGCTATCTGTTCTCTCCATCTCAGAAAATCAGTCTGCTGTACTTCAGTTTCCCTAAGTCAATCTGAAATCTGAATCTCCCCTCTCTCTCCCTCTCTAAGTTGCATCCCTTCTCGTTCTTGGTATTGTTTGCATCGGAAATTTGGCATCTTGTCGGCATCTATTCAGCATTGGTTCTTCCTCCTAGTTGCATCTGTTCGACATCGGTTCTTCTTCCTATTCGCATGTTCTAGTTTTGCACCACTTTGCATTGTTCAACGCATTCGCAGTAGTTGATTTGCAGTAGTTGATTCGCAGTCATTGATTTGCAGTTGTTATCTCCTTGGCAAACTCATGATGCTTTCTGGCTTCGCATCATGAGTTTGAGGGGGGGGTGTGAAGTATAATTTTAGGGATTTTACTTTAGGGTGGTGTTAATGCCAAAACTGTTTTTATTTGTGCCAAAACTGTAGTGCTTAAAAACCTTGTACCATGTGCAAGGTACAAGCCTTTTATGCACTACAGTTTTGGCACAAACAAAAATGGTTTTGGCATTATCATTTCCCTTACTTTATTGATATTTATGTTTATGTTTAGGGTAGTTTAGTCCTTTTGTGTTATTAGGATTTCGCTAAGGTTATTGTTATTTATCTTTTATGTTTACAGTAGTTTAGTCTTTTTGTATTACTAGTAATGTTGCATGTGCCTTGCATTGCACGTGGAGTTTTTCAAAGTAAGATTTTTTTGTTTTTAATTTTTAGTATTTCTCCGGACCTTCACATGAATATAAGGTAGATGTAAATCCGAAACTTTTTTTGATAACGTGTCTGGGCCAGTTTACGCGCACCTTGATTAATGTTGAGGGCCCAATACCACCGCCCATTTGCGTATAAATGCTACTCTTTTCCCCGACCATTCACATAAAAGATTGACAAGCGGACACGGACACGGAGACACGGGAATTCTAAAAAAATGGGGATATGGACACGGCAGGGGACACGCCACGTGTGCGCGCGCTCGTGAATTGTCCAGTCAAGGATCCCGGATTGAAGGAAATTGGGTGTTTTTAAGGGTTTAAAATGTGTTTTAGTTTTTCACAAAGTACATATACAATATTATGAAAAGCTCTTCCCGATTTTTTTTGGATGATTTCTCGCGGAGACCCTTAAAAACACGTTTTAAACACATTAGACCTATCCACACCCTAACCTAAAGTTACGGACTCCTTCCGGACCAAATCTTGACGATCCGAACCGTCCAATGTGTTTAAAACGTGTTTTTAAGGGTCCCTGCGAGAAATCAGCAAAAAAAATACCGGGAATGGCTTGATCCGAGCAATTTTTCATAAAAACTGTATATTAAACACATTGGACGGTTCGGATCATCGAAATTTGATCGGGATCTATGAGGTGTGGACGAAGTCTGCATTTTAAGGGTTTGGATAGGAAGTTTTGTGTATCTTTTATTTTAGGCACGCGATTATATCACAATCATATCTCCTATTTTAGGTATAGATTTGCTTAACCCGCGAGAAATCAGCAAAAAAAATACCGGGAATGGCTTGATCCGAGCAATTTTTTATAAAAACTGTATATTAAACACATTGGACGGTTCGGGTCATTGAAATTTGATCGGGATCTATGAGGTGTGGACGAAGTCTGCATTTTAAGGGTTTGGATAGGAAGTTTTGTGTATCTTTTATTTTAGGCACGCGATTATATCACAATCATATCTCCTATTTTAGGTATAGATTTGCTTAATTCTGTATCCCCTATTTTAGGTATAGATTTGATTCTCTAGTCTAGGCTCTTTTTATTTAAACGTATTCCTTTGTATCATTTTATTCATTCAGAAATACAATGTTCACTTCACATTTCCAAAAAAATTTCCGAAAAAAATTCTTTCCCCATCTCTCATCTTTCCAATCATTAAGCACATTTCTCTCTCTACTCATACTCCTCTCTCCAATCATTATTCTCATTTCTCTCTCTATCTCTCTCCAATTATTACCCTCTCTCTAATTATTACTTTTTCCAAAAACCCATCCGAACACTATCTCAAAAATATTTTTCAAAATATTCTTCTCAAAACTCTCAACCAAACAAAGTGAAGTTTTCCATTTCTCTAAAAACTATCATGGTATCAGAGCAAGGTTAATCAAACCTTGGCAGTAAATCAGTCGACCTCTGTTCTTCTCTCTCTTAATCTCTCTTAGTCGATCTTTGTTCTTCTTCTCCCTCTTAGTCGATCTTCTTCTCACCCAATATCATACCCAGTCACAAATAGCTTCCATCCGACCACTGTTAACCCTTTGCCAACCACCAATGAGACTACCCCAACCTCTGGCGACCTTCCTTGACCTCCGACGAAACGTCTGGTTTGTTCTGACGTCCCAGATCTGCCACTTCTCTGCCTGTCCGATGTCTTTCAGACAACATCAAGCCCCGCTGAACCCTGACGCTACTCCAGCGATCCTCACTGAGCCCTTGAAGCATGCCTAAGCACTCTGCTTCTAGCTCTAGGTGCTGAGAAATATCAACAAAAGTTTTGATATTCTCACTATGTGTCATCATATGCTTCATTTGCTCCAAGTTGGAGGTAATGATCGTATGACAGTTGTAACCTGCTGCCCATCAGTAAAGAGTGCAACTAGCACCTTTCAAATCACAAATCATTGCTTACATTGCTCTCATTACTCAAATTCAAAGTGAGAGCCTGTTACCTGGTTGCTGATGGTTTTCAATTGCCAATTTCACCATCTCCCACATTTCTTTTGTAGTTTAATAGTCAACAAAGTTCCCTTGGATAGCATCCTCCATTGAGTTTCATGATAACACGCGCAGAATGATCCTTTTTGAACCATGTGATGTAAGCTTCCTTGCGAGATAGTATTGGGCATTATTTCCTTCGAGTGGCTCCTCAGGCTCAACCATTGAAGTCAATGGTTAAACTCATTCTCATGAGCAGCATGTTACAGCTCATACGATTATTACCTCAAACTTGGCCGCAAATGAAGCCTGTGATGACACAATGACTATATCTAAACTTTTGTTGATATTTCTCATCACCTTGAGCTAGAAGCAGAGCGCTTGGGTGTGCTTCAAGGGCTCGGTGCCCTTCATGTCACCAATGTAGGGCAGCGCCAAGCTTTTGAGCTAAGCCAAAGGACAAGGAAAGTTGGTAACCATGGGCTCAAGAAAGGCAATACACCAAAGCGCCCCGGAGGCAAGCGTGTTGGGAAGAAAGACATGTCAAAAATAAAATGCTATAATTGTGGAAAGCTGGGTCACTTCGCTCGTGAATGCACGGAGCCAAAGAAGGTAGACCTTATTAAACACAAATCTCTCGCTACTTGTGCTTCTATACATGTATTTGTTGCTCATTCTCTCCGGGACAGATTTTAGACATAGGAGCAACCAGGCACGTAGCCAGAGAAGATTGTAGAAGAATACCGGCAGATACTTAATATATCTTGTTGGGTAATGGCGCTGGGGTGGATGTTGGAGACTTGGAGTTGAAGTGTACTGGCTCAAGATGCATCAAGGGCGCACCTTATTCCCCCACGATCTACTTTATGCGTCCGGTATTCAATGCGCTGTACTATAGGCAATGTCTTGATGGCTCCAAAATAATAACAACATTTTTACTCCCATGGACTACAACTATCTGGACCCAAATTTTACATCACCATTGGACACCACTATGCACAAAACCCAACTTGGTTCTACACACATATGCACAACATCCCCAAAACCCATAGGCTAAAAGGAGCGAAAAGAAAAAAAAATTGATTCTTTGTCGGTGGAAAATTGTGCAAAACCAAGTACAAAACTCATCTTTTTTTCTTCTCAACCATGGCCATTCACATGTCCTGTACCGCCCAAACAAGGTCAAACTTTTACCCACAACCAATTATCCTAACACGGCTTCTCTCTCTCTCTCCCTCCCTCTTTCTCTCTGCGCAAAACCTAACTCCGGGTATAAGAATAGGAACAAATTAATTGGCCCACTCAGCCATGTTCTCCAAAATAATAGCTAATTAGGTTATCAATATATTTGTGGATAATTAGGAATATTTATTTATACTAATAATCGACCTAATATAAAATCCTAAGCTAAACTGCGTGCCACCAATATCCAATACTCCAAAAAAAAAAATAATAATAATAAAAAATAAAATAAATGAGTAACTTTATAGAACTGCCCACTAACTCACAATATCCCTAAATTGTAGCTAACTAATTAAATAGAAAACTTAAAAATAACTGACATATCTATAATAAAAATTAGCCTAACAAAATTAGGCTTATACACTTAAACCTACAATAATGCCAATTACCCCCGTACCAACAGCAAAAATAATTAAATAGGATACGATCATAAAGGCAAAATTTCTTAGCGACCAATTATAATTATAAAAGAAAATTTAGAGCTGTCACGGGTGGTTTTGCCTTTTCCTATGTTATTGTACTTAGTGGTATTGGTTTTTCCTGTTTTCAGGTTTAGAAGTCTGGTAGTTGTTGTGCAATCTGTGTTTTAGGTTCAAATAGCCCTTGGCTTCTTTTTTGGTTCTTAATGAAAATTAACTTTCCAAGAACAATGGTGAGCCCACATTTTCCTCTATTCTGGAGGCACTGCATGCGTGGTGGTATGTGTTAGAATTGTTTTATTGATACTATATTAACCAAAGCTTTCTCCCAAAGTGCAGGTGTTACTGGAATCCTCTCCAGCAGATTTTGCAATGAAGTTGTATTAACTGACCATAATGAGGAAGTCCTCAAGGCAAGGTCATGGGATTAGATACTACTCGCTAGTATAGTTTTGAAAAGAAAACAGTAATCATTTCGTATCCCATCTTCTTTTATTGTAACCTCTTTTTCATTTTCAGATCCTGAAGAAAAACATAGAGCTTCACTCATCTTCTGTGAATTCTAATGGTTATGCTGGTAAAGCAACTCAACTCATGGTGCTGTAATTTCGACTGGGATCCATTTCCTCTAATTTTGGTTTATTTTATAGTGCCAATCAAGGTTGTCAAAATCGTACGATTCCCAATACGAATTGTACAATTCTGTTCGATTCCTACATAAAACAATTTGAAATAGTACCCAGAATCGCAAATGACATGTTATCGTACTCGGGATCTGAGAATCGCAACTGGAATCAATGAATTGTACGATTCAATTGCGATTCGTTTGCCGACGGGCCCGATCAGTTTGTCAGACCCAAATCGGGAAAATATATATATACCAGGAAGGGCTTGATCCAATTCCTATCCGGACTCCGGACTTCCGGTCAGTTCGTTCCATTTCCTATCCTATCTGAACTCTGGACTTCCGGACCTCCATGATCCGAGCATTTTTTTGGCGATCCGAACCGTCCATTGTGTTCAGAAGGTGTTTTCAACGGTCTACGCGGAAAATCTTCAAAAAAAAATACCGGGAAGGGCTTGATCCAAGCAGTTTTTCGTAATACTGTATATTTACAGTTTTGCGAAAAACTGCTTGGATCAAGCCCTTCCTGGTATTTTGTTTTGAAGATTTTCAGCGTGGACCCTTGAAAACACCTTCTGAACACATTGGACGGTGTTTATTGCAAGGGTATTTCAATAATAGATACCTGATTTCATCATCTAGGCTAGGGTTTCATCTGTTCTGTGATGCTCTGTTCTGGGTTTTGACTGAACTGGGCTGGTTCTGCCATCGAGAGAGAGCTCCGACTGGATTTATTTCTATCGGCGATCGTCGTTCACACTGCACAAGCCTGCTGCTTCAACCAGTCTTCGACTGGGTGCTTTCTGATAGCTTTTTAACAGTTAGCTTTTCACCTCACACGTGGACTTCACTCTTGAGAATTATATAATAAGTTGGACTGAGTTTTTTATTCCTTAATAAACTCCACTAAGACCACTACGAGTTGTTCAATAATATTTCCCCCTTCCAAAGCTATAATAGTAGTTTGTTTTTGCCAAGACACCCCTAGACTTGTTTACTCTTCCTTTCCTACCACTTTTATATTTATTCATAACTTTTAAAACCTAATACTTTACTCTTTAAACAAAATAAGGGTTTTGCACCTATTTACTCTGCATATGATCATCAATTCATGATAGAAAACATGCTTCTATGGTGCTATAAGCTTAATCACGATATATCTTTCCAATGTGAATGCATAGAATTACTTTCTAATCCATTTTTAAAATTTTGACTGAATCGTTACGATTCACGATTCGATACGATTCTCGATTCTGAAAATGGTCATTTCGATTCTCGATACGATTTGCGATTTGACAGCCTTGGTGCAAATAAGTTCAGGATAGTCATATACTTTCCTATCATGACAGCCCGAGTTCCCCTTGGTTTAGCCATTATCGCTGCCCTTTCGGGCGCATTAATTAGCTAAAGATGCAGATGACATGCCATCTCAAATGTCATTCCAGCATCTTTCTTAAATTAGATCATGTTTTGACTTTATCCTAGAGGACGCAATTTTCGTTATGTATTTCTTTACCGCCATTTATCCATCTCAACATTCTTAAATCAAGCACTTCATTTTATGTACTGAAAACTATTGATCTATCTTTTGGTTTGATGCTATCTTGTTTTTTATGCCTTCTGTGCAGGGCTAACAGCTGAAAAGTTAGAATGGGGAAATCCGGATCACCTAAACCAAATTTTAGAAAGTCATTCCGAAGGATTTGATCTAGTTCTTGGAGCTGATATTTATATCCGCATTGTGGTTTTCTCATCCTTCAACTTTCATCTTATATGCATGGAAACCTTGTGTACATACAAGTGTAGATAAAGTGACATACACATATATATGATATAAACACCAAAAAATAAGAAAAAGTGACACACATAAACAGATATGCTTATGGAACTTAACCATGGCCCACGGAGAGTAAACTTCTAATATCGTATGTGGTGCATGTGAGCTGGACATCTCTCCAAAATAAACAGGAACAGCTTTCTGTAACTCTGATTCAGGATTTTACAAGCTGTGGACGAGCCTGATATGGTGTAATTTTTGAACCCTTCATTGGTATGTTCTTGTACTTAAAAGGGATTATAACCTCTAGGTCTAGAAAAGAAATGTCTAATTACCACTAAGGTAAGTCATTTTTTTTAATTACCACTAAGGTAAGTCACTCTTTTTTGGAGTTTAGGTTTAGAGTGCACTTTCCTATTATAGAGTTTTAGTGGTTTAGACACTTTCATAGAGTACCCTAGGATTTTAGGCACTTCATAAGGTACCCTAGTCGTAGGGTACCCTAGTCATAGGGGTACCTAGAGTTTAGGTTTAGGGTGCACTTTCATAGAGTACCCTAAGATTTTAGGCACTTTCATAGGGTACCCTAGAGTTTAGGTTTAGGGTGCACTTTTCTATTATAGGGTTTTAGTGGTTTTGGAACTTTCATATGGTACCCTAAGTCATAGGGTACCCTAAGTCATAGGGTACCCTAGGGTTTAGGTTTAGGGTGCACTTTCCTATTATAGGGTTTAGTGTTTAGGCACTTTCATAGGGCACCCTAGGATTTTAGGCACTTTCATAGGGTACCCTATGATTTAGGTATTTTTATACGGGTGGGAGTGTTGAAGAGAGAGAGGGCTTGACCTGATGGTAATCATGGAATCCAAGGGTGACCTGATGGTAAATGTCCCTACTTAAAATGTGTCTTTGTTATTATCACTAATTGTTTCTTTGGAGGTTAGTTCCCGGTTTTCATCAGTATTTTGAACTTCAAGACAATAACCCACCATAAGAATAAAACAGTGTTATTTCTCTTATCACTACAACTATTAGTGCCACTGCTGCTTCTGCTACTTTTTAGTAATCAATGATGTGTTTCTTTGGTATTTTTGTGGTTTCCTATTTCACTATTTATTTATTTATTTTTTTGTTGGTAAAAATCCTATTTCACTACAATTTATAACTTGGAAGAAAATTGAGAAAAGAAAGCCTTGACAGTGTGTAAGCTTTCAACAGTCTAGTATCCCATTCCTTTTTGATACCGTGCTACAGCTGCTCCGCGTTCGTGAGGGAGGCCATTGCAAATTCCTGCTGGCATATGTTTCCCGAGCCAAAGTGTAAGTGACTCATTATTCACTACATAAATGTTTCTCTCGAAATCTCTCTATTACATGTCATCATGGTTTGTAGAAGTGCTCATATGTAATACTAAGAATTTTGGGGAATTTCATAAGAAGAAAAAAAAAGAAGTGTAATAAGTTTCATGGTTCCTTCCCCAGGAAGACCAGCATAATTCTGCATATTTTCCTTCTTGTAATTGCATTTAATGTGATTTTTTTTTTGAGCTTATTGAAATTCAAAAATAATAATGAGCCAATCTGGGATTCTGGGTTGTACACAAATGCTGTTTTCCAGATATTTCTTATTTTATCGATCATTCTGCAACAGGTCAAAGTTACACTGGCTGTGTTTGGTTAGATAGTTTAGTTTAGTTTAGTTTTGATGACGTCAGCAAGTGTAATGAGTGGAAAGAGAGAGAGAGAGAAATGAGGAAAATGATGATGTCATCAAAACTAAACTAAAACTAAAACTAAAACTAAAACTAAAACTAAAACTAAACAGGAAAACGAACAAGGCCACTAATAGTGGCACATGGCCAATATGCAAATTAAATAATCAGGAAGTTGATTTGATTGTTTGGATAGCCTTAGTCCCTAAAAATTTGCGGGTTATTTAGAAAATGTTCTTTCTTGTTCCCTTGTTCTCGAGATTTTCTGTTGCTAGTGGGTAGTTGCAAGTGTCCAGAGTTTACCCAGCAGGGTGGGTCCAAACTGGCCCGCCCTTCTCGTGGTTCCTCGTCGCACCGAAAAATGAATATCATTTTGCACTAAAAGCTTGGCTTTCCTTTCTTACTCAATTTTCGCTAGTGGGAGGGGGGGTCTGTGGATGTAGTTCCAGCTCAAACATAGCATTAAATATGTTGAAAATGTAATATCACACAATTGAACTTTCATTTCTGTCAGTATTATCTATCCTCTCTATTATAGTGTCAAAATAGGTGTATGAAATTCTTCTGTAAGAACTTTCAAACTGCTTCCCTTGCTTATCTGTATACTTTACTTCACCATATGCCTTAAGAATAAGGCTTCTTAAATGTGTAATGAATTGATGATGAACGTAGAAAATTTGGTTTTTATTAGTATGGACCGGAGAGCATGGCTAACTTGTAACTTCTGTTTGTTTTTCCTTTCTATGAGGACTCGGTCTCGCTTAACTTCTCATTGCCGTTAAAAGGATGATAAAGAGTTAAGATATAATCCGAGCAGGCTCATGTTTTCTGTGCATGACCTATTTTGTGGTGCATTTAAACAGTTTCTTTTGTGCAGCATGGATACTATGGTTGTCAGTGAAGCTATTAGGCATGGACTGCAGATAATAGAAGTTGTCGGGAGCCGGTCAGTGGTAGGAAATCTGCAGGGAGTTATATTTGACATCACCCTATAATAGAAGCAGCTCTACTCTCTTTTCACCTTCTACGTAGCAGAATAAACTTATGTATTTGCGTATCAAACAATGATAATTCTTATCACCAAGGACAGAAGAACCACAAGTTGGGCCATTGATAGATTTGCTTGCTTGAGCCAAATGTTCAGTGAGATGGATACTAATTATCATCATCAAGTCTCAGAATGAGATCAATTTTTAAGGTTTTTCATTGCTGGATTGTTCATCTGTTGAGTGATCATTGAAAAACCAGGTGGCTTTGCCCTTTGTGAAGGGATTATAAGAGTTTAATGATCACAAAATCCGCATATTTGAAATCTTGCAAACTTGCTAGACCATTATGCTTACACAAAAAATCCACATATTTGAAATCTTGCAAACTTTTTTCAACTGATTCAATATTTATTGTCATCTATATAACAAAACAACATTTGTTTTCATTAAAATATTCATCACCAAACAAATCTACACCCTTCATTCTACCCAATCCAACGGACCAAATATATCCCTCTCACAAACTAACTTTTGAGTGGCACTCCCGTAAATACTCTCATGTTTAAGGGCTGAGGTCCAAACTCATCTCGAAAGTTTTTTTGAGGGTTGAGAACTTGGGATTAAATCTTCAAATTCAAGGGTTGGCATTGATTTGGTTCAAATTTTGAATCAAAATGTACGGGCCATCTCTCTCTTACTTTCCCAAACGAACAGAACCCTGGCCTTTCAATTCACCAGATCTGTTCTCTCTCTGTCTCTGTTTGCGCTACGACGACGATGGGAAAGTCCAGTTCTCTTCTCCGACATCGGCAAGAAAGCTAGAGGTATTTCTAATCTTGTGGTTCGTTTTTACTCTTGTGGTTCGTTTCTTCTATTTACGACCTGTTTTTGTTTCAGATCTATGTGTGTTTTTGTACAAGGACATGGCGACCACAAGTTCACTATCACTACCTAGACCTTGGGATAATCGGAAGCTCGAACCACAGAACAGAACCATGGTGATAGCAAACGGTGGGTTTCTTACAGAGCTCTGATTGCTGTTCATTTTTATTTGGGTAAAGTCCTGTTGCTCCTTTGTAAAAGTAGACGATAGCAAACGGTAGTGCGATATGTGCGATATGTAAAGTGTAAACATACTAATTGTAGTTCTTGATTTCCTTTGTAGTGCGATATGTGAAGATGTGGTTGCTTCATTTAGTTTGATTTCGTTACCAGCTGCGAAGAGCCGGCATAATTGAAGTCGGTAAGCATAATGTACTGTCGATTCCTCCCTCCCTCTCTCTTTTCATAATTCCTTTTTTCCGGTTTTCTAATGTCTTTTCTAAGCATTCCAACTGTTTGACAATATGTCCGAGAAGAACGAATGGTTTCTGTGGATATTTGTTCTTCATGATATCTTTCCATTTTTCCAAAAATCTCTGCTTTCTGTATTTCTAAGTCCAAATGTATTTCCTATAAGTGGTTTGAAAGGCTTCATATTTGGTATGCTTTTTGTTGTGTGACGCAGCAAATTGTTGATTAAGCTGACGGGGACGCGAATCGATGACGGCCCGCTTATCGACACCTACCTACTGAAGGGTGAGAACACTGATCCTCTGATTTCAGATTTCTGTTTTCGTTCATTTTCTCTGATTACTGGAAGGGCTTAAACTTTGATTCATTTCATAATCTGATTCATTTAAGCCCTTCGCTCGAAGATTACTGTTTAGGCCCTTCATTTCATGTACGTTTGATAACAGTAATCTTCGAATGAGGTGATTTCTTTATGGCCATCTATGTTAGCAATTTAAGCCCTTCATATTGTTTACAGATTCAAACGAGGTGAATCCGGCTTACAACTATAATCTTATTCGTTTTACAGATTATGATTTATGTGGCCACCTATGATAATTGATAAGAAGGGCTTAAATTGCCATTAAGCCGTCAATCCGTAGGAATCTGTAAATTGGGATATGAATGGCTTAAAACTATAAATGTTTAAGCCCTTCATATTGTTTGGTTACTTTGCCCTTCAAACATGGTGATTTCACCATGGCCATCTAGGATAAGAAGGGCTTAAAAAGCTCAATATGTTTTAACCAAACAATATGTAATCTTTATGGATTTTTCTGTCTAACCACTTCAATCCGGGATTGTATTGTGCCAAAAGTGTGCAATGATATGGCAGCTGTTTTTGTTTGACTTAGCGTTTTGCTTTTTATTCATTTTTCATCTCAGGTTGATACTACCATTTTAGGCCTTGATAATGAGAGGGCCAAGGAGATGCCTTATATTGCAAGTATGGGTATTTACTATTTACGTTTTCAGTAAAGATGTAATGCTGAACTTACTTCAAGAGAAGTTCCCGGGAGCAAATGATTTTGGCAGTGAAGTTATTCCAGGTGAAACTTCACTCGGATTGAGCGTAAGCCATGTTACATAAACAAGTGTTCGTGGAGTCTGTAGTATTACATTCCAAATTTGGAGGCGGTATTTGCCTTCTTGATTAATTATAGCACCAGTTAGCCAAGTTTTATCATACACAAAATTCTGCACCATATTAGTTAAGTTCCGAGAATCCATGAGAAACTAGACAAATAGTAAACAGGTATTTCTGACATAGTGAGTTTACTGTACTTATCTATACATCTGAATTACCATGTGACGTTGTACTGGTACACATCGTTTGCACTGATATTGTACTGCCACGTTAATGTAGCTAATTACCGCACTTGATGAAACTGAAGACTTAACATACCAAGCAGCAGGTCATACACTTTGCTAATGGGTGCTGATTACTACGAGGTAATTAGCTCTAGAACTGTTTGATTTTCGTTAATTTAAGCCTAAGTTCTTCTGCTAATGACCGTGTTGATCTTTCCTATGGCAACAGACGGATACAGATAAAAGTCTTTTACTAGCTAAAGGTAGTGTTCCGATTGGCATTGGGAAGAACTCCCACATCAAGAAAGCGATAATCGACAAGAATGCTCGCATTGGAGACAATGTGAAGGTTGGTTCTTCAACTTCTATCTTAACGTGGATTATTAGTTTGCTGCGTAGATGATACATGATTGCAAAACACAAATAGCTATCAAAATATATTCACTAGGAGCTTGAGTCCTTAACGTTATGTTAAGAGCAGTTCATAATATGACAGGCTACACGGGGTACCCTTGCCATGGTCATTGGACCTGTCTCTCTGGTCAAGGCTGTAAACCGGAAAAGGAGCTAGAGTACCTAAAATATCAGTTATGGCAATATTTTGGTAAAAGTAAGACGAAAGAACATGAGTATGTGAAATCATTTTGTTTTTTTTTTGTTTTTTTTGTTTTTTGTTTAGGGCAGGATCGAGATGGTGGTTGCTCTTTCCAACCCCACCAATGGCCCTCTCAATGCTAATGAAGTGATAACGGATATCTCTGACTTAGGTATTGCTTTCACTCAAGTGTCATCCACTTTTTGAAGAATACCATGTATCGTATTTGTGTTTGTCTGTATCTGGCCATGTCCTGTATTTATGATTTCAAATTATGTTATGTAGCCTTCTTAGAACTACCACCTTGGCCATTGTTGGAAGAGGAAAAATGGACTCTTTGTTCTTTTCCGTTTCCTTCTATGAATAGTATGATTAATTAGCTACCTTTCATTCTATGTTAGTGGTAATTGCTACTCTGCAATCTTCCACTCTAAATTGGAATTTTTTTGTATACGTGACACATGCACTAGATTTGGCGAGTGTACAAGTTCCAAAGTAACTATTTGGTTTTTTTTTTTTAACCCGAACCATAAATTTAATGGTTCCTAATCTCTGTGTTAATTGTCAAGTAGTTCTACAACTCCTCTATCTCTCTCTCAATCTATGTAAAAATGCACATTTTTTTTTTTTTGGGTATTCATCCAATTTGTGTATGTGGTTCGTTTGATGCATTTTTTTCCAAGAATTTTGCGGACGTTGTAAGATTTTGATTTGCTCATGTCTTTTTGTTAATGATTGATCAGCTCATCCTGATTTTTTTCCCCCTAAATGTAAACAGTGAAATCTATGCACCTCAAGTGGTCAATGAAATGTTTCAAACACAAATATCACATGCTTTTTCAATCCTTAGGTTTGTGTCACTGGTCGCCATTAGATATAACTTATAAATGGTACACCTGCAAATTAAAGTCATGTGGGAAAGAGAATTGGAGAATATGGGAGTGGAAGTGTGGAACTCAACCATGGCTTAATATCTCATCAATGTAGTTAAGAAGCTGTTAAAAAAAATATCAATATAGCGAAAAGTTTTGATCTAATGGACAACGCTCGATTACTGTTTGATAAAATGCATGAATGAAACATTGCTTGATCTAACTCCTTTTTTTGGGTTTCGGATTTTTATTTGGGTTTTGGTAGTGTGTTTTTCATTGCAGGATTGTTTGATGGTGTTGCTTCCGGATATAGTGGTGCAGGCTCTGAACTTCGATTTGGAAGCCATGAATGTTCAACTCCTGATTATGGTAAGACCCACTTTGCCTCTGTAAAAGTTGAGCACAAGAATGGGTTGCTTAAGTTTGAATTGATTGTTTATGACTTTATGTGCGATTAGAAAAATGTGATGAGGTTCAAAAAAGGAGTTCAATATTTGATTGCTTATTCAGACAATGAGTTTATTAGGAGACGGACGTAGGTAGTCATGTATTTTAAAGAGTACGAGATTAGAGTGCTTGGAAGGTCAATTTTCTTTCAAACTTTGACCTATTACAAATCATCGACGAGAAAGATTGGCCAAAGGAAGGCAATCATAGATACCTCAACCTCGAGTTAAAAGTAGTTGGAATCATGGGCAGCTTTGGGGCGTGGATGGATCAAAATATTATGCAGCAAGGGTTTCCCACAGTGTGTATCAATTGTCAACTCTACAATGTGACATGTTTGGCGCGGTCTATGTTATTAAACCTAGCCACCTGACTGTAGGAATTTGATTAGAATTAGGGGTCTCCCTGATAGCTTGAATTCCATCTGTATGAGCAAGTGTTAGTATCATCGTACTTATATGATAGAGCCTTTCATTGGCTGCTGTTTGTGGTACTTTTGTATGAGGATTTGATGATTTGGTCTGCTGTTTGCAGAATCAAGTTCAGGGCAGTCACAGATTTTCTGGGTTTGTTAAATAAACAAACGGAATGCTGCTCAAATTTCCCCAGAATTCGTTAGTTGGTTTTGGGGTATATGCCTATCGTTGGGGGGCTGTCCCTGGGAATGTTTGATATCCTTTCGGGAGGGGGATGTCCTCCCATTCCGTAGTTAAGTTTATATTGCCACGGGCTTCACTAAGTTTGGTAGAGTCATGCAAGAGCTTCTTGGGTTCACCATGTTGATGTTGTCCAGGCACTCCAAGATTCACAATTGGGCTGTAACACAAGCCTGACTTCCATGGGCTTCACAGGTTTAGTAGTATTGGGTGCTTTTGTTCAATGTTCCCATGGGTTGTCTCAATTCCAAGACTTCACAGTTTTAAATCAATTCCATGGCATGGTTTAGAAACATTCTTTGTACGTTTTGTATTTTCCTTATCCCTTACAGTTGAGATTATAGAAAAATTATTTCATTGGCCCTTGGTTTAGTTATTGGGCAATTTTTTTTAAAATTCTTCAGATTCTTACGCTGACCTTTGGTTTTGTTATTGGGCGAAAAGTTGCACGAGAGTACTGAGCTATTTACTATGATAACTAATTTATCAAATTGAGGTCAAATTACGTCGCGCCGTGCCTTTAGGCACGGGCAATCCCTAGTTTTGGAAATATGTCGTGACATGGAGTGAACGGATTCTTTCTTTTCCTCCTTGGGATATGCCTCTTATAGTCTGTATATTCGGTTAGCCTTTTTTTCTATTTCAGCTTATTTAACCAAAAAAAAAAGTGGAATGAAGGAAAACATAAGGGAAAAAATTTCTGAAGCTAAATTAAGGAACAAAATCTCCCAGCAGATAAAAAATTGTTAGGGAAATAAATGCATCTCACTAAAAGACAAAAATATATATGCATTCATCAAAATGGGGGTGTGGAAATCACTTGCCCCCCATTTGAATACTGCCTATCTATTTCTTTTCATTGTTCAGCCAAACTACAGAAAATAAATAGATATAGGCAAGTGATTTTTACACACAAAATAATTGTATCCCAGTAAATTATATCCCTCTAGCTTGGCAAGCAAGGATCCAAACATAGCCCAGACTAATAAAAAGTGAGCACTTAGACCATTCAATACAGCTCAACATAAGCAAATTAATCAGTAAGAGCCACACTACCACTTTCCATTAGAATTTAGATCATCCAGATAATTGCACAAGATGGGCAACAAAAAATTCCCACCAGGAAGTTTCAATAACAGCACCAGTTGCGCCAATCTCTGCCAATGAGAGTGAAGGCCGAAGAAGACCAAACCAGCAGACCCAAAATCAAACCTATAATAGTAGCAACTTTAAAACCAAAAAATAGATAACTGTCAAATCAAAGAAACCTTCTAGACAGATCCATCAACAACTCTTCCTTTCGTTCCTATTTCTTCTGTGATCTTCATTTCGAAGCATGTCAGCCAAAAACTGAAAGACGTGACAGAAGAATAAGTAGGTTGTGGCAAATCAAACATTTTTGGTTGATCATGTAATGTGTTACGCTCCTTTATCAGTCTCATGGGTCAAGAGCAGATGTCGGAGGTGCACGATGAATCAAAGCTCAACTTCAGGCCTTTGCCATAAGCAGCAATGAGTAGAGCCTCAGCTCGACCTGCAAGTATTAGATACCCCATAAAGAAAAGCTATCAAGGACGAAAGTACTCATGGAGAAGAAAAGCTATTGAGGACGGAAGTACTCATGGTGAAGAAGACGAGCATAAATAACACTCTTTATGTGAGCTACTATCATTTGTTTACCATAAGAAGCTAAGAAGCATGTACAAGTCTACCAGCCTGGCGCATCCGTGTTCGAGACGCGTGGGTATGGACACGACTAATTACATATCCGTTTTTCTTCGTCATGTGATTTAAGTCTGAAACACTAAGGACATGCTATATATATCAACAGTAATTGAAGAAGCATTCATGAGCTAAACATTCATGAGCTTATGACATTAAAATGCAATTTTGAAAGTTGGCCCATAATAAATTTCCATGAATGTTTAGCTCATGAATACTTCTTCAATTACTATTGATATATATAACACTAAATAAAATTTGTATTTATCCTAATTTGAAAGGAAATATGTTTTTGACTTTTATATTGATTCATAAGATACATTAGTAACGAAACATATAGTCTACATTGAACCAGTCCCCAACGTGTCCATGTACTAATTTTTTAAAAACCTCGACAGACTACGCATATCCATGAAATCTTCGTATCCATATTTCGTAGATAAGAAGTGCACCAGTACAAGGCAAATCTTTGAACTGTTTTCATAAAGTGGTTTTGTGACAGCCCATGACCCACTTGGATGCAACGGAGGTCTATGATATAAGAGAATAGATTATGCCTTAACTTGCACAAGGCCTTTTAAAGCCGTGCGGGCATCAAAGCTCGTTGGTACTTCACAGTTAAGCGTACTCACCCTAGAGCAATCCAGGGATGGGTGACCTACTGGGAAGTCCAAGGAGCTTGGGTGACCAAAGCGGACAATATTGTGCAAGGCGAGGGCGGGTCGTTACAGTTAGTATCAGAGCACAACCCTGAACTATGGGGTAGGAGCCACCTCTAGAATCTGCAGGAGCCACCTCTTGAATCCCGGAGTGGGAACAAAGTGCTATGCAGAACTAAGTGCTATACCTCCCGGGGGAAGGTCGCTGGGACAATATGCAACGAGGACGTTGCATCTTAAGGTGGGGAGAATGTGACAGCCCATGACTCACTTGGATGCAACGGAGGTCTATGATATAAGAGAATAGATCATGCCCTAACTTGCACAAGGCCTTTTAAAGCCGTGCGGGCGTCAAAACTCGTTGGTACTTCACAGTTAAGCGTGCTCACCCTAGAGCAATCCAGGAATGGGTGACCTACTGGAAAGTCCAAGGAGCTTGGGCGACCAAAGCGGACAATATTGTGCAAGGCGGGGGCGGGTCATTACAGGTTTCCCTCATTATGACTTCAGTTTTCTGTCTTAAGCCCTAGATACTACACACTGTACCAGATAAACTAAAGAACCCCAAAACAAGCTCCTATTAGGAAGATTTTCGTGAGTCAAGTGGCGTACACTTCATAAACCCTTCGACGTGATTGTCAAAAGTATTGTAGAATGGGAAAAGAGAGGGAAACCACATGGCTTGAAAAAAAGTTCAACCGAGGCAGCAGTAACTCCTAGCTGTGTTTTGCGACGTTAAAACTGTTGGAGCAAATCATAGCTGTCAAAGGCGAAAGGCGCACCGAGGCGCAAAATCCTGTGGGGACTAAGGCGAGAGGCAAGAGGCGAGGCGCGCGCCTTTTTGAAAGCGAGGCGCACCTATGTAAAAAAAAAAATTAGAAAAATAGCCTACAGCAATACTTTAACTAATAACACTAAGCCATTGGTTACTTTGTTACAAAAATTAGATTTCATTTTGTTAGTGTTTGCGGGATTCGGCAAATGGTGATACTTCCATGCGGGATCCATTCTAGTATTAACTTTATCTCCTCTGCTTGACATCTAAAAACAAAACAAACGAGTCTAATTTACTAAATTTAATTTATGCTAGTCACTTTTGACAGTAAGATAAGATCTTAAATTTATTTTTTTTTAAGATGAAACACCAAATACTACCTCTATTTTAATTAAAAGAATCATTCTAGAACTTAATCAGTCATGTAATCACTGTTTTAATTAAAAGAATCAGTCATGTAATCACTGTTTTCTTTTCTTTTTAAAAAAAATGAATTCAAAAAATGGAAAAGAAATTAGGTTGGCATTGGTCATTGGAGGCAGTAAAAAATCATTCTTGAACTTAAGGGCTAAGGCTTTGTTTTGTCGGCAATTACCTTATGGTTCAAAGCTGAGAAGACTTGTTCAAGAAGCTGAGAATATCAGAAGACTTGATCAGAAGGTGAGAAGACTTGATCGAAGATGAGAAGAGTTAGAAGACTTGATCGCAGCTGTGAAGGAGACTTGATCGAAGCTGAGAAGACTTGATCGACTTCGAACCAAGGCCAGAAGGTGATCTCTCAACTTGGTCGAGTTCGAAATCCAAAAACAACACCCACATAGCCTTCGTCTATCTTCGTTCTTGCTGATCTATACCCAGACCCAGATAGCCATCGAGAGAGAGAGAGAGAGAGAGAGAGAGAGAGAGAGAGAGAGAGAGAGAGAGAGAGATGTAGAGTTGTTCGTGAGAGAGAGAGAGAGATGTTGGACGGCTGAGGACTTTATTTCTAAGATTCAAAATCAACGGCCAAGGTGAGATTTTTAACCTAAGTCACAAAAATCTAGGGTTGTTATTAAACTTGAAAGAAGCGCGCTTTTTTAGCGCCTCTCGCCTTTTTCGCGCCTTTGCGTCGCCTGGCCTGGGTGTGCCCCAAGCGCAAAGGGTGAGCCTCGCTGCGCCTCTCGCCTAGGCGCGATCAGAGGTTCTCAGCTTTTTATCGTTTTAGATCTGAAATCAACGACGACAAACTCGAATGTTTTTTTTTAACCCACGGCTGTGATGGTCTCCAGCGAACTCAAACTCGGCGATTTGGACGAACTCGCACTCAAAGGGGACCGAATTGTTGTTGGTTGAAATCTAGAACTCCATTGTTGTTTGTCAATTTTTGACCGAATGCTTTGGAAATAGGAACGGGAATTTATGGTTTCTGAATTTGGAGTATTTTGGGATGTGGAGTATCATGGCTGATCGGCGTTGATTTCATTTCCAGTTTGGTCGGCAATTTTGTAAAGAGATTATTAAGCAATCAATAATTTAGGGGCAAAATGGAAAATTCACAATATTGCACATTATCCAATCCCTCATATCCCTCCTCCACAACATCAAAACTAACACAGTAACTTTTAGTCTCTCCTTCTAAAATAATACCCCTCTAACCATTTCCACCTCTATATCCCCCTCTTATTATATCCCACTTCTCCCCTTATGTACATATCCCGTTAACAAATAGGGCGTAAGCGTTCAAACTTGAGTAAGGGCTAAAGTCTTGGAGATGCTCTTATCCCATTTTTTCTTTGTTCTCAAAAATCTTATTCGCCTGACAAATGGACCATTATTTAGCTAGCGCTTAGAGCATGCAATATCAGTTAAAGAGATGTTGATTTTGATAAGGGTAATTGTGACAGGCCATGACCCACCTGGATGCAACGAAGTTCTATGATATAAGAGAATAGATCATGCCCTAACTTGCACAAGGTCTTTTAAAACCGTGCGGACGTCAAAGCTCGTTGGTACTTCACAGTTAAGCGTACTCACCCTGGAGCAATCCAGGGATGGGATGGGTGACCTTTTGGGAAGTTCAAGGAGCATGGGCGACCAAAACAGACAATATTGTATAAGGCGTGGGCGGATCGTCACAGTAACGAGAACCTTACGCCTTCAACGTGAATGTAATATTTGTACTTTTGTAGAGGAATAACTGTCCGATTTGATCTAGTTTATGTATTTTTCCAAACCAAATTAGACATTCAGACATTTCGCAAATGAACAAGGGTGTGTAGTGAGCAATTCTAACCGTTCAAGGTGTTTTGGACAGCGGAAGAGAAGACTCTTCTCCGGAAGAATTTTATTTAACATTCAGACCATCCAAACTAGAACGAATGGCTGTGATTGCTCACTATATGCTCGTGGCCTGAAATCTGGATCCGGGGATCCCGTAGTGCACCTCTGCACTACGGGGTTGTAAGGCGGCCCAAACTACGTCGTTTTAGGTGTGCAAAGAGAACACCACTACTTAATCCCTCAAAACTACGTCATTTTAAATGTGAGCATTTTCCAGTGGGTGTTTATTTTCTTCAAAATCAAATTTGATTTTTGATTTGTTCTATACGTGAACATAAAAGTCACTTATTTTAGATTGCGGTTGGTTTGTTTGTTTTTGGAGTAGAAGTTGTACCCCCTAAAACCTCTGCAATTAAACCATTTTTAAACTTCTTAATTTTTGGGTTTCCTTCAATTTTGTAAAACTAATGCCCGTTCGAGATGAGAAGAGGTTACAGTGTATACGAATAAGAATCAAGATGTGTCAATTGCCAATTGTGTTTTAGAAATTCTAAATTATGTCATTTGTTATATTTAGGGGCTTCTCACAAAAACACACCTACAATAGTACAAGTGAAAAAGACACTTCTTAAAAAAATGTTTCTACAAAAAAGATAGAGAAAATGATTTTCACACCCCCTATTTTGCAATCCATACTCCCTTTTTTGGCTTTATCGACATGAATTTACACCGTTCTTTTTCAATACAACTTTTTCTCATATGCAAGGGTAATATTGCAAATTCATGAACATAAAGGCAAAAAAGTGTACGTGAATTGTAAAATGGAGGGTGTGAAAATCATTTCCCGGGATGAATTTTATTAGCTAATGTTGACCTGTACAAATTTAAAGTCACAAACGATTTTTAGATTTTTAAGAGACCCAAAAAAAAGTAAAAATATTAATGTTAAACTTGACATAATCCCAAGATAGAGAAAATGATGTGATTCTAAACCTTTGCACACCCAAACGATGTAGTTTTGGAGGCATTACAACTCCATAGTGCTACGGAGGCGCACTACGGGATCCCCGAATCCGTGAAATCTTCGCAAATCAAACAAACTGTGAACAGCTTCCAAATCTAAGTAATTCGGTTCAAGTCGAAACCATTTCCATTAAGTTGTGGATCGGGTTACCCGAAATCACATCGGTTTCAAATCTCTATCCAGTCGCCCCGCCCCCCAAAACCCCCCCTCGCTGTAGACTCCTAAAACCATAAACCCCTCTTCCCCTGTCATTCGCCTCACCACAGATGCTCTCGTTAGTGCCGTACATCAACTACGCTAATCGCTTGATACAGCTGTGCAACTACATGTATGTTCAGGTACGATTTAACCCCTCTCTCTCTCTCCTATGCGTGTGTGTGTGACTGGCGGTGTGGATTGGGTAAAGTATGATTTGGGTCGGTTTGCCGCCGTTGGGGTTTGTGAATGTGTTTGGAATGTGGTGGTGGTGATATGGTGGTTGCTTGGGGGTGGAGAGAGAGGAGGGACTATTCGGTTAGGACCCGAAGTTCGGAAATGGGGGATACTGAGAATAATTGGAGAGTTACGGGACAAATTTGGGCAAATAACAGTTTTAAGGCCCAATGGGAACCTGGGCAAAGTTTGATTTGCACTCTGTTCTTGTTTTCATTTTTGTGATTATTGAACTAGAAAGTGGTCTTACATGGGTGGTTTACAATGAATTTTGTTGCAAAAACTCAATTTTTCGTTAATATGCTTGCGACAAAATCGTGTCATTTGATGGTTTGTTATAGTTAGAACTTAAAACCCTGCTTTCATTTTATGCTTTTTGAACGTATTAGATTTTTGTGCATAGGTATTTGTCCATAACAGATATATGCAAGCATTGTTGCTTTTAAATGCTAATTTAGTTCAATGTTTGTGTACCCAGACTGTTGCCAACCTGGAAAGGTAGGCATTTCGGGAAATATTTCCAATCTCTTGGAGTCCCTCATGAATTTTACTCCACAAGTGCAAGTTGTGTAAAAGTTTTGTCCAATGGCATTGAGAACGAGAATAAAGAGATTGATTTCGAGTTTCTATTCGAATCATGCACCAAAACCCACCTTGCAAAGCGCCTTCACGCACTTCTTATTGTGTCCGGGAAAGCCCAAAGCATATTCATTGCCACTAGAGTTGTCAATCTCTATGCCAGTCTTGGAAATGTTACTTTGGCTCGCTACACTTTTGATCAGATCCCAGATAAGGATTCCTATACTTGGAATTCGATGATATCGGCTTACGTGCGAAATAGCCATTTCCAGGTAGCTGTGAATTGTTTATATGAAATGGTACTGGCCTCTGAAGTTAGGCCTGATTTTTATACTTTTCCTCCTGTGCTGAAAGCATGCGGGAATCTATTAGATGGGAAGAAGATACATTGCTGGGTTTTCAAATTGGGTTTCGAATGGGATGTCTTTGTGGCTGCTTCTTTGGTGCATATGTATTGCCGCTTTGGAGCTCTCACCGTTGCCTATAAAATATTTCGTGACATGCCATTCAGGGATAATGGTTCCTGGAACGCTATGATTTCTGGGTTCTGTCAAAATGGGAATGCTGCAGAAGCATTGGACGTTTTGAATGAGATGAGATTAGAAGGGAAAAAGATGGATTGTGTTACAATTTCAACCATTCTTCCTGCTTGTGCGCAAATGGATGATATCTTGCAGGGAAAGCTTATCCATTTATATGCCATAAAACATGGGTTGGAGTTTGATGTGTTTGTGTCCAATGCCTTGATTAACATGTATGCAAAATTTGGAAACTTGGAGCATGCACGTAAAGTTTTCGATCAAATGTTTGTTAGAGATTTGGTTTCATGGAACTCAATAATTGCCGCATATGAGCAGAATGGGGATCCGGATAGTGCACTTATGTTCTTTCGTGAGATGCAGTCAAATGGAGTTCAACCTGATTTTCTTACGCTAGTGAGCTTGGCTTCTACTGTTGCTCAATCTAGGGATTGCCAAAGTGGAAGGTCTGTTCACGGTTTCATCCTAAGGAGATGTTGGATTATGGAAGGTGTGGTCCTTGGAAATGCTGTTGTGGACATGTATGCAAAGTTGGGTATTATTGACTCTGCCCATAGAGTTTTTGAGGAAATTCCCTTTAAAGATGTGGTTTCATGGAACACTATGATCGGTGGCTATGGTCAAAATGGTCTTGCAAGTGAGGCCATTGAAGTCTTCAATTTGATGGAATGGTGTGAGGATATAAGACCAAATCAGGGGACTTGGGTATGCATTTTACCAGCTTACTCTCACCTAGGAGCCTTGAAATTAGGGATGAAAGTTCATGGCCGGATTATAAAAGACAGTTCCCTCTTGGATGTCTATGTAGGTACCTGCCTTGTTGACCTTTATGGAAAATGTGGGAGATTAGATGATGCAACGTCCTTATTCTTTGAGGTGCCAAGGGCGAACTCAGTTCCTTGGAATGCCATAATATCATGTCATGGAATTCATGGCCATGGTGAGACTTCTATGCAGCTCTTTGGAGCTATGAGGGATGAGGGAGTGAAGCCTGATCACGTGACATTTATATCTCTATTGTCATCTTGTAGCCATTCGGGTTTAGTTGATAAGGGTCAATGGTACTTTCATGTGATGCAAGAAGAATATGGAATCAAACCCAGTTTGAAGCATTATGGGTGCATGGTAGACATTTTTGGTAGAGCTGGATATTTGGAAAAAGCATATGATTTTATTAAGAATATGCAGTTAAGGCCTGATGCTTCGATTTGGGGTGCTCTTCTCGGAGCTTGTAGAATCCATGGAAACATCGAGTTAGGTAAATTCGCTTCGGATCGCT
Source organism: Vaccinium darrowii (assembly GCA_020921065.1). Lineage (NCBI taxonomy): Eukaryota > Viridiplantae > Streptophyta > Magnoliopsida > Ericales > Ericaceae > Vaccinium > Vaccinium darrowii. The sequence goes on from CM037159.1 coordinate 28,941,791, forward strand.
TGTTTGAAGTTGATTCGGAAAATGCTGGATACTATGTTTTGTTGTCAAATTTATATGCAAATGTTGGAAAATGGGAGGGAGTGGATGAAGTGAGATCAATGGCTAGAGACAGGGGATTGAAGAAGACTCCTGGGTGGAGCTCAATCGAATTGAACAACAGGATTGAAGTGTTTTATACTGCGAACCAATCCCATCCACATTGTGAGGAGATCTACATGGAGTTGGCGAGTTTAACTGCTAAAATGAAAAGCCTTGGTTATATTCCAGACTATAGCTTCGTGTTGCAAGATGTTGAAGAAGATGAAAAGGAGTTTATACTTATGGGTCACAGCGAGAGATTGGCTATTGCTTATGGAATTATCAGCACTCCTCCCAAGAACCGTATTCAGATCTTTAAGAACTTGCGTGTTTGTGGGGATTGCCACAGTGTGACTAAATTCATATCAAAGATTACAGAAAGGGAGATCATTGTGAGGGATTCTAACCGTTTCCATCACTTCAAGGATGGGGTTTGTTCTTGTGGGGATTATTGGTGACATGGATGTACTGTTCACACTGTTTTAGCTTTGGATGTTAGTCAACTGCTCCAGGTGAGTACATGACAATCTCAAAGAGAACTGAAAATTGTATACAAATTTTTTGCTAGAGTTTAGTTGCCTAGTAGCTTAGTTGGTAAGTTTTTTTGGAGGGCTAATCACCGGTCTTGGATCAAGCATGCCCTTGAGGCTTGAGCTTTAAACACCAACACAGTTGTGTGTCAAAGGATCATTTTTATTGGGAAAGATGGCAAATTAAATGGCAGGTCTCTTCACCTATTGAGGATTCTTATAATTACAATTATTATGGTTGCCATACTATTTTTCATTTTTGTATTTACAAAAGTTTGTTCAACAAATTACGGGATATAATTATTTGCTCAGGTTGAATAAGTTGTTCATGTATACCTTCTCTATTTATGTTCCTGAAATATTTGAACTTCGTCTATTGGTTAATTCATTCTGGATCAGTGCACAGCATGGATGGATGAGAAGCACATTTCATGTGGCACATTTATTATTTGCTTTTACCCCATTATTCATTTTATCCATGTTGATCAAGTTAAATTGTCCATATAAAAACGAAGAAAAGAAGTCATGCAGTTTGCTCCCAGTGATAGGGCTGAAGGAGGCTGCAGCTGATGCTTCGACCAAAGATTTAGTAATATTAGGAGTTTATGTTATTCTTTGTCTGCGTATCTCGAGCATCAATGTAAGCCTTTTCTGCACTTTATGACATCTGGGAATTTTCTTGCAATGGAAATTTCTGATTCCAAAAACCCTTAAAGCAAGTGCATTGTAGTTTTCTAGGCAATGAGCAGAAATCCTTGCAAGAAATTGACGTGAAATCCTTTTAAGGGAGCTGAGATGCTTGTTTTTGAGTTCGAAATGTTATTGGGGAGTTGATGTTGTTCTTCGTCTACGTATCTCGAGCATCAAGCTTTTGGGTTTCATTCAAGCATTCAGTTGAAAAGAAACAGTCCGAAATTTGTTGAACAGGATAATGGAAGAAAATGCTATAAAAATGCCTAATAAACTTTCATTTAATGGCTGAAGGGTGTGGTGTGGTGATGAAAATTGTTTTGAAAGTGTTTTTTTTTTTGTATGTGTTTTGATGGAAAAAACTGGCGTGTCTTTCCTTTTGTCTCTTTGGGTTTGTTATTTACACAATTTCCTCAAAAAAAAAAAAAAAAAGAACAGGGTTTTTTTAAAATTTTTTTTAAAATTTTTTATGTTGGAAATCAGTGAATTTTCCCTTTTTGATTGTATAATTGGAGGCTTATGCAGGTACTTGTAACCAGTTTCGGTGGTGTACTGTACTGTAGTTACATGATTTGGGTTGGCCAAACAACACTATGGTAAAGTAGGTCAAATGATGTGCTGGATTATTTTCTTGGTCTTACCTTTGTATGATGTCCTTGGTCTTACCCTGTTCCCTTGACAGTGATTATATTTTGAACAATGTGTAAAACAACAATTGGAGTGGTGTCAAAGATCCTAATCTATCTATTCAGTGCTGTTATTTCTTACACAATTATCCTTTTCTTTGGTCTAATTGGAATTGGATGTCAAAGTTATTTGGGCAAGGCTGATTACAAGAATTTTATCCTTTCTCTTCTAATATTGTGTAATTGGCAGATACATCAAAAAAGGCCAGAGTTATGCCGAAAGAGTGTTTTTTACCCACAGAAAGAGGAGAATATAGTGGAAATGGAAAGGCATAAGTTTTTGGAATTTTCATATCCAGCCAGCTGAAGCCTATAAGAAGCTTAAGTTCAATTTGAGCGTTCCCCATTTTTGCGCCGATTTTTCCAATTAAGTCCCTCGATTCGCGGGCTTCGCGTTCACGCCTTTGGGGTAGGCCTGACATTTCGACTGGGGGTCTCTCTTCCACGCGCTTTGGCGTATGTGGGGTGGGTGGGTCGTTCATTCAAGTTGCAGTTAAAGGCTTAAAGCCTTAAAGGCATCCAAAAGCAACAGGACGACGTGGGCTTGTTAAATCCGCTTATTCTTCCTGCCTACTCTCGTACGCGGCTTCTCTCTCTCTTCCCTTCTCTCTACTCCTCTGCTTAGCCTCCATTCCAGTGATCTGCTGCTGCTCATCTCTTTCCACGAGCTATTGAAGACTGATTTCGCCAGAGATCGAATCAGGTGAGTTTGTCGTTCTCCTCCAGTCTCGATTTCTATGTTTTCGTTTTTCAAACATTGATACCCTATAGTATGTCTCGTTTTTCCCCTTCTCTCCACAACAGCGTATTTCGACCGAACCCAGTTCGCCGTTACGGACTGCAATCGAAGCAGGTGAGTCCCTAAACTATGACTTTGAATTTATTTTTTCCATGTCTATTTCGTATGTATTTTTTTTTAATTTTTTTAGTCGAATATATTCATGTGGGTATTTTCAGTTTCATGTTGATGCGATGATATGAACCGAAAAAGAGATGTTGATTAGTATTTTTAAATTTCATAGATCTTCTAGAATGGTAATACATTAATTTGGAGACTGTTATTTGTATGTTGATTCGTCTCTGTGCCATTGTATGTTGACTGTTATTTGTTTGGTTAATTACAAGCATGAAAGCTCTTTCCCCCCTTTTTGGTACAGGGCCAAACCAGGTTGCTACCATTTCAAAGAGGAGATGTTATTCAGCCATTGAAAAGGTCAATTGACTTACTTGTAGGCAATGTTTCATAGTATTTGCTTTAGGTTTCCCCCCCCCCCCCCCCCCCCCCCCCCCAACTTTTCTCTTATTGCTATGAGATGTGTATACTGATAATTGAACTTTATTGCTTAGAACCGTAAATATCTTTTTTGCTTCTCTCTAAACCAACTCATTGAGTGACATTTTGCTCCCAGTTACTGATGCATATGTTTGTTCCAGTTTAACAGATCGTTTATGTAATAGTCCAAACTATAGAATATTGTGACGGTTACTAGAATTGTGTGTAGTTTAGTTTTGTCTTCCATGTTGCATGGAAGAAAAAAAATCCTTAATGAAAATTTTGCAAATGAGGTATATGTGCACGTGAGTTAAGCATGCATATGTGGGTTTTGATTGTATCTCTCTGTATATGTGGCAATTCAAGATAGATAAGAATAGAGAGAGGGATAGGAATAAAAACATAACAAGATTGGAAAGGAAGGTGGGAGGATGAGTGTCAGTTGTTGGAAGCATTATTTGGTCAAAAGTCATGCATGTTTGATAGTATGAAGAAAGCATGAAAGCTGCTATTACGGGGGTCTGACTACAGAGGGAAAAAAGGGTGGTGTACAGGAGATTTGAACATTTCCCACCTTCAACTACTTCCTTTTTTTCTTGCATTTCCTACGTTGATCATCCTGGAGTAAATTGGCCAGACCTGGACAAGTATGTGATTAGTATGTGATTAATATGTGATTAAACCTCCCTTCTTGGTGGATGTTAAAACCTGGTTCGTTCTTATTAATGACCACGAATTTACTCATGGTTGGGAGCAGTTCTGTGATGCTCATGATCTTCAAGTTAACTATAAAGTTGTTATCGGTTGTGTGCGTCAGTGGATATTTGAGGTATTTGTCCTTGGAGATACCAATACCAGTGTCGTGTATGCATGGTTGAGGTCCAGTCATGGTTGACAAGCTCTTCTTCCACTGCCTGGTTAGATAATAAACTTCATGTGCTCACAAATTTAATTATTAAGTTGTTCACTGTCCTTGGTCCAGGCCTAATCCTTCTAATGCAAGACTTACAACATTGCAAATTTTTTATTAAAGCAGTTCTCCGCAGACTATAACAACCAGTCAACTACCGGTGGAGGTACTTGGCAATCACGCAGTCAAACAAGACCTAACAAGACTCACATGGCCAAAATAAGCGGTTATACAGAAACAAAATCACCTGCCAACGCGCTAGAGGTAAGTATAATAAGTATATGGCATTAAAAAAATTTCCGTTTTAAAATTTTTAGATTGGATCTTGTCGGTTATTCTTTTTTTTTTTTTTTTTTGGTGTTGAGATATACTTGATTCTTTTGGTTGGGTGATTCTTCGGTGCTAGATTTTGGTTCCAGTTTTTGCATTAATCGACTGGTCTTCCCATGTGCAGTCTAGGAAAACTTGTCCATGGACTGTTGACTTGGTTAATGAACTCTCCAAAACTACCTCAAACTTAAAAGTGAGTGTTCTGTTGATCTTCTATTCTTCAATTTGTTTGGAGATGGTGATAGTCATGTAATGTTTGCTTGATTTTGGTGTATGTTATTTAGATAAAGGGTGAGATTATATAGGGCTTCAAATCAATTCCGTAGGGGTAGATCCTAAGTTATAATCCGGGATTATGATTGAAAAAAGTAAAGACTCTACTAACTTGGAAGAGGAATTGGCGAATTGGCGATGAAGGGTAGCAAAGTTGGGAACTCACTCTCATGAGATCCAATTCCCATAATTGATGCTCTGTTTGTCTAATCTTCCAGGATTCGATGTGCAGTTGTAATATGACCAAGTTTGGCGTTCATATTAAGCCAAAATCTATCCTGATTGGGATGTTTTCCTAATGTCCTTGGTCATTTTTTTTTTGGGCAGCAGCACTTGCACTGAGATGGAGATGAATTCAACAAAGAGCTAACAATTTGCTTTTCTCATTGAATCTAGAAAGTAAGCATCTTGTTTGAATTTTCTCATTGAATCTAGAAAGTAAGCATCTTGTTTGAATTTGAACTTTAAGTCTTTATTCCTGAATCTGTGGTTTTTTGGCAGTGTTTCACAGCTTTTTGCTTTAGGTGTATTATGGGTACATTGATAGTTGAATTTTAGTGTTGAGAACTGCAAGTAGCTTCCATTTTACTTCTTCCATGCTTTTGGGCATCTTTACCTTTGTTGAAATGTTGGTTTCAAAAGATACTTGCTGAGGATTTGTCTCATTTTTTTTTTTTTTGTTTTAGTTTGTTGGTAGTTTTATTGTTAGGTTCGGATTAAAAAGGTAGTTTCTCTTTCATCCGTGTCTATTTGTGCGTTGCAATGTGGTTTATACTAGGTTTGTTATCTTAATGGCTCTAACAGGAGTTGCTGCATTATATACATTGCCTTTGAAGTGCTCAAATAAATATGTTCAGTTGGTATCGTGCACATCTAGCTTGGATATTCGTGTTGCATCATCTCTGTTTGTACCTTGCTTTGGTAGCATGGCAGTGTATTTTACAATATTCTAGGTTGATATCACTCTTAGTGGTCAATTGTAAGCCAGGGTGATTCATTTAGATTAGGATTATATTATCTTGGATGTGTTGTTAGACACAGGCAGTGGAACTTAGCGGTTCAATACCATGTTTTTTGCTTTAATTGAGTATTGACAAGCATGTGGTGGAAATCTTTTACAGGGGTTCCTCGCTGTTGGTATGTAAAGCAGATCTCCCTGTCGGGCTTGGCTGAGGTATTTATTTAGTTTTCTCTCTAATCTCTCGTGTACATATTGCAATGTAATATGTTGTTTACTACTATATTTTCCCCTCACTCCATCCATTGTGATGCTTTCATTAGACGTTGATGCTGCCACTTGTGGCCTTTCTTTAAGGCTACCTGAAACTGAATGTGTGTACTTTTTAGGACGAGAAAATAGATAATGAATCTTTAGTTATAACTAAATTTATTGAACAATATCTCTCAAATGTAGTTTGGGCTGGATTAATTTTACTCCCTCTATCCGGATTTGTTGGTCCGCAACCATACTTTTTCAAGTCCGAAAATGTTTGTCCATTTTCAAAAGTTAAAGGATAAAGTAGGGGAAAATTACTTTTGATAATGTGAAAACAACAAGCACAAAAAGTAATGGAAAAATAGTTGGAATCCCCAAAATGGACCAACAAATCCGGACGGAGGGAGTAGTTCTTAATGTTGCTAATGGCCAGGTCTCCAGAGGGGGAAAGTGGATTTGTTTGTAATTCTTTTACGTGATTGTATATCTTTGTCATTTGAGATTCTGTTCGCTTTGGATATTTTTCAGTCGGGAAGAAAGAAAAAGACACGGCTAGAATCTTCTTTTAATGCCATGGTGCAAAGGCATGTGTTGGTAAACTTGGTTCCTAATTTTTATTCTCTTTGTTTTGACACTGAACCTCATGTTCTTGTATTTGCAGGGTCTGCAAACTTGCTTGGTGGCTCTGTAGTCCAGGTATGCATAGTGTTGATTACTCAAATGCACGAGTAATGGCACTTATAAAAAAAAAAAAAAAAAAAAAACTCGTATAATGTTGCACTGTCAAGGTGATAGGCTTTCTTAAAAAGGAAAAGTATCTTTTTGGGCTCGAAAGTCCCATAAACGTTTGTCTTTGACTCCTGCACACTCATATTTCAGATCTTACATAATTATTTTCGTTTGGCTTCGAAAACAAAAGGGGAAAAAAGAGAAATTCCTAGTTAGATTGCTGTCATTTTCTATTAGTAATTGAAAACCCCAATCTCTTCCAACGTTAAGATTCATAAGGAGACCACGACTCCAAGATCAACATGCTATAAGCAAAACAAAGTATTGCTAACACATTATAATCAATTAATCATCCACTCTCTATTTCCTTTACAAGCATCTGATTTGGGGCTACAATAATTTTCAGAAGCAAGTTCTCCATGAGATTGTACCTTACGAAAGTTGACCTTTGTCCTCTTATGAGATAGCTTCCTTGCTGGATAAATTAGGCTTGTAGTATGAGATATTTAGCTGCTTCCTTGCTGGATAAATTAGATTTCTTGTTTTATCTTCAAATACTAAATTACGATGATGAAAGGCCAATTCTAAGTCTTTACTAACATGATAAAATTTCACTTGGAATCCAGCGGGAGCTATTCTATCCGGGCACAAGTCAACCACATACGGATCAGATGGGCAAAGAGTACATATTGATGGTGAGTTGTTGAGTTATCAAAATAACTTGCAAGTTACTGTACTATTTCAACAAGAGCCTATAATTAGGCATATGATCAGTGCAACTGTATTCATAATTTTTAGACATATACATGCAAGCAAAGGATTGTAGAGGGTACAGTAGCATCAAACCTAAGTTCAAAGACAAACATCTTTATGATCTTCTGCCATGCAAGAAAAACGGATACATCTGCAGACCCTCCACGTCTCCAGTAATTGACAGATATCGATCTGTGTGGAGCCTATGTATGGATGAAAACATTAATTGTTTACTTGCGTGTTGTTCCATGAGGGCACAATTCAGTTTAACTTGTAGTCCTTAAAAAATAGACGAAAAACTACCATTGTTTTGTTGTACAGCAGTCCATGGCGAGTTAGCAGGAATTGAATTTGATGTAATTCTTTGGTTGGAACATGATATGTTTAGTGCCCTGTTAATGTGCTTTTTCATTCCTATTTGTTGTACTTAAGTATCTCTTTTTCATGACAGGGAACATTACATAAGGACGAGACTTCTCATGCTAAATACTGTGTTTGTAGCTCGACCGTGGCAATTGGATATGTTGTGTGGAGTAATTCTTTCACTGTAGGAAAATGCGATTGGATCTTGGAAAATTATTCATGGGCGGAATCTCCTGGGACACATAAGAAACAGTAATTATGAAGAATTGAAGCACAACACCTGCCTGTGGTTTTGGTTTTGTTGTCTTCGCTGACCCTATAGTTGCAGAGAGAGTCATTACGGAGAAGCACATTGTCTATGGTCGGATGGTAAGTGCCTGAGTCATTATTCAGTTTTTTGGCTAAGCCATATCCTTGCATTTTGCTTGAAAAGAGGGGGAATAAGGAGTTATCTTCGTAAATGGTACTTTCATATATGAGTCTAATTTTTGCATGTTTCGTTATTTCTAAACTGGCTATGAACAAGGTATATGGTAGAATTATTGGACATTTTTTGAGAGAGGTTGTCAATACTGCAAGAAAGTTAGTCTTGTGACTCTTGACACCTGTATTATTAACATCAATAATCACAGTTCTAATGAAGTGAAGCTCCTATGTTTAACTCCTCTCAGCCATAATGATATCCATGGCTCAAAAAGTTAGTATGTGTCTTGATAATCTGAGAAAACTTCCCTATATTGTTAAATAGATAGTGGTTTTCTTTGAGGTTATTAGTTATTGTCTTATTGATACTTTGATTGGTAGATTGTTTGTCGTACTTGAGACATTTGGGGCAGGTGCTATGTTGCCAAGGTGGTCTCTAAGATGGCATGGGTGGAAGTGAGCGTTGTAGTTTTATATGTTGCCAAGGTGTAGCAGGGGGTTAAAAACATGGGAATTATTTTTGACGTTGCAAAACAAATGCATCAAACCATTTGAAGGATGATTTTTGGTAAGTGCCACATTTTGGATAATGAAACCATATATGGCCAAATTTTGGCTTCCAGTGTCCTGGATATTGTTGTTAGGGTTTTATCCAAAAATGGAAGAGGTATCCATTGCTTTAATTAACATGGCAGATTTTGAGTCACTCTTTTGAGTGCATTCCTATGTTTCATCTGTTATTCTGTTGGCTTGCTTGCTTTTGTTCGTCTCTAATAAATTTGTTAAGAAATTTTGCATAACGATTAGCATTCCTACGTGTGCTTTGTTTCTTAAGCTTTTGTTTTGGGTGGCAGAGCTCGGTCATATGACTTGGTGAGTAGAGGAACTTTTTGTAGCTAACCCTCCCAAAAGTTGAGGGAAAGAAGCCTAAATTCAGTTTAGGAGTTGCTGAGCCTAAGATTGGATCCCATATTTTAGAAGACACAAAGATCCCCTGCCAACGTAACGAGTTTGTTCTTGAGCTTCTGCGTGGTGTGTGTGTGCATTTTGGAGTTAAAATTGTATCTCTTTCATCAATTGCGAGTATTTCTCCTTTCCTCTCGTTCATGGTCGTCAGGCGTGTAATGCATGTAATGCCATTATTTTGAGGTTTCGAGAAAAGACTTTTCATGTCAATCCCATTTAGGTCCAATTTATTTTTGTAAAAGCACAACGTGGTTTTTACTACAGTAACATCTGATAAGTTATCAGCCATCCTGTTTCAGGTTTTAGAAAGAATTTTGATGCAGTCCCATTAAGGTCCGATTAGTCGTCTTTTCCCATCGCTTATATTCTACATGCAAGTAATGACTAATCCAGCATGGATTTTCTAAATTGAACTTACAGTATCAAACTGCAGGTGTGGCCGCAACATCGTTACAACTCATCAATAGCTATGGCCTTCTATGCTAACAAAAATATTGAATGTGCGACTACACATCAATCTACAATTAAACATCTTGCCATTTTCAATCTCAGCTACAAAAGTAAGGCACTCCAACAAGGAGCAGCCCAGTGTCCACAAGATATGTATCTCCCAAACTCAGATTTTCATCAATACAATGGAAGTGCCTATAGCATGAACCAACTGTTGGTTTTAGATAATTCTTAATGGAATTGAAAGCCTACTCATCACATTTGAAGAACTCATAATCCAACATGTATTTACGATATTCTTTGTTATAGACTCAGGCATGTAACATTTTTCAAAAATCTAATTAGTGGTACTTGAATGACGCTGTTGATGCAAAATTATTATAGTTAACGGGCTGGCATTAACGGGTTGACATGTACATCCGTAGCACGTAGTTTCCCACTGAGTCTCAACTACATGTTTGTTGCAGTGTCGCCACAGTTTGAGCTTTCTGTTGTGCTGTTTGACACTGAAAAAGACAGTGAGAGGGTTTACCACTGGATGTAATCCTTTCTTGCTATGTTGTTTTGGCGATCTCTTTTCCAGGCACTATTAGGTTTGTGGAACATCATCTTTTGTTGTCTCTGACTTGTAAATATTGTTTGTTTTGTAGTTGATTTGATTTCGAGAGCTGGTTAGCTAATTTTTTTGTACGCTCAGATGGAATTCTCGAATTTCTTCATATAAAAATTTCACAAGCTTAAAAACATAGTAACATTTTCCTTTTTTAGGTTTTGTTTTGAATTTTTGAACGGTCCTCTCTTCTTTTTGCGTAAAAAATGTAACGCTGTTGTTCAACAACTTAGAATGTCAATGAACTTCCACATTTGTATCCAGTTTTCACGTTTTACAACACATTTTGAACCTTAATAAGCGTCTATGAGATGCAGGTTAATACTTTTCTAACTTTTTATGAGTATATTTGGAGGTACTTTTTTACGAATTTCGACCCGGGGTTTTGTTTTTAACAGCAAAACTTCAATGTAAAAGTTTTAAAAACAATTAAATCAAAGACCAAGTAAAGATTCAAGGAGTTACATCCAGATACTATTATTTCCAGAGTTTGGCTTCTCTACTGTTTGGAAATTGTTTGAAAGTACATAATCTATTTTTTAAAAGAACACTCATCCTGCATTGTGTGACTGAGAACCACTATCATATCCTTTGTCACAAAATTCCACACCAATATTTCCACTCTCGCTCTAATATTCATTTTGTGTTCGTGTTCTCAGTTCTTGCTATTCCAACATTTTAATAATGTAGATGTTTTTTAAAGACGTATTCATGTTAGGGCTTTGGCTCATTTAGCGCACACGCAATACATGACTTTGCGTCAGGGACAGATCCATGAATTCACCCCGCCCTTATTAATTATAATTGTGGAATTTTTTTTTAGTCAATGATCTTGCTAAATTAAGACATTCATTATGGGCTATAAGTTTATAATGCATACTTTAAAAAAAAAAATGTGCACATAATCTTAGGCTCTGTTTGATACTTAGGAAAAGAAAGGAAAAGAAAAGAAAATAAAAGAGAGAAAAAAGAAGGAAAGATCGAAGAAAGTTAAAAGAGAAATTTTTAGTTAAAATAATTTTGAGAGGAAAAAGAGAGGAAAAAATAACTAAACAAAACTATTTTAACTAAAAAATTTCCTCTCAATTTTTCTCGGTCTTTCCTTCTTTTTCCTTCTCTTTTATTTTATTTTCTTTTCCTAGGTATCAAACAGAGCCTTAGACAACTTTTTTTTTTTTTTTTGAGTATGGCTTGCCTTGACATTGAAAAGTCTTTAGAAATGATCGAGATGGTTTCATTGATGATTTTTTAGAAAATATTTCACTACGACAATTAAAAATAACGAAAATTAAAAGATAAATTTGCAAATAAACAAATATAATTTATAAACCGAAAATTACAAATGAACCAACCAGTGAAAGTTGAAGCACAAAATTAGCTCTACATTTTTATTTTTGAGATACATACGAGTGTGTATGCTAAATATAGCATTGGAGTATTACATATTATGCTAAATATTATTTATTATTTTTATTTTAGTTTTAAGTAGGACCCACATGCCCCCTTTGGATTTGTCCCTGCTCTATGTATTAGGTCTATAAATTGGACGCTTATTATGATCATGCCGTGGTACTCCGAGACTATGAAAGAATTGGCCTAGTGATAAACTCCGTAGATCCGAAAGGCAAACTAATTACTAAATGTTGCTTTGGCTAAATAAACCAAAATGGTTTTGATTTTATTCCATTTTTGTTGTATTTGTTAGTTTAGCGTCGAATTTTTGTGGTTTATTGGTTCGTCTCGACGAGAAGAATCTAAAAAGTATAAAATTATGATCATAATTTGAAAAAAAATCACAAAAGACAAAAATAATCCAAATTTTTGTGGTTTATTGGATTATTTTTGTATTTATTCACAAAAAATTAAGTTTGATTAATTAATAATTTTATACTCCCTCCGTCCTTTTTTAAGTTATCCTTATCGGAATACGTACAATTTTAAACCCCTAAAAAACATATTTCTTTATATAATTTTTAATTTTTTGTACCAAATTAAAGTGCTCATTGAGTATTTTAATTTGGTGCCAAAAAAAAAATTTAAAAAATTTCTACGAAAGTACATTTTTTAACATCTACAAAACTACACATGTTGTAAAGGTATCATTTAAAAAGGGATGGATAGAGTACTTTTTAGATTTATCTCGTCCAGACATATATGTCATTTAAAAAGAGACGGAGAGAGTACTTTTTAGATTTATCTCGTTGAGACATTCAAATAAACCACAAAAAATCTACGCAAAACTAATAAATGCAATTTTTTTTCTTGAATAAGAACAAAAAAATAAACCACTTGGTTTATAGTTAAAGCTACTCGGAAGCATCCACTCGGAAGCAGGGCGCTCTCCTTCAATATTGGATTCCAGTGAGTTTGATCTAGTGTTTTAGATACATTCTTTTCAAGGTAAAAATGTTCGATCAGACACTTCATAATATCCAATTGAACTGATTTTGAATATATTTGTTCTACTCAACGAGCTCTACATAGTTAACGTTTTTTTATCCTCGGAACACACACACACACACAACCCCTCCTTTCTTTTGGTTTTCTCGTACGAAAGTGGTCCCAAGATTAGCAAAAAAATTTCGGTGGCGAGTGGGTATTGCCTCTTGGTACTCAAGCATGATCCGAGCCGTCCAAATGTGTTTTGGGTGGCCCGGATTGATTCCCTCTCTCTCCTCACACCCAAACACTCTCTCTCTAAAATCCGGACCGTTGAATCTCGTAATGGACGGCTGAAATTGCCAAGCAGGCACCACGTGGGCAATACCCACTCGGCTCTCAAAAATTCCTCATTACTGTTACTGAACCTATACGTCTCGCTGCTTCAGCATTTTCTCATCAAGAAAACGTCTTCAAAATGTCTACAGACCCTCAACTGAGAGGAGGACTTTACAACGAGATTGACCTGAACCCAAAGACCCAGAAGCCAAAACCCTAGACGACCCATATGAAACCTTCATAATCCGGTGGTGTTACTCCCATTTCTCGATCTTTCTTCCCCACTTTTCCAACGAAGGCAAACAAGGAAGAAAACAATTGAAAATCGTTGATGGGTATTGTCCCAAATCAGAGAGTCACGAGACAGGGTTTGACCCACGACGAAATACCCATATCCAATTCCAATGGAGATTCTTCTTCATCTAGTAGTAACAATACCACGAGAAAAAGATGGTCCAATTTCATGCCACTGGTCGTAGTCCTAGTAGTTATAGCAGAGATCGGGTTTTTGGGTCGGCTCGATATGGCTAAGAACGCTGCCATGTTGGCTGACTCGTTCTATCAGCTTACGACGTCGTTTTCTCCGCCAGTGGATTCGGGGTCCGATGAGGACGGGTCGATTGTGTTGGGTGACTTGGGTCTTGATCGGATCTCCGAAGCTGATGGGTGCGAGGAGTGGTTGTTGAGAGAAGACTCTGTGGTGTATGATAGGGATCTTGAGAAGGAACCAGTCTTGGTCAATGGTGGTGATCAGGTTTGATTTGAATCAGTTCTATTGATGTGTTTTGAGCTTATATTGCTGTTTTCAATTTTGCTTCTGAATTGAACTCTTCTCCATATATAATTTTGAAAGGAGAAGGTTGAGCTGTTAACCTATCTAATTAGTCTTGGCTTGACAATTATGGTCAGTTACTTAATTGGCAAAACTAGAATCGTGGTTATGATACTCCGTACTTGTCTGAGTCTTTTTTCTTGAGCAGTAGTACGTATAATAGACCTATATACAGTGGCGAACCCATAAATTTGCATTGGTGGGGCACAACTTAGTAAACCGAACCCGCATAATTATGATTCCTTAAAAAGTAATGTTTTATGCAAAATAGCATATTGGTGACTATATATGTAACTTAATGTTATTACTACAGAAAACGGTGTTTTTGCAACAAGATGGTGCAAAGATTTGAAATACATCTGAAATATATCCGTATAAAGAGGATTCAGAGTAATTTTTTTGGACAGAATTATTAATTCATTAGGTGTAATTGAAATATCTAAGGATATTAATGTAATTCTTCAAAATTGAGTGGGGCCCTGTGCCCCCGTGATACCCCACATAGGTCACTTGAGAATTCCACTAAATATGTATGATCCAATACACCACTTATAGTCATGTCGTGTATAGAGAATAGACATGCTTTTTGGATGTATATCTGGTTGTATGATGCTTTTAGTTGTACTTATGATTTGTGCATCTTTGTGGAACATGTTATTTGTTTCCGTTCTTGAGCTTTGTTCAGGCTAGTGATCTGTAGTATTGAGAAGAAGGATGTTAAAGAAGATCAGAATTTGAGATTGCCATTGTTTCTAGTACTCTGGTAATCCCAAGCTGGGGTGTTTGCAAACTTGACATGATATATCCAAGCTATCGTTGTAATAATGCAGTGATGAATCTACCAAATGAAAGGCATTAGAAAGGTCAATGCCCTCACAAATAAATGGAAGGGCATTAGATACGTCACTGCAATTGTTTCATCCATGAATTGTTTGCTTTCTTAAAATCTCATGGAGTATCTCGTCAATTTTTTTACTCAAAGTGTACTGTTACTACTGTATGGATACCTTTTTCGTTTCTTCTTTAAGTGCTGAGTAACTTGCGATGTTTTCGTTTTTGGAAAATTTTCTTCTTCAATTTTGTATGTTCGGTATCTTTTTCAGGTGACATTTTACTTGGGTCATTTTCTTTAACTTGCTGTGCATGCTTTCTATGCAGGAGTGGAAGTCTTGTGCTGTGGGGTGTAAATTTCAGTTTAGTCCCAGCAAGAAGCCTGATGCTACTTTTGGGTTAGGTCAGCAACCTGGAACTGCCTGTGTGCATCGGTCAATGGAATCATCTCACTACTATTCTGATAATAACATTGCTAATGCAAGACGGTGGGTAAGCACACTCTTTACATTACAGAAATAAGCAAGCTTTTAGAAATGCTCAGTTTACATAACTTGATTACAACATCTGCAGTCAACACAATCTTCTAAACAACATGGAACAATTCCATGTATCCTTCAGTGCGTGCACAAATTCTAAAATTACTGCTTAAGCGTGGAGTATGATTGATCTTCAAAAACTTATTTTTTTGGTGACTATTCCAATATTTAGAATGACAACTGTTATAGTTTAAAGGTGAAAAAAAAAAATCCTTTTTAGAAGGATATGCACAACTAAAACATATACTTACATAGCTGGTAACATACATGCTTGGCATATCAAATCGACTTAAAAATAGAATCCTATCCATCGTGTAACTACTATTCTTTGGCAGGGGTGGGGGTCTCCATGAAACCTGTTTTTGAGCTGTTTCAGCTGCTTGATCATTTTTTTACTTTCTCCTTTTACTTGCCTTTTGGGTATCTTCCACGTTCATCTTCAGATCTTCTTAGGGAACACTAAGTGAAATGCCATTTCTACTAAAGAAAAGAATGGAAAAATGTAGAATTTTGGCCTTGCTGAGTCTGAAAGAGGACTCACGCTGTGCATTTTTTTCTGGGAAAAAATTGATTATACATGTTGCGGTAGTGGCATCAAGTTGGCCCGGTTTGCTAGCACTTATGAGTTATTTTTTTTAGATTATTGGCGTAAAAATATTAAAAATTGTCATAAGTTGTAAAACTGTTTGGTATAGTTCTTTATAAGCTGTAAAAAAATTTAACCCTGTTTGCTTGGATAAATTGTCAAATAGCTTTTTGTAATCTAAATGTCTACATATCCCTTAAAATTTGAGTAAGAATAACTTCTTCACTTCAGGATTCTTTTGTCCGTCTATGTTTTAATAACTTAAAATAAGCAAAAAAGCTTCAAAGTGGAGCTTAAATGATATAGCTTTTTTGGGTCAAATAAGCTGAAAAAGCCAAATAAGTGATTATTCATTGTTATTAACAAACACCCTTCATTACCTTTTTTTAATCAAATAAACTAAATAAGTTAGATTATAAGTGCTAGCAAACGGGGCCGTGACTGACATTAGCACTGACAAGTGGCACCAAGAAAACCCTTTGTCACCTTTCTGTTCTACTTGTTCTTGTTTCTCAACTGAGGTTATAGAAAGATATGGATTTTTTTCTTGGAATAGAAGTTACTTTTTGTTCAAAACTCTGGTAAGACCAAGTATAGTTAAACTGATCTCAGATTTCCTATGTGTTAGGAGGGGATATAATATTGTAATGACGACTAGTCTCTCATCAGATGTCCCCGTGGGATACTTCTCTTGGGCTGAGTATGATATTATGGCTCCACCCCAACCAAAGACTGAGAAAGCTCTGGCAGCAGCTTTCATTTCCAATTGTGGTGCTCGCAACTTCCGTTTGCAAGCTCTTGAAGCACTTGAAAAGGCAAACATCCCTATAGATTCTTATGGCAGTTGTCATCGAAATCATGATGGACAAGGTGTGCAAGTTGTATTCTTGAATGTTGCTTGATCATAAAGAATTTCCTAATATTACGAACTATTATTGCCTGTATGCTATGAAGCACGGATACGGATATGAGATACGGATATGATACGATACGGATACGCGGATACGTGATTTTTTCAAAAAGTCGGATACGATACGTTGGGGGATACGTTGAATATAAAAATATAAAAATAAAAATATTATATATATAATTTTTTTTTTTAATTCCTAAAATTCCGTTACACAAGTTCACCATTTCAAAAACAAAAGAGCAAAACAAAAGAGCAATCAGCCTCTATCAGCCATCAGATAATGCATTTGCCATGATATTCTAACCACTGAAATACAGCACAGTAAAAACTAACACTAAAAAAACCCCGATATGTCCATATTTAGTCGCCAGAAACTAATCTCACCCATATGACTTAAGATTTGATGGACAACTTAAAGTTCACCAGGAAGAAAAGATGATTAACATGGAGTAGAGAACAATAAACGCATTAATTTTTCCAGGAATTATTCCCACGACAAGCCCAAAGCCACGTACACACTTACGAACATATAGATAGAAATAATCCACAGATGAATATAAGATCTGTGATACACAGAGAGAGAGAGAGAGAGAGAGTACTGACGACGACCGCTGGAGGCTGGTCGACTTCGACGGTGATGGGTGAGGAGCAGCAGAGCAAAATACGATGGGTTTGTGAATACAGTAGTCTACTGTTCTCAATTTGGGAATTTATTATAAAGCCCTAATTACAGTTTTCACCCACGTATTTTAAGTAATATCAATTTTAACCCCGCACGTATCCGAAACGTATCATAACGTATCCGTAACGTATCGGAGCGTATCCAAAACGTATCCGGATAATAAAAATTAAATTTAAATTTAAATTACGGATACTCTAAAAAAATGTATCGGATACGTATCCGGAGCGTATCCGAGCGTATCCATATCCGATACGCGTACAGTACGTGATACGGAGGCCAAAATAGAGTATCCGTGCTTCATAGCCTGTATGATGTCAGATATTATACTTTGTTCGTTGATTTTTTTCTCTTGTTTATGCAATCTATACACTAGTATCTTTATTAGTGTGTATGCTGCTATGTTTTATAGCTATTTTGTTAGCCTGTATGTATGATGTCAGATATTATTCTTTGTTCGTTGATTTTTTCTCTTGTTTATGCAATCTATACACTTGTATCTTTATTAGTGTGTATGCTGCTATGTTTTATAGCTATTTTGTTAGTCTGTATGCTATTTTGTGCTTGTTGCTTTTAAGATTCCAATAGTTTTTTTCTTTTTCTTTTTTTTTTTGTGTGTGTGGGGGGGGGGGGGTGGGGGGGGGGGGGGTGGGCGCTAGATCAAGATGTGAGCTTCTTGTGTGTTTGCTTTTAGAGTAGTTTTGAATTCTTACATATTGTGGAGTATCATTCTAATTCTATTTGGAATTGGTTTATTGTGGGAAGCATTGGTAATATTGTAAATGTGACCATCTATGCTGTGATGGAGGGTGATAAATAAAGAAAGAATGATAAAATGATAAACCTTGGGAATTTAACTTCAGATGAAGATAAGATAGCCAAACAACATTATCTAAACCATAATCCTTGTATACTAAGTAAATCTACTAGATAATATCATTATGTAAATATTAACGCTACATAGATAGATATCCTCCATGATTAAACATGTACAAAAAGTCTGCCATCCCTATTTTGTTTTTATATACTCCCTCTGTCAATGTTGGTCATCTATTACGTTTTGGGATGCCCAAAATATTAGTCCTCTTTGAAAAGTCGAGTACTCTTTGAAAATATTAGCGGTCATTTTTAAATGAGACCTGCATTTAATGCTTATCCCCTTAATTAGTTGGAATCCCAAAAGGGACCAACATTGTGGGATGGAGGGAGTAGATGTTTATATTTACTGTTAAAATAGATAAGTTCAAGAAGATAATATGCTGAGTGCAGAGTATCTTTATGTTGGTCTTCGCTTAACAGAGTAGGCATTAGAATTATGCCGTTAAATTTATTAGCAGAAGTTGTCAATCTACGCAATTAGAGCTCCACGCTGGGACGACATATTGCACTCATGGTTCTGTTGAGCATCAAGGATAACATCTCTTGCTTGGATTATTGCGTGTATTAGAGATTTGTTTTTAATTACTTGTGTTCCAATGGTATGCTCATCTAGAAGAGGTCAGCTTGTATCAATTAATTCCAAGAATGTGATAACAAAGTTTATATTATAGTCTGTCGTTAATCATGTCTTTACTGTAGCAGAACTAGTATGAAATCATATCCGTTTGCGAAATTTTAGCAGTGAACAAAGTGGAAACTCTGAAGCGCTACAAATTTAGCTTGGCCTTTGAGAATTCAAATGAGGAGGACTATGTAACTGAAAAGTTCTTCCAGTCCCTTGTTGCTGGTATGATATTAAACTCCTCTTTCCTGCATTTTTTTTACTCTGATGTCTCTGTTATGTTTCGAAACTTATATATATGATTTTAGTATCTCCATTAGGGTTCTGTTGATTTCTCCCTCCATTTTTCTGGTGGTAACCCTGTAAATCTAAATTCTGGAATTGACCACTTATTTAAAGTGTAGTTGTTGAACTGATCTCTGAAGGATCCAAAAACAAGTTGTTTAAATTGGTATTGCTGCTGCCTCAGCCTTGACTTCTTGGAGTGATGTGGGAGGAACAGGGATTTGTTAACAAGTTTCTAATAAATTTTTACTCGGTCCATATGCGTAATGGGAAACTGCCATTTTTAGGTTTGCTTTTAAAAAATCCGTCTAATAATGCTGATGAAAAGGAAATTTTGCCAAAAATCATAGGTTCTGTTCCTGTGGTTGTTGGTGCACCAAATATTCAAGAATTCGCTCCTTCTCCGGATTCAATTCTACATATTAGGGAGCTGAAAGATGCTGAATCTGTTGCCAAGACCATGAAATACCTTGCTGAAAATTCTGATGCATACAATCACTCATTAAGGTATGCCTTCATTTTTTACCACTTTCCCAGTCTTTTTGGAAAGCTCGATTGAGATACAGTATACAGAGGCTAAAGGCCTCAAGTATTAGCTGGTTCCTCGGATGTGCTCTGGAGTTTCTGATCATGGTTTGAAACTTGGGATAATTTATTTTTCAGATGGAAGTTTGAGGGGCCATCTGATTCTTTCAAAGCACTTGTTGATATGGCAGCAGTCCACTCATCTTGCCGCTTATGCATTTACCTGGCAACAACGATCCGTGAGAAAGAAGAACAGACCCCAGCTTTTCTGAAACGTCCATGCAAGTGTACCAGAGGCTTAGAAACTGTCTATCATATTTATGTGAGGGAAAGGGGAAGATTTGAGATGGAGTCCATCTTCTTGAGGTAAATATCGATTTCTTCCTCAATATTTTTAATTGTATACACATGTAAGATTCTATGTGATGTAGGACAGTTTTAGAACGCTTGAGTACTACCGCCTACAATACGACTTGTGATGGTTTTTTTGGTGGGAAATAAGAATAGTAATAGGGGTAAGTGTGCAAAGAAGGAGAAAGGAAAGAATGAGAAGGAGATGCATCTCTTGAACCAGGGAAGTTGGTCTAGTGGTTGTGTAGTAGTACCAAGTATTGTGAGGTTGGGCCTTCAAATCCTGTGGAAAGGAGTTTGATACCCATTGTGAATGGTGGGATAGGGTTAGGGTAAATTAGGGCCGTCTTCTATTGAATGGCAGGGAAAAAAAATTGATGCGTCGCTTGAGAAATTTACGTACCAAACCAAACCAAACTAAGCCTTTTGTCCCAATATTGCAGTCAGCTAAATGTCTTTTTCACTATTACACTCTGTTAGTTGCCATAGAATCCATTGGATTTACTAAACTCATATCCTTTTGAATTAGGTCTTTTGCTTCCCTAGCATTTTCGGTTATAGAAATCTTGTTGTTTTCTTAACTGTTCCATCTATTGGTCTCCGTGACGAAACCACCTTTGACTATTTTCTTCAACTTGTCTTCAATTGCTGCTACCTGTGTTACTTGGACTCAGGTACTGGTATCGGGTGCGGGTGTAAATCTAGGTGTCGGACACCTCAAATTTAAAAATACAGGATACGAGGATATGGATCCAGATTTGGACACGGGTGCGGGGATACGCCAAATATGATATTTTTTTGCAATTATTTTTAATATTTTTAAATTTAATATGTGAATTTTTTATATTTAATATGTGAAAAATAGTTAATTTATGTATTAAATATACACTGATTCTTTGTTTTGTGATAAAATGTTAAAAGCCCATAAAGAACAATAAAATCTACTTTAAATTCCCAAATGTACAAGGCCATTACTAGACCAAAAAGAATAAACAAGTCCATTATAACATACAACCTATGAAGCCCAATATGCAGCCCAAAAGAACAAGCCCTAATTGTAAAAAGACTACTAGCAGCAGCCAGCAGCCTTTCTTCTTCACTCTGATATTTCAACGATGGTCTTCCACGCCGACGACGTCTTCCACGCTTCCACACAGTCATGTTTTCTCTTCCAAACCAGGTAAAACTTCCCTTTCCTCTTCTTCTTCTTCGGTGAAACCAGACCTCCACAAACAGCCGTATCCAGATTTCTCTCGCCGGATCCCGTACGAATCCCGCACCCGTACCAGTGTCGACTCGGGTACTCCACCAAAAGTGGCGAGTCCGAGTAACACAGGCTGCTACCCTACAATATGGGATTGTTTACATTTCTTATCATACAATTCCTCCATCTTTACATCCTCTTTTCAACTAAATTTATCTTAATTATGTTTTCTCTCTTAGTTTTCTATCATTTTGCCCACCTTAGTAAATTATTACATGGTAACTCTTGATTGTTTTGCTTTGTTGTTCTTTTTTGCTTTTGTGGAGGTATTGTTAATGATACTTCTTTGGTGCTGTTGGATCTACTAATATGTATTGATGACTAGCTTTTATTGGTGTTGATGGGAGATAGTAAAATGTCTATGTTCACGAACAGCGATAAGACTAACTTGCCTATTTTTTTTAACATGCCAATATTATTTCATCAGCTTTGTCCAGCTAAAACGTTTGGTGAAGTTTGATATATTTCCACAATGTTAACCCAACTTCACTAAGTGACTGGACCCTATATTATAACTTCTACCGATTGGGGAGTGATCACGACAATGCAACTCGTCAATCCATTTAGTTTTTGGCAGCCTTTGAAATGAGTTAGGCAAACTACTCTTGATTCTTATCCACCTTTTTGTGGATTTGAGTGTTAGGGTTATATTGTATTTCCTATTTTCCTTACATGGCAAAATCTAGCCAACACTAAGCAGTGTTTCTAGTAGGATTGTCAAGATTGTAAGTAATGCATTTGTCAGTGAAAGATCCATGAAAATCATTTTCTTCTGTATGGGTCCTACACAAATGATCCAATCCGGTTATGAATTTTAAAATAATTTTCAAGTGGCCTTGCAAAACATCAGCTCAATCAATACTTATCAAAAAAAAAATTGTCTTCACCAAAGTGGTTGTGAGTCTTGTGACCCGTGAGCAATGAATTTTGTTTATGCAAGTTTATTTTGTAGGATTTTGAGGTGAATGTACTTGGCCTTTCTAAGTTTGTCATTGCTTTTGGTCATGACATGTTCTTTTTTGTCCCCTAAACTTGTGAACTCGGATCAAAAAAGGAAAAAAGAAAAAACTTTTGGTGCCTCCATTCTCTTCTGACTATGTCAATCCATGTGGTATTCGAACAATCCCCATTCTCTTTTCATATCCTCCCCGTTGAGTTCTTTTTTTCTTTTCTGTGCAGGTCCTCAAATTTGACTCTCCACGCCTTGGAATCTGCTGTACTCTCAAAATTCAAGTCCCTGAAACATGAACCCATCTGGAAATCGGAACGACCTGAAAGCATAAGAGGCGGGAATGAACTTAAAATCTACAGGGTATATCCAGTTGGCAAGACACAGAGGGAAGCTTTGTATACCTTCAGATTTGAAGGTGATGCTGAATTCAGAAGTCACATTGAAAGGAACCCTTGTGCAAAATTTGAAGTCATTTTTGTGTAGATTAAGCCCTTGCCTTTTCTAACTTGACAATTTCAGTATCCCCCACCCCTAATTTTTGCAAATGTGGTCTCAATTTGCAGTACTGCTTTTGTCTTTTTTATTCATGCTGATTATTAGCATCTCACAAGAAAAAATCTGCGGAGAGCTGTGGCTCGTCAAGTCTCAATTTATGTAGTCAGTTATAAATTCCTCTTATAAGTCCAAATTTATAGTGTTTCTGAAATTCTTTACCTTTTACATTTCAGTAGACCATTGCAATGTGGTACTGTTATCGTTTACTTCCATGTTGTGCGGTGGTTATGGGGCCCACCCGGGGTCCCATTGTTTGATCCGAACTGTTCATTTTGTTCATCTTGTCGAGTAGGCAGTCTAAGGAAAAATTGTGGTTGATCGGAGATCGGCAACTATGTTTTGGGACTGTATTTTTCATGGAAATGAAACAGTTCAAGAATCCGTTGTAGGTGATTTTTTCTCACAAAACTGCAGGTTAAATGGTCACTGATCACATCGTTACTGTTAACCGATCATCATGAATTTTTATGTGGACTACGTACTCGACGAGACGAACAAAATGAACGGTTCGGATCAAACAATGGAACCCCAGGTAGGCTAACCACCGCACAGCACCAACCTGGCTCCCATTCATTTATGATAGTTATTGATTTCCACTCTCTTCTATTTTACTATATCCATAGTTTCTTTTTTGTTAATATCCATTAAATGTATGCATAATTTGCACCCAAAAAGAAGAAGAAAGAGTGTGCATAATTGGCAATCAATTTACATGCTACCATATGATTGTAAGAGCAAGTTCATTGGTGGTTTTATCCGGTGTTAAAGTATAATTTGATAGATTTCTTCTCGCAAAATTCCCATTTGAACAAAAATTGCTTTCAAAAATTGGTAAATTCATTTCTGGTGTCAAAGTCGATTGCAACTTTGATCTTGCCGCTTCGGTCACATCACCCAAGCTAACTGATTTCTAACTGATTTCAAAATACGGGGTGCCCATTTAGTTACTAACTTGGGAATAATGTGATAGAATCGGCAAAATCACGCGTATTTGTCGCTAATGGAAACGCTCGCACCCTTGTCGTCAAACACAAATTGGTTGAAAAATACACCCTTGTGATTTGCCCTCCTTCCCTTTCTCCATGACTCCAACCTACACATTCCTCCATGTTAGCCAAACGGGTATTATTTAGACTCGAACAAATGGATACTTGCTTAGGAGATAATCACTTTTAAAGAAATCAAGAATTCTGTAACTAAATCTATCAATACAGAAGTTTAGAGAGAGAGAAAGAAAGAGAAACGAAACAATCAGTTCTTCTCATTCAAGAATTCATCTATCTCAGTCACGTTCATATCGATGTAATCCAGAACCTTATATCCTCCTCTCAACTGTCTAACTTCTGGATAACGAAAGTAAACGGCAAAACATGCCTTATGGATGGAAACCAATACAGACTTAACAGATCATAAACGGAAAGATAACAGAAAATTAACACCCCGAAGTAATACCCTTCATAACTTTGTTCACTTCACTTTCTAAAAAAATTTCTAAAAAGATTTTTTCTCCATCTCTCATACATATACTTATATATATACGCACACATACATATACATTTATATACTACTATATGCTCGCATATATGCATACAATATTCATAAAAATATGTATACAATTTGAAACGGGACGGGTACGGGTATTCGGAGACGGATATCACAGTCACGTTCATATCGATGTAATCCAGAACCTTATATCCTCCTCTCAACTGTCTAACTTCTGGATAACGAAAGTAAACGGCAAAACATGCCTTATAGATGGAAACCAATACAGACTTAACAGATCATAAACGGAAAGATAACAGAAAATTAACACCCCTAAGTAATACCCTTCATAACTTTGTTCACTTCACTTTCTAAAAAAATTTCTAAAAAGATTTTTTCTCCATCTCTCATACATATACTTATATATATACGCACACATACATATACATTTATATACTACTATATGCTCGCATATATGCATACAATATTCATAAAAATATGTATACAATTTGAAACGGGGCGGGTATGGGTATTCGGAGACGGATATCACAAAATCATACCCGCTCCATTTTCAATCGGGGATTCTTTAAGTTCTATCATACCCGCTCCTATTAGGATGAAAAATCGAATAATATCCGCCGCCTCCAAATAGCCGAGAGTGGGGCGGGTAACCATCGGGTTTGGAGAAATTGCCATCCCTAACATTTTTGGGCAGTTATAAATGTCTAAAAAATTATACTGCGACCAAATGTGATTTGTTTACTAAATTACTGATATCTGATTGATTTGGTTTTTTAGAGGCATATTCTACCCATCAAGCTGTATATAATGTATGGTTCCGATCAGATTTATGAACTTGGATTGGAATGGTGTCCATTTTTTTGGGCACAACAGGCTCGCCCGTTCTCGCAAGGAAAGCAAGTGGGGCCAGCCTTTGTTTGGCTGGAATATCAAGTGGGGCACTTGGTTCCATCTATACAAGAGGAAATAGGGGATGCTACGCAGCGTGCTGTGCGATCAATTCTGGCGCGCCGCTGGCATCGTTCGGACGATCGGAGACATCCACCGCGTAGAGCTCGTCGATTACTACAAGTGTGCGAAAAATCAACTCGATCGGATATCGTTAAGTGACTCACTGGAACACATATAAGTTGAAAAAAAATTAGAACACTTATGTCTTGAAATAATGGATGAAAACCATTGAACCCATTTTTTTTTCAAGTTATTTGTGTTGCGATATTCGATCGAGTTGATTTTTAGAACACTTGTAGTACTCAACGAGCTCTACGCGGTGGACGTTTCCGTTTGTTAGAACGATGCCAGCATGGAGCCAGAAGTGGCCGCACAGCACGCTGCGCAGTTAAGCATACGAAACTCAGGGGGTGTTCCACTAAGGTGGTTTTTTGAAAAAACTAGGTTTTTTACGGTTTTTTATGTGATGTATTGTGAGAGAATGACCTGTCTCGGTTTTTGGAAAAAACAGTTTTTTGTTAGTGGAACAGCCCCTCATTTTGAAGTCGCACGCAAATGATCGAACCATTCAATATTCGTCCATGAATTTGTGGAGATTAAACTAAATTAATCAATAAAATTCTTACCAATATCCAAGTGAACAAATTTTTCTTATAAAAACTCATGAAATAATTTTATAAATAAATTAAACGCTTCTTTTTTGTTAATCTGTGCTCTTAAAAGGGCACCTAAATGGCTAAAGACGACAAAATGTGAAAAAAATCAAATAAAGACGAAAAAATAAGTCCAACAAACTTATTAGGCCAAACATCACCTAAATGATGTTCCCATAGCATGTCAAGAAAGAGAAGATATGGCGACCCGATGTACCTATTGGGATTGGAATTGGGATTGGGATTGCCAACAACATGTCATGTCGACCAATCAGAAGACGGATTTACCGCTTGAAGTTGAATCCCTTTAGCGTCTGGAGTCGCCCACACTGTACTAGCTCCTTCTCGTTACCGAACAATCGGGAAGTAAACCACCAAGATCTTGACACGTGTCGGGTACAGCTATCCCCTGATTGCGACCACGTCCTTGGGAAAACCGACCGTCACACGAGTACCTGAGAGAAGGTGGGTCCTACTTACCAAAAATAACTGTTGGTAACCCAAAAAAAAAAAGGGAAAAAGGTTGGTCCCCATACTCCCGAAGGTTCTACAATTTGACCACTCCTTCCGTACACCACCGACGGTGGTCCCACTTTGAGAAATGGAACCCCACTGATCCTGAATAGTATTCGATCGGACGGTTCGAGCGAGCCTGGAGTAATGAGACGGCATCCACTGGGTCCCGCCCCGGCACGTGAAGAGCCGTCCTCTGACGCCGGCTTGAGATACGGAAAATGGAAAGGCTACCCCTGAATTGATTTTATTCCCAAGTTTAACCCAGGACTAGTCGATTGAACGTGGAATGAGTTTTGGAGGAATAAAATAGCGATGTGATAAGATAGTAGGAGTTATTATTTAGTGAGACTGAGCCCACATTGATGTAAAATTTGATGTGGGGTATAAAATAGTACTTAGTTTGGAAGAAAGGGATAGTAAGATAGTACTACTTGGTTTGTTTTGATGTTTATATGGGAGATAAGGTTGGATGAATGATGTAAAAACCTCGCAAAAAACTTTATTTGCTCTTGTGCATGATTTGTTTTAGATTTTACAATAAAATTAATACATAAATAGTACTAATTGTGTGGGGTATTTTTCAAGTATTACGGAAGACGAATAGAGTAGCTCGTCCAGAGCAACCACGTGACATGCACGAGGAAAGTAATATGGAATAGTGTGCCGGCGACCACCAAGCCCATAATCCAGTAATAGCCTGAGTCTACCTGCTCGTCGGATAACGCAGATGGAACGGCCCAATGCGGGACAAACCCTAGTAGAAGCCTTACCTTGTGAAGATAAGGGAGGGAGGAAAGATTCGAAGAGATTCCGAGAATCAGTTGAGCTTGGAAGGATAAGCACAATCTTACTCAGAGATGGAAAGCCAGCCAACTTGCTAAACAAAGAGCGAACTCCCATGTAGGGTAAAGCTCCGAACGAGTAATACGCGGCCATCTTGGCAAAGATCCTTATCGAATAAGGATACAGAATCATGCAGGTTACGCTGCCCAATAAGGAAGAATCCTACCCTTGGAAGGATTCCATACAGAGAAGAACTCCACTGGGAGTGTAGATGCAAACTAATCGCCTATATAAGAAAAGGACTCCTAAATACTAGAGGTATGCTAAAACCTAATCTCGCACTTATACACTAGTTTGAGTTATCCTCCAGTTCGTCGGTACTAACTTAGCCATCGGAGGGCCCTTGCCGCCTAGAGGCAGGGGTGCTCTGACAGTTCGTTTGTGTTGCAGGATCGAGGTCGCTCCATCCGAAGAGAACTTGATCTCATAAGAGCAAGGAAATAACTTCGTGAGTTTTTTCCCTCTTACACTAATTAAATTAATTATTCTTCTCAATGAATATGATATTATAAATCCTTTTATTAATTATATGTAAAATTTAAATATTTATTTTTTAAAAAGACACATATATGACACGAAATTCTTGGTTACCAACAGTGATACAAAAATGATAGGCTTGTTCACTGGGGTAACACACATTCATCATGACATGAGAAATGGTGGATAATACACATACAGACACACAAAGTATTAGATGCATGTCGATATTGAAAAAGGTTGTACATCACCCAGACACTCACATTCAAAGTTATAAAGAGAGTTGTAGATGGAAGCCGAAGTTACCCCATTGAAACACACACACACACACACACACACACACACACACAAAGTTATACCCCGTTAGGTCGAGATCA
Source organism: Vaccinium darrowii (assembly GCA_020921065.1). Taxonomy (NCBI): domain Eukaryota; kingdom Viridiplantae; phylum Streptophyta; class Magnoliopsida; order Ericales; family Ericaceae; genus Vaccinium; species Vaccinium darrowii. Next base: position 28,969,919 of record CM037159.1, read on the forward strand.
AAGCCGAACATACCCCTTTCAAACACGCACACAGACAGTGACAGAGTAGTACAGATTACTCATCCAAAACGAAAAAGAAATTATTTAGCAACAGAGCGAGGATACCTAATTTATTTCGAACACACACACATATGTGAGAGATAGAGATGTGGAGATCTAACAAGGGTTACGAATTCGAGTTACTTGTGTGGACGATGGCTATTGAAAATGGAGTTTCTCCAATCGACTTCACCGATTGCCAGATGCAAAGCTGCTCGTAAAAGTCTGTATCGAATGGGTAGGGTTTGCGTAAAAGTGAGATCCGAAGGGGGTAAGGGGTATTTTTATTTATTTATTTAATTATTATTATTATTATTATTATATTTTTTGGGGGGGTGGGGGGGCACATGAGTCATTTTTTCAAGGGTATTAGTTTATAACAAGGTTAGGGGTGTTATTATTTAGTACTCTTCCAGGGGTATAAAGGGGCATTAATTTGGGAGGGGTATTACTCATCCCCCGTCCCAAAAAATCCCAAACCAAGTATAAACAAGGTGGGACCGGGTTAAGGGAAGGGGGATGGGTAATATCCCTTCCTCATCCCTTAGCCAATCTGGGCGCTAGTTCTATGCATGCCTTTTCTTTACCAGTTCTACTAATGGTATCTTTTTTTAGTTATTCATCTCTCTATGTCTATCTATATTAGTGGTGTCAATTTCATATCGTATCGGCTAATACCGGGTGGTACGTATGGTACTGGCAATAAAACGGTACAAGTACACGTGTGTTCTGTACTGGCCAAAATATTGGTCTTTACCTGGTGTACGACCTATAACGATTGATACCGAGCTTGACAGCCAATACAAAAGTACCGAAAAAATTTGAATTTAAGATAATTCAACAAAACTTGAAGTTTATATATGTTAATCATCTTTTAATTTGTTATTAGACTAATATTAAGGTATATCAAAGTGTAAGAAGTAATTTTTTTTCTCTACTTTAAGTTTTTTTTTTTGGTTATTTTTAATATACTAAAAATATATATAATATACTATGTTTCAGTCAATTCGAAACGGTACCAAAATACACATCCGTACTGGTACGTACCATCCCAACAGAGAAAATGGTATGCTTGCCGATATGGAATTGGCAATTTTGATCTATACGATAAGCAAATGTAGTGAGTCCTAAAAGGCCTTCAGACCTCCATCTTTCAATTTCTAGAATTTAGAATTTTTTATTTAAAAATTGAGAGAGAGGAACGTGGGGTGTAGGGGGGAAGCAAGAGAGAAACACATGAGATTTTGGGAGGTGGGTTTTTTTATATAAGGAAGATAAACATAAATTACTTTAGTTTTCGATTGTTTGCTTTGTTTATCATATACTTTTTACAATTGTAAATTAATTTGAATCAATTCTATTTTCACTTTAAATTTCTAAAGCATAAGAGTAGATATATGTCTTTCCGTTCATAAATTCGATACAACATATTTCGGTTAGATAAAGATCAATATATAGAACTAGCTTTGTGCTTGTTCGTGTAAAGACCCGTTTTTTTTATGAAATAAATTAATAAGACTTTTAATTGTTTTTATTTGAAAATAATAGATTTTAATTTGGCTTTCTTTAGCTAGTAGATAAATATGTAATACAGATATAGAGATAATAAGTTTAATTTAATTATTTGTGGTTAAGGGATAAATTAGAGTAGTTAGTTAGTTCTCCTCAACTACTAGATGATTATCTATTAGTGATATATATAAATTTGTAGTTTGTATTTCCCTAACAACTAGATAATTATGTAGTAAAAAAAAAAAAGATAAACGTGTCTTGTTTAGATTTGATTTTATTGTTTTAAAAGAAAACAAAATCCCTATTTATCTTTTCTTTATGTATATGTCTCTGTCTTATCTCTCTAATTAATTCTCCCCAACAATTATTTCCTCTCTCCTATTTATTCTCTTTATTTGTTGCACCTCATTATCCTTTTAGTTTAATTTTTTAACTCCTAGTTTATCTCTCCACTTATCCCACACGCTTTAAAACTCTCCTATTTAGTCTTCCATTTTCTACAAAACTCTCTTATGATATATTTCCCACACCCTCATCTCTCTCTCTCTCTCTCTCTCTCTCTCTCTCTCTCACTTTCAACGTTAAATCAATCTCTCTCTGTCTCTCTAAAAATTTCAGTTGTCAATTCCTGTTATGTTTGGTCGTTGATCAACGCCATCCTCGAGTTCATCACCGGTTTTATTGTGCTAAAACATCAGAGGAGAGGTAGGGTTTCCAGAGCTTATAACTCTTACTTAGGTTTTTGCTGCTTACGTGTTAATTCATGCATTCATAAATGTGTAAGAATATATGTGAGACGAATAATATGTAAATATGATAATAAGTCGAATCGTTATGATAACGAAGACGTAAAACGAGATTGAAACAATGACAAGCGTGTTTCTCGTGCACGGGATTCTGTTTGGCAGTTTCGGCCCTCTTCCGAGTGGATTGAGGAAAAACTCAAAACTGAAAAGTTGTAGATCTTGAAAAGTTAAGAAACTTTCATATAGAACCCGTCTAGATTCGAGTAACGTAGAATTTAATATGATTTTTTTTAAAATTTCTGCTGTGGTGAAACACGAGACAGATTACAAACGATTCTTAAAACCCATTTTCGACCTCTTTAATGAAGGAATTAGAACTCGAGTAAAACATGGAATCTGTTCGTAGTGTAAAGTTTAATGTTCCTGTAAAATTTCGTGATTTGTGGAGTTAGTTTGCTTTTTTAGGAAATTGAGAAAGTTGTTCATTTTACATGCTATGCTAAGTTTTTCTTTAACTTTGTAATTTTTTTATTTTCTCATTATGTTGGATTTATGTGAATAATGACCCACGTGATTCATGAACCCAATTGTTAAGCACATATTGATCGAGATGTTTTAAGTATAAGGATGAATGAATTTAATCGCGAAATTTTGGGATTGGGATGTGTCCGGTATGGGTCTTGAGCCATGCGCAGTTTATACTTTTAGATAGTTTTGCTGTGTGATCGGGCGCCAAAAGTATATTGTGGGTGAGAATCGATGCCGGATAAAAGATGTGTGGTTTGTTTATTGGATTAGGGGAATGGGATGTTGTACTCGATATGGGTCTTGAGCCAATTATCGCAATGTACTCCCAAGGGTATTGAGCCGTGCCCTGGACCTGGAGAGTTAGACATGGTGGACGGAAGCCCAATACATTGTTTATATTGTGGATGAGAATCGATATTGGATAACCTTATGAATTTGTACCAAATTCATGAGGTGCATGAGGTTTTGGATTGTGAAAACTTGACATTGATGATGGGAATTAGGGCTGTCCAGCGGATCATCCGATCCGCCAATCCGACCAATCCAAACCAATCCGAACCATCCGTTGATCCATCCGTGAATGTTCGGTTCGGTTCCGGATCGAGAATTTCTTATCTGACGGTTCCGGATTGGATCGGATCGGATCCGCTCGATCCGCTCAATAATCCTTCTTTAATCTATCAAATCCGCCCGATCTGACTCGAACCGATCCGATCCGTAACCGATCCGTGAATGTTCGGTTCGGTTCCGGATCTTAAAACCCATAATCCGCTATGAGCGGATCGGATCGGATCGGATCCGTATGCGATCCGTCCAGATCCGATCCGTGGACACCCCTAATGGGAATATTGAATCTATTGAATCCACTATGTTGATAGATGTTGTAATAATCGAGTTGTTCTATGCTTTAAAATTAATGTTTCATATGTTGTACCCTTTGCATGAATAACTTTAGTAAAAGGGTGGCTTAGGGCGCCCTATTGAGTGTAATTTTATCACTTACGGTGCTACTTTTGTGGCCCTGGGGTCGCCAACGCCAGGTACAAAAGGAGAGGAAAAGCCGCATGCTAAAATTCGAGGCGATGGAGCAGCTAGGAGGGGATCAAGTGGCGGACCCGTGACTTTATCAGTAGGAATTTAGCTAAATGGCTCTGTCCTTTATTTCAATTGAACTTTGAATAAATGTTTAAGTTTTTCGGACATTGTTAGGGTTTAGTTTATTTCAGTTGTAATAAGTTAGCTTACTTTAGCTTTCCTTTTAAAAATTTTATTAAATTTTCTTTGAGATTTTAAATAAGTTGGCTTTTCTATTCAGATAAATTATAAAATTTATTTATTAACGTACCCAATTTTTGGGGCGTTATAATTCGATTTGCTCTTTTATATATAAAATTTTGAATAAGAGAAAACTTAGTAGTAGTCTTCTACAAGAATAAAGATGAAAAAGGGCGAGTTGAGAGAGGGTGAAAATCACTCACCCAAGTGAAATATTAATTTTAAAGCATAGAACAACCCGATTATGTTGTTATTACCATCGATAACACAGTTTTATTTGTGATATATATATTTTTTTTGGATTCCGGGAGTGAGGCATAAGTTTTCCCACAGTTAAATGAGAAGCAATTTTTGCATATAGGTAAGAGATTTGCCATGTAATATTCATCTTCAATCTAATTGGTTAATTTATAGAGTAGGACAAATCACTTTTATGTTGATTTTTTTTTTTTTTTTAACATGAAAATTACTCACTAGTGAATTTTTGGGAAGCTAACGTGACCCTTCGAATATGACATCAACGAACTAATATTCCACTCCAACCATAAAGTCAAATTGCAAACGGTCGAAAGGTAAATCGCCAGCCCGTTCCAGAAAGTTTCTTTTTGTCCAAACTATCTTTTTTCTTCTTGTAAGACAAATCATTATCTCATAACACATCTCAAAAAGCAAAAAAAAAAAAAAAAAGAGAAGACAATTTGCAAAAAATAAAATAAAATAAAAAGGAGGAACGAGCTTTCTAGCTCTCTCTCTCTCTCTCTCTCTCTCTGTGTTGTTTTTATCAAGCTTTCAATAAACAAAGAGGAGTAGCAGCTAGTAGGGTACATGAATAGTTTCCTCAAAATGCGTTTGGAAAGACAAACCAATTAATGGTCCAAATTTATTGATTTATCTTTCCTGAACCACTTTAGGTATTCTACAACATTTTCGTTAACCAAATTGTCTTTATCCACATTTCCTCCTCTCTCCACTCTATATATAAACACAAGCCCCCCTCATAACCCTCCACTGAATTTGCTGTACTTGATTAGGCTGCATATATATCCCTCAACCACATCCAGTCCTTTCACCACTGCACCATCAAAACCTGAGAGAGAGAGAGAGAGAGAGAGAGAGAGAGAGAGAGCTGAGAGCTGCAACATTTTTCTAGAGTATAATGGAGATGATATTCATTCTGTTTTTCCTTTGTACCCTCCTCTCCTACCTATACCTAAAGAAACAAAAGAAGGGAAAACAAAAGCAAAGGGCAAAGCTGCTAATTCCCCCAGGATCAATGGGGTGGCCTTATATAGGAGAGACTCTCCAACTCTACTCCCAAGACCCAAATGACTTCTTTGCTGAAAAACAAACAAGGTAACAATTTAATAAGGAAACACTATCTATATAATTAATTAAATTCTCTTTAATTAAGTTCTGCTCTCCCAATTGTTCAATGCACAAATTCAAGTTTTGCTGCATTATTCCTAGACTGGCGAGTGGTAACCCTAGCTGAGAGGTGATCATCTTGGATGAATCTGTTGTTTTCTCATAAATTTGCCACTTTTTAAAATGTTTTTTCACGTTCAATTTTTTTTTCCTTCTCCTTTTTGTAGTGTATTTTTGTATCCATATCCCCTAAACACTAACAAAAAAAGTTGATCTTTAGTGACAACAATTCGTTGTCACCAAAAGTGTGTTGCTAAAGTATTCAGTGATAACTTTTCAGTGAGTTGTCACTAATCCTATAATTAGTGACAGCTTAGTTAAAAAGCTGTCGACACTAGATATTTTTTAGTAACACACTTTAGTGACATGTTGTTGTCACTAGAACTTAATTTTTTTTTAGCGAAATCAGAGTTAGGATTTTGCAAATTCTTAACGCTTTGATTAGGAAGACACTATTCTAGACGTTTTATGAAAAAGGCTCAACCAAAATGATGTGACATTGACATTTCGATATTGTAAGTCAGAAAGATATATCAATTTGTATAGATTTTCTATGTAAATTTTCCTCATGTACTTCATCTATCTTTTTTTTTTTTTTTTTTTTTGGTACAAACATGTACTTCATTTATCGCTATTAAGGTTTTATCTTTGTTAGTGCTTCTATTTTTCGCAGATTAGGCCATTAAAACACACAGTAATGTGTCAGTCACATTTTGAAAAGCCTAGAGGCATCTTGATTTGAAAAGTTCAAATCCAAATTGACATTTGCTTTTTTTTTTTTTTTCTACGTACATGAAAAATTACTGGAAATTCCAACAATTTTTTTTTTTTGGTCAGGTATGGAAATATATTCAAAACCCACATTCTAGGTTGCCCTTGTGTTATGTTGGCTAGCCCAGAGGCAGCTAGATTCGTGTTGGTGACTCATGCTCACTTGTTCAAACCCACGTACCCAAAGAGCAAAGAGAAGATGATCGGCCCTTTCGCATTGTTTTTTCACCAAGGAAATTACCATACTAACCTTAGGAAGTTGGTTCAGAGCTCATTGGCTCCAGAAGCAATTAGGAAATTGGTTCCTGATATAGAAGCCATAGCCATCTCTGCCTTGGAGTCTTGGGCTAGTACTGTTGGGGAAGTTATCCACACCTTCCATGAGATGAAGAAGGTTTGTATTTTATTTGTCAAACTTATGCTATTTTGAGGACTATTTTTTCATTATATATTATCATCTGAAGAAGATGTCTGAGTACACATTATGCAGGGTGATGTGTCAGCCAGACTTTTTCATTTTTCAGCCTTGAAGACTGTCCAAGATCATATTATTTCAAATACTTGTGGTGCTGAATGTTCTTTCTAATATCATACTCCACCACCGTCCCATTTTAATAGTCCCATATTTTATTTTGATACATCTCAAAATACATGTCCACTTTTCAAAATCATCCAAAAAAACTTGATGAAGTCCCATTATTACCCGTAAAAAGTGATGTATTCATCGCGTTCCCTTAAAAAGTGAAGGGCATAAATCGAAAAGTTAAATACTTTTTTATGCAATCATTATGTTTTCTTAAAAAGTTAGATTCCCCAAATGGGACTGTCAAATTGGGACTGATGGACCACTTATTTTGCCTGAATAATTGATCCAGATTTTTTTTTCTTAATTCAATTTTTTTTCGCATTTTTTAGTTTTGCTTGATCAAATTTTTTTTTTTTGTGGATTATTGATTCTTCTCAACGGGAGGAATCTAGAAAGTAAAAAGTTATTAACCAAACTAAAATTTTGTGAATAAAGACAAAAATAATCTGAAAAGTCTGTATGTTTGGATTATTTTTGTTTTTTGTGATTTTGTTTTTGAGATTTTAATCATAATTTTTTTTTATTTTTTACATTCCTCTCGTCAAGATGAACTAATAATCCACAAAAAAATAACATGACTCAATTATTAAGCCAAAACACCCCTAATTTCAACCATTATACTGAGAATTTATACAAAATGATATGACAGAATAAATCTTATTATTTCAGACCATGACATCAAGATGGACTATTATTTCCAGGATGCCATTGTCAAGCCTTTCTAGGTTGAGTATTCTACACATTTCAAACAAAAACAATTTTTTTTTTCGTTTTCTAATACATATTTGAGTTCTCTTGAGTCTTCCACAGTTTTCTTTTGAAGTGGGCATTCTCTCCATATTTGGTCACTTGGATGGAAAATATCTGGAACAGCTCAAGGAGAATTACTGCATACTGGACAAGGGTTACAATTCTTTCCCCACAAATTTGCCAGGAACTGCATACAATAAAGCAATCTTGGTAAGCAAGGTCTTTAGCATGAATAATGTTATACATATAGCAAAATTAAGTACGTAAAAAATAACAAAGTAGAACACTTGATACTTATTCACTTTTGGTGCCGCTCACACGACATTAAAGATGAATTTTGCTTCATGCACTTCATCCAGCACTGACAAAAATACATAGTGTGTCTATGATGAAATGTTGTAAGCAAAAAAAAAAAAAAAAACCAAAAGGAGCCATCTGATTCCCTTTAATTTTTTAGCGTTTCCACACTTAATCAAATGTCAGATAACCACTATCCGTAAATGTGTACTATATATTAGGCTTTCAGAATTGGGCAAGGCTTGTTTTGTTTTGTTGGGCTATAACAATTTGATTCAAATTTAGTTGGAAACATTTATTTTAATCTCGTACGAGTAACCCAACGCTGACAATATTAAAGAAAATTTAATTCATATCCAAATTTTATTTTTTTTATTGCATTTTTTGAACCCGTTGGTTCTATGGTGGAGTCGCCCATGGGTATGCACAAAAAGATGAGAAAAGAGTTAAGTATAAAATTTTTATTTTTTGGTTCCTTTTTATGTCATTTTTCCTTCCTAAGTCGCCCCAGCAAATTCATGATCCAAACATAGTTCTTTCTAATCTACTGAGCGGTCAAAGGGTCAAATTTTTGCCAAGGTAAAAAATTTTAGTTATGAATTCTCTTGTTAGTTGTTTTTCCCTTCATGGGATTATTTCTTGGATTGTTGTGTATAGAGCTTGATAAAATTATTGCGGACGTTACATGATTGTTAATGTACAATATAGTCGTGAATGAATTTTTCTACCACTTGACATCAAGAGAAAAATAATAATAATAATAATAATAATAATAATAATAATAATAATAATAATAATAATAATAATAATAATAAAAACATGGTCACATCTCTCCATTTCGAGTCCTTAATTTTTTGCCGACAGTTTATCTAAATCTTATATTTATGAAAATGTTCCAAAGGCAAGGAAAAGGCTTGGTGAGATATTGAGTGAGATCATCTGTGAGAGGAGGGAGAAAAAGCTATTGGGAAAGGACCTCTTGGGTCATCTTTTGAACTTCAAAACTGAAGAGGGGCAGACCTTAAATGAAGATCAAATTGCCGATAACATAATTGGGGTTTTATTCGCTGCGCAAGACACCACAGCTAGCGTTCTGACATGGATTCTCAAATACCTCCATGATGATCAGAAACTACTTGAAGCTGTTAAGGTACCAAAGGTTTCTAAATCCATTTTTCAACTGTTTTCTATAAGAGGTTTTTCACAAATATTTGTTAATTCTTCCTGTTAATTTGCAGGCAGAGCAGAAGATGATATATGAGTCGAATGATGGAGGAAAGAGGCCCTTGACAGTGGACTAAAACTAAGGAAAATGCCAGTTACATATAAGGTATGTTCTTTTCCAATTGTATGTTGGACCTAAAGCTTTTTCGCTGATGAGCAATTCGACAGACACATAAACCAATCATGCACGAGTGCTTTTTTTTTTTTTTTGGGTTCTAGACTTGCCCGCATAAAGATGTGTTTATATATAATTTCAGGTCATATTAGAGAGCTTGAGGATGGCAAGCGTCATCTCTTTCACTTTTCGAGAAGCAGTGGTTGACGTAGAATATGAAGGTAATTAAGGATTTATCTAAGTTTCCGGCTTGAGTGCACAATGCTTTGTGTTTATAAAACCATACGTTATGTGAGACTAATTCTTGTGACTCGAACCTGATCCACAATGCCGGAGTTGAAAGTTGACATAGAACTTTTGTGAGGAGGCTTTAACCAAGTGTTATGGTCCATTATTTTTGCAATGGCAGGATACCTAATTCCCAAAGGTTGGAAGGTGATGCCATTGTTCAGGAACATTCATCACAACCCTGAATTCTATGTTGATCCTCAAAATTTTGATCCATCAAGATTTGAGGTATGCGATAATGGAGCTCTTAATTTCTCTTTTGAAAGAATTCTAATGTTCTGGGAATGGTATACACAGAAAACTCATCCAAAATGATGCGGCAATGACATTTTGATTGTGATTGTGTTGGGTCAGGTCGTTCCAAAACCAAATACGTTTATGCCATTTGGCACGGGAGTACATGCTTGTCCTGGGAATGAGCTTGCGAAACTGGAGATGCTTATCTTACTCCACCACCTTGTTACCAAGTTCAGGTACAATAGTATATTGTATAATGGCATACTTTTTTTTTTTTTTTTTGTTCTCCAAAAAAAAAAAAGAAGAGGAAAATAAACAATCACATAACATTAGAATCATCTTCATAAACAGCAAGACACAAGTGAAAAAAATAAATTTCTAGATGATTTTTGGGCCATTTTTGCATGTATAGGAGACGAATAGCCATTATTTCACAAATTTACAAAGAAACTACAGTACTAAATTAAATAAAAGCAGGTTGTATTTCCTAAAGATTGAGAAAATCCCAAAAATCATAATGTAACAACGAATATTATAAATTGGCCTATTTTATCTTTAGGATAGTTTAATTTGTTGGGAAAGCTAGATATTGCACTTATTTTACAACTTATTTTTACTAAAAAAAACTCCAAAGTTTTAGCAATTAGCATGTCCAATAATTGTTCTTGCTTGTATTTTCGAAGTTTGAAATGTCTTTTTCAAATAAGTGTGGCCTTCGAAATTTATTACTATCTGGTTATAAGTTTGTCTTAAGAGTGGGAAAACAAGAAAAAAAACAAAAAATGATCCAGACACGCTTTATCACCAAAACAAAAATAAATATATATTATCTATATTATAACACAGAGCGGTTTTTGTCCCAGTCATATTTTTTCCAAGTCATCATATTTACATTTTATCCCTCTCTGCCAACTCACTCCCTCCCCTTTCTCTCTTTCTACCATTTTCCTCCACCAGCCCACCACACGTCCACACTCAAAATTTCAAACCACATTCTTTTCTCCCCTTTTTCGAAATTCAAACCATATTCTCTCTCACTACCTCCTCTTCGTCCCCCTCTCTGAAAATCAAACGACCATAAAGAATAAGCATGGGTACGGACACATGCGTTCAATTGCTTAAGCCGCACAAACACGAGCACGAATATTCACTAGCTAAATAAACAGAGAAGGCTGCTTTTGGTCCTGATCATAATTTTCATATATAATTGCAGGTGGGAAGTTGGGGGGACCCAAAGTGGGATTGAGTATGGCCCATTCCCAGTACCTGAGCAAGGCCTACCACTCAAGTTTTGGAAAGAATCCAACGCCTAACAAGTTCGCATCTAGCACCACATGTTTAATTCCCTATTGAAGAAATTCTATTCTCCATTAATTAAATTTAATTGGATATTTAATTTGTCTCTAGATTTGCAAAATGAGAATAAAATGAATTAACTACCCTACCTTGTGACTCCTTTTTTTCACCCCTTCTCTCATCCAACCCCTTACGTACCCATGTTATTCCAGTACCTAGCTAATCTGTGCAAGTAGTAATTCAATTGTACTTTACCCACACCCATACGAAATTGTCTTTGTTTTGCTTATTGTCTTTTTTTATGACCCGATGTTCAGGCCAATTCAATGCATCTCCACTACTTTTAGGGCCTTGAAGTTATCGGATAAGTCTCCGGTATCCTCAAGGTTCATTTTGCTAACAATGAGAGACTAACGCGAGTTTGGGAAATTAAGCTCTTACTTGTTGTCATGTTTCCACTCGATAACCATGTGATTTTGTTACGGGAAATCCTTTATGTACTTCCATCAATCAAGATTTCACATTCTAGGTTACATTTAACTGATAGAGAAAAAAAAAAAAAAAAAGAAGAAGGAAATATTGTCCATCTATGCATGTTACGTTTGTGAAAACATTTGTTTTCAATTTCATAAGCACTCCTGTTTAAAAAAAGAAAAAGAAAAACTTCTTGTGAGCACGTTTCAGATTTTTTTTTTTCCCCTTAAAAAAATAAATCTTATAAGCACGTTTTCGTAGGAGTATGCATAATATTACTTGACGTGGACGTTTGCTTTTTTCCATCAACACTAGAAGTGGAGGTTAGCCGTTCAAAAATGATACAGACACACCCACCCGGACACACTCTGCCACACCCCCTCTCACATGTGGGGTGGGTCCCTCCCGGGTGGGTCCCCTCACATGTGAGAGGGGGTGTGGCAGAGTGTGTCTGAGTGGGTGTGTACGTATCATTGTTCTTAGCCGTTAGCAGCAGTGGCCTTACAAGAGCCGCGTCGCGAGGCCGCTGTCTATTAGCCAGTAGAAAGGGACATGCCCTTGGCCGAAGGGCACCCTCCCATTCACAAATTAGAGAGTACTTGGCCAGTGGTTTTGAAGGAGGGACCCTTCGGCCACCTTTAATCCGAACCCATTTTAGGATCCAAATTCAAAATTCGGGGTAAAGATATCAAAAATCTATTTTTATTTTGGGTTTTACCCATTTTTCCCCCCAAACGAGGGACTACCCAAATCTCTCTCTTTAAGACCCAAACCCAAAATTTGGGTAAAGATATCAAAAACCCATCTCCATTTTGACTTTTACCCATTTCTTTGCCCAGACGCACGAGAGAGATAAGACCTGGCTGATAGAAGCTTTGTTCGATTTCATTTTTGCCGGAGCTGGCCGATTTCATCTGAGCCCTGAGTTGAGCTACTAATCTGAGCTTCACCGGAGCCCTAAACTACTGATCCAAGCTTCGCTAGAGCTACCAGCTCTGAAGAAGCTGGCTGTAACTACGGATCTGAGCTCTCTTATTTACATGAATGCCATTGGGTGTTTAAAAAAGGATATATTTGGCTACAAATTAGGTTTGGCCATTGGAGATAATGATCATACTAAAATTAGGTTTTTACTCAAATTTTGATTCAATTTAGGTATAAAAAAAGGGGATAAGAACTGGAGATGCTCTTACGTACGTAAAGGTACACCACAATTTTAGCTACTGATTCCTCAGTATCGAAGCAAGTGTGTGGCTTGGCAGGTGTGATATTTATGAGGAACTCAAAAGAAAACCTTAAATTCAGGGGTCATGTTGTGGGAGATGGTCCTTTCCAGTTTTCTAGTATCCAGTTTGATCTAATTTTGGGCTATTATAGACCCATTCCAGATTCATATCAATGATAAGATTTTGTTCATTTTACAAAGGTTGTCGAATAAGTTGGGGCCACTTAAATAATCATCCTCCACCCACCTCCAAATTAGAGTTTCATCATGCGCTCTTTTTGGAGTTATGTTTTCATCCCGAAATTCAAATAAACCCACTTTAAACCTTGATTATGTATTTAAATATATATACTAGAATATTAAGGACTAAAACGAATGTTTTCATCCAAAATTAATTATGTTTCCATCCAAAAATTCTTTGCCTATAGGGTAAAGATTTTTGGATGAAAACATAAATAATTTTGAACGAAAACATAAAAAATAAAAAATAAAGTCACAAAATCATCCCCTGGCATCACCAAAAGCGAAGAAATGTGGGCATGCGATATGATTGGGGAATGGAAAAATATGTGGTGACACACTTTGACAATGAACACAATCATCCCCTGGCATCACCACATCGTGTCCCTTTCCTATGGTTACATAGGTTAGTGACAAGTGTTGACAAAGCCCATACAAGGGTTATGCGTGATGTGGGCATGAAGACAAGCCAAATCATGGATTTTATGTCCAATCAATGTGGTGGTCCAGCGAAGGTGGGATTTATTCGCAAAGATTTGGACAACCTTATTCAAGCTGAGTGTAGAATAGAATTGAGGGACGGTGATGCCGAGGGTGCTTTGGGGTACTTCTTTTCTCAGGCCGCTGAGGACCCATACTTTGTCTACAAGTACGATGTTTGACGAGGAGAACCGATTGGATAAATTGTTCTGGGCTGATTCAAGGTCTCGAATGGACTATGCTTCATTTGGTGATGTATTGGCCTTCAACACGACCTATAGGACTAATGCATACAAGAAGCTATTTGTCATTCTAGCTGGTGTGAGTAATCATTATATGACAACCATATTTGGTTGAACATTACTTGCCAATGAGAAGGTGAAAACATACTTATGGGTGCTGCAAACCCTTATGGAGGCCATGGATGGTAAGAGGCCCATCTCTGTACTAACCGACAGAGACAAGGCAATGCATCAAACAATTGAAGTTGTTTTTCTGAGCTACAAGCATCGTTTGTGTATGTGGCATCTACAGCGAAATGCTGCAACCAATGTCCACATACCTGAATTTCAAAAGAATTTCAAGCAGTTATCGAAAATGGATTGTGAGAGGGATGTGTTTGACAATGCTTGGGCTAAAGTGGTGGGCAAGTATTGAGAACAACAATTGGGTGGTAGATACTTACACAAAGCATCATAAGTGGGCTGAATCCTATCTTCGAGGCCATTTGTTTGTTGGTATGAGGAGCACCCAACGTTGTGAGGGTATGAATGCAACGATTTTCTTAGGCCTGGACTAAGGTTGTATGAATTTGTAGGACATTTCGACAGAGGTTTAAATAGGATGCGTTTCAAGGAGGCAGAGGCCAAGGCAGTAACGGAGAATAGTTTTCCAGTTATGCAAAAAAAATTGATAAGTCTAGAGAAACATGGAGCTGAATTGTTTACACGAAAAATTTTCTCATTTTTTCGGGATAAAATAGAGCAAGAGGGTGTATTGGTTTTGGATAATAAAATTGATAGGTGGATCATCGCATCTACTATTTGGGGAAGTAGTTAGCTAAGTCTACATGGAGATTAGAGTATCCTGCATCTCTAAGCACAATTAAATGTAGTTGCTTGAAACTTGAGTCATTTGGCATACCTTGCTGTCACATGATTTTTGTCATGAAATGTGAACAACTAATGTCTATTCCTCTCATTTGTTTCATGCCAAGGTGGGCCAGACGTGCTAGTCTAGAGCGTCAATAGCTAAGCCTTCTTAAAATTTCCTAGACACTAACACAGACCGCACGGTATGCTATGTTGAGCTCATCTTACAATGAAATGGCTTACTATGCCTCACGCTTGGATGTTGAATTTGATGAGGCAGGGGAAGTAGCCTTTCGCATGAAAAAGCGTTGGGAAATGATAAATAACATTAGCAACAATGGTGGTGAAATGGAAAATAGAGGTAACGCTGATAGTGCTGAAGAAAATATTGCATCGAAACTATATTTTGGGCTTGGGATTCTAACATAGTCAATACCAAGGGGAACCCGACGAGGTCATCATCTAGGGGTATGCCACCAAAAGCTAGGAAATGTGGGCGTTGCAGGTGCGAGTTATACTTGATTTAATGCATTATATAGGTATAAGTTGCTTAAAAATTTGTAAATAAAATGCTATTTGCCTTATACAGGTGTATTGGTCATACAAAGTGAACGTGTAAAAAATTTGTTGGGAGTAAGCAAAAAAATGGTAGTGAAAATGACATGCAAGAAGCCACCAACGTAGAGTTTACCTCCTCGTACCAAGATGATACCCATGGGAAACCGGGGGATCGTTGTCTAGGGGTATGCCACCAAAAGCAAAGAATGTGGGCGTTGCAGATGCGAGTTAGTCTTGACTTAATGCATTATATGAGTATAGGTTCTTAAATTTTTTTAAACAAAATGCTATTTGCCTTATGCATGGGCATTGGACATACGAAGTGAACGATGTGAAAATTTGGATGTGAGTAATCAAAAAGAGGGTAGTGAAAACGACATGCAAGAGACCAACGCAAAGTTTTTCTCCTCGTACCAGGATGATAACCATCATTGAGCAAGTGAACCCCGACTTTACAAGCCAAATCAAGAGGCCACAGTGTCAACCGATGGGCTGTGGCTTCAGTCCTAAATGACATAGATTAGTAGGGGATTGATGATTTCATGTTTCTTTTATGTTAGTTTTGTTTTTTAGAGACCACTTTTGATTTCACTTGATGTTATGTATGGTTTACGCTTATGATGGTTACTTTAGCTATGTCATATATTTGATTGGTTTTGGTTATGCATGGATTGTAGCTGTAACTAGGCTTTCTAGTTGTATTAAATTTACAAATGAAACTGCTAAGTTACTGTTGCGATGTGGTGCAACTCTTTATTTTTTACGTTGAAACTATGAGTTTTAGTGATGGCACGATGAGGTTTTTTTTTTTTTTTTTTGCTAAAATTTTGAGTTAGTTGCAGGATTTGGATATTCTCCTCGACTTCAAGGGCTAAATATAAGTAACTTATTTGTCTTGTTCTTGAGATGACTTTGCTTTCTCCTTTTTTTTTGTCCTTTTAAATCGATTCTAGTTTTATCTTATTGTTGACCTATTCTTGCTTTTTTAATGTTCTTATTATAGGATTACTGGCACACATTGCTCTATATGTTGATCCTTATCTCAAGGTTTCTTTGGATTTTTACGTGAACATGCAGATCTGTAGAAGGTACCTTGATTTATTTTGTATCCATGTAAGAACTGTAGCGTCCCACATAGACCACTAGCCCAGTACTTCGATTTAATCCACAAGCCACACCACATGGCCCAAAATGCTTAAGCCCAATGTACTAGTGTTTACATATAAAATTAACAAATCCTAATAATTAATTGACACGTAATTTGAAATGCCAAACGTTGGCAAGTATGTGTCAATTAAGATACACTGGACTAATAAAACAAAGTTGAGTTAACACGATGTCGTATTGAGAAGCAGTTATTGGCAGTTACAAACCCTTGTTGATATAAACACATAAACTCCACGTGTAAATTTGTGGAGCAAGGCAAAATGGCAGTTAGAGCACGTGGAGTGTTTCTTGAAAGGCAGTTATTTTCTCAACTCGTAATCGTTTGAGTTAGTTTAAGTAACTGTGCAGATTCAAAATCAAAGCTTTTGGAGGAAGAATTGGAAGAATTCAAATTCAGACATGGACGAGGGAAAAAACTGCCAACTCGAGGAATAGAAGTTAGAGTTCGAAGCAAGTCAAGTTCAAATTTGTTGAGTGGGAAGTTCAACTGCAAGCAAGCGTCTATAAATAGAGGAAATTGAAGAGTGAAAGGCCCCCCAGACAAATCTTCAACAAACAGCTATCAAAAAACTGATGCTTGGTTTGTTCATTGGCAAAGTAGTTTAGGATTTCGAACTCAGTTCAAAGTAGATTAGGAAGTAGATTAGGAAGTAGTTAGGATCACTCTCGATTGTTCTTATAACAATCACCTGTTCGAAGTTATTGTATTTGAAGTTGGAGACAATTTCGAAGTAAGTTTACTTTTGATTTACCAATTGAAGTATCTTGTTTCTTTGTTGTTCTTTGATTTCCTAAGTATATTGGTTCACATTTTTTCACTTGTTAAAAAATCCTCTTGATTGAGGTAATTGAACCAATAAAACACAATCGCCTGATTAGATTTGGTTTTTCCAAAGTTAATCTGAGGGAGGAGATTGAAACTCTCTCTGGCACGCTCGCACACAATTATCTTTTCATTGCAAAGAAGTAAAAGAACCAAACAGTAGCAAGAGTAATTTTCGGCAAAATTTTTGTGTGCGCACACTATATAAAGGGGTCATTGGGTTCTTTTCCATTCCAAACACTATTTCTAACCTAAAACTCATTCCTCCACCTTCTCTCTTCACCCCTACCTCAAATCTTGTGATTTTAACCTCAATCCACCTCAAAACTTCAAGATCTACGCATTGGGTTCGTGAATCTCCCTTGGATTTCGGGTTTTGCACTCAAGGAGATAAGAACACTTGATTTGGGTCTTGTTCTTGCTCCATCCACGTTTTTCTCTCCTTCTCTTTGATTGTGAATGAAACCTCACCCTTGTAACTCATTTTTTACTTGATCTTGTCTCATGACGCATAGTGGAGCTTGGGTGGAGGTCGTTCTTGAAGTTTAGGGTCTAAATCAGTTAATTTAGTCTTTGGCTTTGCTCAAAACCCATCTTGGTAGGGAAACTTCTACCTCTCTTAAGTGTATTTGTATGTATAATGTGGTATTGTCTTCCTACTTGATCAACTCTCCTTTGATTTTGAAAATCTCCTTTGAAAACCCATTTCCTAGATTGGGTTGGGGTTTGAGCTTGATCTATGCTTTTAATGAATTTCTTCATCATTTAGTTGTTAGACCATCTTAATGATGTCTGATGAGCTGAATTTTGGTCTTGAACTTACTTGATTTGAAGTCCTATTGAATCACCTTGACATTTTGCAAGGTTGTTGGGTGTTGCTATGCTCGTGGTGGATTATTAGTTAATTTAGTGAGAACACCATACGCACAATGACACTTTACTATGCTCTTATGTTGAGTAATGGGTACGAGACACCATTGGAAAAGACGATGTGAAACATGGGTTATGTTATGGCACGAGGATAGAAATTGGAAATTGTTAAATGAAAATGTGAACTTAAAACATGGGATACAGAGCCGAAAGGTAGCTCGGAAGGATACTCAAGCCGTCCTATGGACGTGTCACGAGAAATTATGCCTTGGCTAAGGGCAGGATAAGGATATGGGGCCGAAAGGTAGCCCAAAATGATATACATGAGGAATGATATGGATACGGGACCGAAAGGTAGCTCGGAAGGATACTAGGGCCGCCTTATGGGCATGTCGTTAGGAATTTCAAAAAAAAAAAAAGGATTAACTCTGATGAACTTGTGGCACAATGTATTGAATGAGTTGGACACACGCGAGATGTCGGGTACGAATCGGGCACGTGGGGTATTGGTAAAAGGAAGGGGAAATTGCTTAAAAATGGAAGTAGGGGCAAGTAATGGCAAACTCATGCTGTACTTTTACTGAAATTGCTCAATACATGAAAAGGAAAATTTTAATTGCACATACATGGTATCCAAATCTGTGTTTCCCGAAATACCCCCGTATTGAAAATTTCCCCTAAACAACCCCTCACTTTCCATCCTCTCCTCAGTTCACGTAAAAAAACAAAAACAAAAAAAGAGAGCAAAGAGAATGACGATTTGAGAGGGGAAGCAACCCTAGATCGTTCTCACTGGCTCCTCCTTCGATCTCAATCATCTTCTTCTACCTTTCTTATCTTGTGATTCTTCTCTCTCTCAACCACCATCATCGACCACCACCACCACCTGGCGAGATAGAAACAAACAGGCTCTTTGTGAATGCCCCCTTCGAACCACCATCACCAAATGCTCTCGCTCACACCCATGGCGATCGAATCAGACAAAGGTCTCTCTCTCTCTCTCTCTCTCTCTCTCTCTCTCTCTCTCTCTCTCAACGGAGGCCTCCTTTTTTAATATACATTTGTGGGTTTCAATTTGAGAACCCCTATATTGAAACGGACAAATTGATGGTCAGTGCTCGGCTTTGCGGCAAAACCCTTGCTTGCAAAATGTACAAAATGTCTGTATATCTATTCTATATATACATAAAGAGAAGGCCAGAGAAAAGGAATTGAATGACTTGTTCAAGATTGCTGTTGTGCAACTCAGAGTACCAGTCTATAAGAGCATCACTAGTGGTATACTCAAATATGGATACTCAAATATTGCCACATCACATTTTGAGTATTCATTTAATGGGTTTATAAGTTTGAGTATCTACCCTTCTACAATGGTTCATTTGTGTCCATAATAAAAAAAGTATTATTCACTTTATTTTTATTCATAAAATGGGTATAACTTTAAATTTGTTCATATATTTTTTTATAATATTATTACCATTTAAATGATATTCACAATATGTTTAAAATGAGATCAATCTTGAACATATTTTGGTAAAGATTAAAAATTGATAATTTCAATTTTTGGGAGAAAGTGCAAAAAAATTGAGTTTTGAATTAAGTATTTGAAAAATGGAGAGAGAATGTTATTACTTTTGATACGGTGTGGTCCCCAAAATTTGGTTATTGAGGTTTGGTTATTGAGAAAGATTGGTAGTTTTGAGTATTCAAATGCCAAAAGTTGAGTATTTGTAACAAATGTTGTTAACTTTGAGTATTTATCCAAATACCATTGTGAGCCTCTTTTGTGTATCAAAATACTCATCTTTGAGTATTTTTGTGTTTGAGTATACCACTAGTGATGCTCTAAGTAGCCTATTAGGTGATCACGTTTAATGAATAGTTCAATTTTTTTCCTGTTAGCTACTGAAAGAATAAGATTGAAGGAATGGAATAGAACAAAGATGTTGCTTGTTACTGTTTTTGCTAATAATATTGAGTAATCAGTTTGTTGCTCCTTTATGCAACAATTATAAATGTTGTCGCTTGGCCGTTATGGGGTGATTCTTCTAATGGAATGTCTGCTCGAGCAATTATGTTGTCTAAGGTCAAGAATTCTGTTTTTCACACGCTTTAGAGTTATTCTGTACTTCCATTACAGCTGAGAAATGAACTATGCCGTCTAATAGAATATTCTGGTTTGCTCTTGTTTAGGTTCAGAAACTTGGAATTGCTCTCGGTTGTGCATCCAAGTTGACTGCTGTAATTGATTATGAATTAGCTAGTTATCACTCTTCCGCTGCTTCACTATTCAGTCATGTTAGGGATTTGTTTCTTGATGATGATGTTCTTTGTTAAAATGAAATTCAATTACATGGATAAAATTACTGGTTTTTATTTTGGCCTTTAATGCTTAATCGTTTTTTTGCTTGAGTTGGTGTTTGACAGTTTTGAGGAAGACATAATAGTAAGGCCAAAGTGGGAGACATTCTTTTATGGAAATGGACCTTTTTTATATAAGCTTTTTTGGCATGAGTGGACCTCTTATAGTCTGCATTTTGCATTCTGAGTGGAGCATTTTTTAATCTCCTATTATTTTGGTCGATTGAATAGTTAGACAATGAGCATTGTACCTTGTTTATTTTATGCTAGTTTAGTCTTAGTGGTTCTCTTTCATGCATTATTAAAGTGTGCAAATTGAAGTCTTTTTTTATCCTTAGGCAACTCCGGATGGTGAGGGCAGCAGTTCGGTTTTTGTGCAAAAAATAGGCACCTCTGTCTGATTCTTCATTTTTATATTTCAACTCTTGTAGTATTCAATCTTTCATTTGTGCAGAGCCATTCTTAAATAAGGACTCTCTTTACACCTAAAAATGTTTTATGCTCAGAGAAATAGAGAAGCCTTTTTCCCGCAAAGCTGCCAACAGATATTCAGTAGCAGAGCCGAAAGAATGTTTTCTCTGAAGCCATTTGAAGTCCATGAGCCGAAAGTTTGCCTTGAGCTTTGTAGCTGTTTTTTTTTTTTTTTTTGAGGAACGTTTGGGATCTCTTTGGGTGTCATATAAATGAAGCCAGTTCACTTGATGATTTACTAAGTCTTCACAAGCTAAAGTGGTTTGTCTTCAAAGAGCTATTCACGTTACAAATTGTCTGAAATTTTACCATGTAGATTTATTTTTCTTTAGACTCCTCAAGAGAGAAAAAGCTTTCATTGTTGAATCTTGCTTTACTCTCAGAGGCAGTAAGCCACACTTGTATTTCACTTCACTTATCCTACCTGGTGAGAGAGAGGACCATATCTACTATGTTTTAGTTAGGTTTGGTGTCTCTGTGTTTTAAAGTTTATTGGTCAATGTGTATCAGTAAGGCAAGAGTTCGGTTCTGATATGAGTGTACCGGAGGTTGGGCTTGAGAGAAGCATTCGTTTGTTAAAGAAGTGTTGGCTTCTGAGAAAACCAACAGTGGTGTGTAATCATGTATATGTAATGCATATACATGATATCTGGTCTGAGTGTTGGCTCCAACGCAATTTCGATGGATATGTAATGCATTTAATGAAGCAAATGTTATGGAAATCTTATATCAGTTCAGTCTTTTTTTAATGTAATCATGTATGATCCAATATGTTTGCTATGTTGTGATTGTTGATTGAGATGCTGGCCGAAAACAAAGGAAACTCTATCGAATTTTCCGGAAAATAGGATACATTTTTCAAGACACATATACCACTCAAACATTACACTGTGTCTGCATTACAATTGCACCACCCATTAAAACCATTGCACTGTCTTAGGCCAACTTTCCTCGCCAATGTGGGTGCAATGAATTTGTTGAATAGTGCAACCATTATCAATGTGGAGTGCAACAAAAGTGAAGGAAGAGTGCAATAGTCAGTAAAAATATTTCCAAAAAGTTGGACTTGAGTAAAAAAACGTGCAACATGGGTGCAAAGTAATTGTTGAAGAGTGCAACAATCCTCCGTTAAGAGTTCAACAAAAGTGAAAGAAGAGTGCAATAGTCAGTAAAAATATTTCCAGAAAGTTTGATTTGAGTAAAAAAACGTGCAACATAGGTGCAAAGTAGTTGTTGAGGAGTGCAACAGTCCTCCGTTAAGAGTTCAACAAAAGTGAAAGAAGAGTGCAATAGACAGTAAAAATATTTCCAAAAAGTTTGACTTGAGTAAAAAAACGTGCAACATGAGTGCAAAGTAGTTGTTGAGGAGTGCAACTGTCCTCCGTTAAGAGTTTAACAAAAGTAGAAAAAGAGTGCAATAGTCAGTAAAAATATTTCCAAAAAGTTTGACTTGAGTAAAAAAAACGTGCAACATGGGTGTAAAGTAGTTGTTGAGGAGTGCAACAGTCCTCCGTTAATAGTTCAACAAAAAGTGGAAGAAGAGTGCAATAGTTAGTAAAAATATTTTCAAAAAGTTTGACTTGAGTAAAAAAACGTGCAATATTGGTGCAAAGTAGTTGTTGATGAGTGCAACAGTCCTCCCTTAATAGTTCAACAAAAGTGGAAGAAGAGTGCAATAGTCAATAAAAATATTTCCAAAAAGATTGACTTGAGTAAAAAAACGTGCAACATGAGTGCAAAGTAGTTGTTGAGGAGTGCAACAGTTCTCCGTTAAGAGTTCAACAATAGTGGACGAAGAGTGCAATAGTCAATAAAAATATTTTGAAAAAGTTTGACTTGAGTAAAAAAACGTGCAACATGGGTGCAAAGAAGTTGTTGAGGAGTGCAACAGTCCTCCGTTAAGAGTTCAACAAAAGTGGAAGAAGAGTGCAATAGTCAATAAAAATATTTCCAAAAAGTTTGACTTGAGTAAATTTGTCATTGTTTTGCTTGGTTGGACATATTCTTAGACTAACAAACTAAAGATAGCAACATGATGTCCCTTCATTATGCTTCTTCCAACATTGGAGAATATGTTTTTTGGTGCTAAAACTGTGTTTAAAAAGTAGGTTGTTCTACAAAAATTTTGACAGCATCTCCCCAATTTTCTAGCCTAACCCAACGTCTCAGCGTCTCATCAGACAATCAACAAGAAAAGTAGACATATTTCATATAATTTGGACTCACGTCGAGTCATTCTCATCCTACTAACAATACATATCCAAACACAGTGTAACGTTGGGGCCATGCTCATCTCATAATCGAAACATAACTCTCATTTATAAAATTCATCCAATACAGACATTTACATGTTCAAATTGAATACATAATGTTTTACAAAAAGGGCATGAGTTTAACCTAATTATCATCGTCTACCTTAAGCTCTCTATATACAAGCAAAATAATAAAAAAAAAATCCTAAGTTTCGCTAGCATCTCTTTTTTCCTTTCTTGGCTGGCTGCTCCAAGGCACCTCTGCCTCTTCTCCGAACTTGCAGAAGTAGCTTGCTCATATTATGACAACTGAATTAGACTTTACATATTGCAGGAGTCGCTTGGTCATCCCGTTGTTTGAAAGAGAATAGTGAAGTTGTTTCCTTCCTGGTACTTGGACTGGTGGGGCTTTGGGGTCTTTTATTTATCATCATCAAGCTCGTTTGTTGTTGTAGCATCGGCTCGTTTGCTGTTGCAGCATTGGGATTTTCTTTTGACTGTCACTGGAACTATAAACAAGCAACAGCTCAGCACATACTTGACAAAAGATTCAAACAAATTGAAGTTTGCTTCAATGGAAATATGATGAGTACATGACACTAAAAGATGGTTCACATAATGATCAAGGTAAAGGGAACATCAGCTTCCCAGACTGAAGTTTCTAAAGATAAGCTCTCGCAATGAGGATGCAAGAAAAGAAAAAGGAGGCATTCAAAAGATGTCCTTTAAACATCGGCAAATCTTTTTTGCATCTGTATCAGTTCAGCAACCAGATGAAGGGTGAAGTTCAAACACTTGCAACAGAATTCGAATGGGGATTAAATCACTGCACCTTGCTCTATAGAATGGTTGCAGGGCAGCTTATCGATGTTCCTAAAATCCCTCCCTCAACATTCCTCACACTGTTTAAAATAAGTAAACAAAGTAACATGAATGCTACATGCAAGATAACAGAACAAAAAGACAACCAAAATACTAACCCTTATTTGAATAAGACATGGCTTTTGCATTGGTTTGACCTGCATGTAATTAACACCAAATAAATTCAAAAAGTCAGCAAGGGAATCATCTCTCAATTCTTACTTATAAAGTTGAGCAAAGTGAAACTACGACAGCACGTCAAAGCATCATGCATAATTCATAACATAAAGGCTATGTGAGTCCACCAGAATCAATTCGAGATGGCAACATCCCAAGTTCATATTAAAGGACACCCTGCATACGGAACTGTGGCGGTTTTAGCTTGAAGCCATAGATAGGTTCAGGACCAGGGAATGGATTCATAATGAATTTTCAGGAAGTTAATTCTTGTATGTGGTTATCATGTTAACAGCACATTAAAACAATAGGTTAATAAATCAAGGCACACATTATTCCTCCCTCTAGACATTCATTACTCATGTACTTCATTTTGTTGTCGATCTAAACTGAAAATCAGGACAAAAATTCCCTGTAAAGAATACTATTTGATCAGACGCCTAATCCTTTATGCCATTGAGTCTCATACAGTAACACCGAACAAAGAACGTAAATTCAAACCAACAACGAACAGTCCACCCAGATTTTGGGGAAAAAAAAATTCGATTAGGGTTTTTTTCCTTACCCAACAACTCAAAATTGAGAGAGAGAGAAAGAGAGGGACAGACCGCGGAGGTGGTGGTGGTGTTCAGCTCTCGTGCAGGCAGCGGTGCTGGGGTGCCGGCGGTCGTGGAGGCGGCGGTGATGTTCGTCAAGAGAAAGAGAGAGTGAGATACTCGCACACTGAGACACTCACGCACAGCCTGTTCGAAGGTCGATGGGGAGATGCAGAGAGAGAGGTTGGGGACTAACGTGATCGGTCTTTCTTCCATCTTTCTCCAGAAAGTTTGATAGAAGCGACAGAGAAGGGTTTCGAATTTCTGAGAATGGTTGGGGACTAACGTGATTGGTCTTTCTTCCTCCCTCTTTCCTTTTTAACGTGATTTTGGGTTTGGGGGGTTTTGGAAGGACTGGAAGGTATTTTTTGGAAGGGTATTTGGGTCAAGTTCTATTTGTCTTTCCATGTATTTGCAAATGTTTTCCTCCTTACCATGTTTTTCTAATTCCGGAAAAGTACAACATGTTTATGCAATTAGTTACCCCTACTTCCATTTTAGAGCAATTTCCCCTAAAAGGAATCTAGTGGTTAATGAGTTTGTTTTCAACCTTATAAATCCTAAAATTTCCTGAACCTTGTTGTGTGGCTTGTGCATCCTTTGTCTATCACTCACTTGCATTTCATTGCATTTAGGATTGATAGACTTTTCTCTACTGGACTAGTGAGCTCACCCTAACAATTTTAGGTACCGAACATGGAGAATGATATGGATTGCTTGGAGTGTATGCATGCATCTCTTTTGAAAGCTTAACGGAGGAGTTACCTTATCATCTTGGAGCTTATATTTTTGATAAGATGATTTTCTAAACTTAATTAAGTTTTATTTTTTGACTTGGGTTTGTAACAACACTTGTAACTCATATACTTATTTTGGAGTATGGGGATCCCGTGAACTAATTTGTGTATGACTTTGACTTTATGGGTCGAGCTCGAATTTTGACCTGGACCTTAGACTTTGTTGACTTTTTACGTGGATTTTATTACTTTTACCTTTAAAATTTGAGGGCATCAAAAATTTCCTCTGACGATTGCAAATGGGTGGAGAGTTCAATCGGAGAAGAAGGTGGAACGCTCATGGCTGTTACAATTACCTATGTTTGAGCTACAGATGAAAAGGAAATGGTTAATAAAAGTTTGTTTTCATTTAATTGTTGTCTTTGAATATTTCAATAGTACGACCGAAAAAAAGGGAACATGTTGGGGAGATGTGAAATTCTTAATTTGCTAACAATCAATTAAAACAAATAAATAAGAATTAAAGAGCAACGATGAACACAAAGATATAAGTGGAAAAACCCTATATGGGCAAAAACCACAGGAAGGAATCAAACATATAAAAATCATTGTGTGGTTACAAAACGACCTTACCCACAATTGAGACTCCTCGCAATTGACCTAAGATCGGTTACCAACTCTTCGTTCACCACACCCAGTATTTGATTGTTGCTGCCTCGAATCCATGAGCCTTCGAAAAGTTCTTCTAGAAATCCACCAGAAGAAAATTGAACTTGATTGATGATGTAGAAACCTCTTGAAGCTTTGATTAATGTCCCATGGATTAATTGCTTCAAGATCCACTGTTAACACTCTGGGGTTTTAATATATTGAGAACAAAAGACACAATTCACTTTTTCTTTGAGCCGACTTTTTTAGATCTAAAACCGTGATCAATTCATAGAGATGCCATTCCGATCAATCGCATCATAAGCCGATTAATCGGACCATTGTAGATCCGATTTTTTTAGAGCTGTCGATTAAAAACCTGATTGATCCCTCTAGCAATCCACATGCTCTGAAACTTCACGACCTGTGCAAACTTGCAACCTGTGCTAAATTGGAGGTACTCGACTAAGAAACCGATTGATCCCATGATTGATCGTCCTGTGCTAAATGCACCATATTGATCGGGCAACAAACGACTAAAACACGAACTCTCAAATTACATTAAAAGAAGATTCCTTCCACTCTAATCCTATACAGACTTCTGCATAGAAAATTGCAACTTGATAATCAAAGAGATGCATGTAAAATGTGACTTGTCAGATGGAATTACCAACTCAAAAAGAATGCCGCTTTTTGGAGCTTACAAGATGAACGTAATTTTTAGAACTAGAATGGTACTTGAGTCGAAAACCTCAGGGGTGGAGAGTTCAATCGAAGATGAAGGTGGAACGCTCATTGCTGTTACAATTACCTATGTTTGAGCTACGGATGAAAAGGAAATGGTTAATTAAAGTTTATTTTCATTTAGCTGTTGTCTTTGAATATTTTAGTAGTTCGCCCCAAAAAGGAGAACATATAGGGGAGATGAACATAACTTTTAGAACTAGAATGGTCCTTGAGTCGAAGACCCCAACACCTTGTTTGGATGCTGGACTAGAGACACGAATTTGAAATACACTCGGATTATATATCCTGGTCCCACGTTACTCCCCCGTTTGGATGGCAAAACAAGCCATGGAGTTGGGTCACTGTTGGGAGATGATATCTTGGTGCTCCTGGATTTGGTAACGACAGCCTTGACCCTATCGTTACCCAACGAGGGGCGATTTGGTTCTTTCTCTACCCTTTCTACCCCTCCAAATCCGGGTGATATACACACGATTGAGGGTTTTCTGTACTATTTTGCATCAAAGAAGAGAGAGGCGACGAAGAGGTAGTCGATCGGTTTGTGGTTTTTTCGTTGCTCATCTTCGATCCATTTCGTCTTCAATCTTGAATCAGGTATTGAAAACCCAATTTTTTTTTAAGTTATGTTCTACTTTCGAAATCCATGGTGCTTGTGTTGATGAAACCCACGATTATCGATAGAAAATGGAGTTTTTGATAGGGTTTTTTTCGTACATCGAACAGGGTTGTTTCGAAATCCATGGTGGTTTTATTTCTGAAACCCACCATTATCCTTCAGATTTGGGGATTATTCATATGATTTTTTCCCTAATGAAGTGGCTGTCGTGGGGTTGTGTTGAAATCCATGGTGGTTGGGTGCTTCCAAAACCCACCATGGTCGATATGTTTGGGGGGTTTTCATATGATTTTTCCCCTAATCTTGATTTTGTCGTTGGTTGTGTTTATGGATCTGTGAATGGGGATTTTTTATTGGATTTTTGCCCTAATATTATGGCTGTCGTTGGTTGTGTTTAGAAAACCCAGCATTAGCGATACGATTTGGGGTTTTTTATTTGATTTGTGCCCTAATCTTGGGTTTTTTATTTGATTTGTGCCCTAATATTGTCCCTGTGGATCTGCCCTAATTATCGATTAGTTTGAAAATTATTGCTGAAGATATGCCCTAATCTTGTCCCTGTGAATTGGGGTTTTCTATTTTTTGTATTTATTATGTAATTATTATGTATTTATTGTTATTATAATAAAATCAATCCATTTACTTTATTAAAATATAAAACTGGGGACAAATAGGTCATTTGCCCTCTTATCCTATTAAATCCACCTTCCAAATCCACCTTATCAAAATACCATCCAAACACCTCACTAACAAATCTACCTTTTTTATGAGGTGGGACCACCCTCATTACCAAATCCACCCTCATTACAAATCCACCCACCCTCATTACAAATCCACCTTCAAATTTACACTCATTACAAATTCAGCCAAATCATCTCTGCATCCAAACAGGGTGCAGGGGTGGTCAGTGTAGTTTACCAAAAATTTAAAAACCAAAAGTTTAAAAACATCCAGTTTATTAGGAAAACAGAAAACTACCACTGTACCCCAATCACTGAAACAGACCCTTCGCTTTAAAACATTCGGCGCCAGGGTTTAGGGTTTTGTTCTTCGAGCTTTTTATGAAAATAACGTTGTTTTTGAAACAATTTAGGAATCTACCGTTGTTTTCAAACTATTTATAAAAATACCGTTGTTTTGTACTTCCCATTTTGAACCTGAGATCTTTAACGACTTCTCAGTCTCAACCTTAGAAGTCTCCTAAAATTTCATCCGACGTGTCCCCGTCCAGCGTGGATGTTTGTCCAGCGTGTCCATACATACTTCTCATTTCCAAAATGAGAAGTCGCCTTTATTTGAATTTTGTACCTGAGAAGTATACGAGATTTCTGGTGTACTAATTGAGAACATACTTCTTGTATTGGACCTGAGAAGTATTTTATACAACTCATATTGAACCTGAGAAGTACTTTTAACTCTCCTTTTTCCCCTTCTCCAACGAAAATAGTCGTCATTCTCAAACTAGCGTCCTGAGGAAGATTGAAGCAGAGAAGAACGGGGAGCTTCTTCCTCACTGATCTTGCCCCTCTCTCTTCCACCAAGGTACGCATGCACTTCGTCTCTCTCTCTCTCTCTCTCTCTCTCTCTCTCTCTCAGTATGTCTCTGTCTCTCTAAATCTCTTTAGGGTTCTGATTAGAGTTAGGGTTTGTGATTAGAGTTATGGTATTTAGGGTTTCTGATTGGGGTATTTAGCTGGGTGAAGTTCATCACTAAGGAAGACTTAACCCACGCCCCCTGCTTCTATACATTACATAGAGCCCTCAAACAAGTCCTTAAAATGTTAAACATACCCGGACTCCTGAAATTCAGTTTTTCGGGCCCTAGAGTGGCAGTAACATATATTGAAAAGATGCTTGCGGTCCAAAACCATTCCACTCAACAGATTGGGGTACATACTGGTGGGTTTCAGATTGAGGTACATACTGATTAGAGTTAGGGTATTTAAGGTTTCTAATTGAGGTACATACTTCTCCCAAAATGTGTTAATACTACATATTGGTGGGTTTCATTAGTACGTCTCAGTACTAATGTATTTGATTTTGTACTGTTTTTGTTAATTCTGAAGTATGGTGTGTTAACACTTTCTAAAAAATTAGGAGCTATACTGTTTTTTCCTATACGCACCCATATATGCAATTTAAGTTTATCTTTGAGTTCAGATCCAACCCAATAACTTCTTAGGATTAAACCACTAAGAAACCAACCCAATAACTTCTATTGATGGCCTTGTTCGGTTGGTGTTTTCACACCGAGTTTTGAGAACCCAGCCCTTGTTCGGTTTCCCCAACCTGTCCTCTGCCCTTTTTTTTTCTTTGTAGGCTTAAAGTTGGGAAGGACCCAATACTAGATTTTGGGACCACTTGGAAACTATTTTCAAATTTAGGTTCTCACAACCGGGTTTCGAAAACCCAACCGAACAAGGTGGAAAGCAACTGCCCTCCAATAAAATAAGCAGGCACTAATCAACCATTATAAAAGGATATATGGATGTTATTAACTAATGTATAACTGGACATTGTAAAGAATTAAAATAAGATATAGGTAAAGGCTTCCGTGCATAAGTTAGATTATAAAGAATTAAATAAGCAGGCACTAATCAACCATTATAAAAGGATATATGGATGTTATTAACTAATGTACAATTGGACATTATAAAGAATTAAAATAAGATATAAACTTGTCTAAATAGCTACAGAAGTTAAATAGTACCATGGTAAAAATGTCCAAGAATACCATAGTTGAAATTAAAGCCCCTTTGTTTTGGCTCCAGACCTATTACCATGGGTTTTATAGCAAGAACTGCTTCATCTACCTAACCAATGTTGTCTTTCATGATTTTAAGAATAATTATCATATAGTAATAAGGATAATGATAGCCCAAAAAATTGACTTTAGAGCACAATTGTATTGTTTATGCAAAGTCACATAACAGAATGCATGCATGATGCACCAAATCCAGCCAACTCTTAAGTCATAAAATATTTAACACGTTTTCAAAATATTTCAATTTTTTTTTCATAAAAAAGTTGCATATTAATTACTTAAATCATAAAATAAACTCATATAAGTTAATATAGCCCATAGCCCAAACTCTAAATAAGTCGATTGAAGTTTGTAAAAATGAGAGTTAAAAAGACTTCTCAAGTCCAAAATGAGATGCATTAAATACTTCTCAGGCCCAATACGCGAAGTATTTGGAAAATACATCAATTAAACCGACTTCTCATTTTAGAAATGGGAAGTATGTATGGTATCCAATAAGTATACGGGAAGTATGTATGGTATACAATAAGTATACAGGAAGTATGTTCGCAGTTAGCGAAACTGAAATAAAACCGACTTCTCATTTTGGACATGAGAAGTATGTATGGACACGTTGGCCAAACATCCACGCTGGACGGGGACACGTCGGATGAAATATTAGGATACTTCTAAGGTTGAGACTGAGAAGTTGTTAAAGATCTCAAGTTGAAAATGAGAAGTACAAAACAACGGTATTTTTATAAATAGTTTGAAAACAACGGTAGATTCCTAAATTGTTTCGAAAACAACGGTATTTTGATAAAAAGCTCTTTGTTCTTCTCTCTCTCTCTCTCTCTCTCAATGTTGACGGGTTCTCTTTGAGTAAGTACTTCTTCTCTCACAAAAATTACAGGCGTCGATTATAGGTTTTGGTACATAAGGGAGCCCTCGCGATATTTGTTCACACAGCTTTCTTTTTAATTTTCCGGAACTCAAACTTGTCAGTCCTATTCTCAGTTCAGGTTACACAAATACACGTATATAAAGTACCTATTTAGTTCCGCACCTACTTCAAATATCAGTGACTGGTGTACTTTTAATGTTATTTAGTCGGTAGCAGCCATGGAGAACGGTGATGATAGTAAATTTGAGGGGGAAGAACTTCTAAAGCTATCACATGAAACTAAACTGAAAGAACTATTGTGAAATTTAAATTCGGCTGAAATTAAGTTGTGTCCGAATGCGTCAAAGGAGTTTATCAACCTACTTAGAGGACATGTCGGGGGTGAACTGTTGGGTATATATGTTCAAACATCGTCTAAGTTATCAGAGCTTCTTCAAGCTTGGAATTTTCAACTGGGGAAACCCGGGTTGTCGTATGTACTAAAGTTAGTTTCTACAATTTTGACTCATCCAGAGGGGCTACATAATTCGAATGATGCGGAAGGGGTTGCTAATAGTAGGGCTCTTGATAAGTTTGCCCGTTCTATCTTTGAAGAAAAATTAGGAGATCTTTACAAGGAATTGAACAGTAAAGAAGCGAAGCGCCAGAATGCTGCTTTATTGCTGTTGGCTTCGATTGTTAGAAGGGGTTCAGGTTTGGCCTCTGATGTTGCTAAGAGCTTTGATTTCAAGCTCCCGATATTCCCCAAACTCGCAGAGTACAAACAGAAAAAAAATCTCGACAAAAAGGAAGCATTCAACGAGACGAGCATTTGTGGGGGTTGCAATGTCATTTTTGGAAGTGGGGAAGCCGGGACTGCTGAGATGGGTCCTACAGCAGAAGGAGATGTACTCTGGGGTCCTTCGCGGGATTGGTAGTGACGATGATGAGACTGTTGTTTTTGTTCTGTCTACGTTGTGTGATAGGATTCTCGTTCCAGAGTCATTGGTACCCCCTAGTCTTCGTAGCGTTCTATTTGGTAGCGTAACTCTTGAGCAGTTGGTTAATATTAGTGGTAGAGAGGATGGTCGTGTTGCTGCAGAGCTAGCGCACAGGGTTTTGGTCATTGCTTGTACTGACCCCTCTAATGGGTTAATGCCAGATTTGAATCGACATCCAAGTCTGTTAAAGGGGAATCTAAAGTGACTATTAGATCTCATGAAAAAGCTTAAAGCAACTGAGGTTGACTACCACAGGGACCTTCTTTTGGCTATTGTCAAAGGGAGGCCATTGTTTGGTTCTGCATATATGGACGAGTTCCCTTACAACGTTGAAGACAATGCATCGCCAAACTGGTTAGTTCCTTGCTTTCTGCTTTCCATATACTGCATTTTCCTTTTGTTGTGTACTTGTATGTTCAGCGTTCTTTTTCACTTGCAGGTTTGCTGCGGTTTCTCTGGCAGCAAACTTGGTTTCTTCGGTCGGCAGTGGCCTGACTTTTGATTTCAAGCCTGAGGATCCACCTTCCTTTACCAATCCAGATGTGCAGAGTCTTATAAAATGCATATGTCCTCGTCCATTCACCCGGGTAGTAGTCAACAAAGGGCTGCTTCACACAAATTCTTTTGCGAAACATGGAACCCTGAGGCTTGTTTTGGAGGAGCTGAAGCTGTTGGACTCTTTCATAACAGCTGTAGAGAGTAATTTTTGTTCTAGCGACCAAATGAGGCGTAAATGGGCATCGTTGAAGCAAGATATTCAGAATGAAGTCCGGATTTTGCTTCCGGATACCCAGGTTCTGTTGTCTGTACTTTCTTCTCTGAATGCCCATTCCAAGAGTCTGGAGTTAAGCCTTAAGAGAGCGGTAGATACTAAAATTTCACTTGAACAAGGTGTTCATGATGTCAAGAGATTGAAAACTGATGCTCATAAGGACGATCTCGACATTCTTGTAAGTGGGGTTAGCTATCTGCCTGAAATTACTTTGCCGAAGAACACGGGTGTGGCTCAGGGTATGCATGATGTGGATGATTTGATCGATGGAGATGATAATGCAGTTATTGCAGATATCTGGGGGTTGCGCCAGTGCTCTGAGAGCTGTATGACGGTGAAGGACGAAGAAACACACTTCTACTCAAGGTTACCTGATGCCCTCAAAATTTTTCATGTAAGTTCAGATATATATATTTTTTAATGTTTTTGGGTCGATAATGGTGAAAGAAGTTTGATTTCATTGTCTAAAGAATTGAGTACTATATATTATCTGGATACTTTATTGTTCATTTGTATGATATAGGAGAATAGTATTCCATTTCTCCTATGATTTTTAGTTCATAAAGCTACCCAGGTTTGATGTTCTCTTTCAGCTGCCCTCTTGTTCAGTCTGTTAACTACTAGATATTGGACTTGATCTAATGCCTCCTACTACCAAAACTACCCCCTTATTAGTTTCATCTTGTATATCCTTTCATTGTAATAGGCTAATAGCCATAGGTGGCCTTGATGGGCCCTAACTCCTAAGCCTTCAACCACCAGTAGTGTAATCAAGCCTTTGGGGGACAAGGGCTATTGGCTATCAAAGTGACGAAGGCTTGTGTAGTTATTTAAAAAATTGAAGGTGTTGACGGCTTGGGTATTTTGTTTTTGGGTTTGGGCAGGTAGGGTTTATAAGAGAGTTTTTTTGCCAAGCTGAGCTAGTAACTCAGGAAACATCTGCAAAACCTGGTAGTGTCAACTCTAAGGGGGGAACCTCTACCTTTCCGCACGAAGGAACAGCCACTGTAGCATTTTATGGTACTGCATTAGAGCATCCACATTGGAATAACCAAAACCAAAAGGTTGCTAAGGTCAACAATGTTTGTTAAAAAAAGTGCTCGAATTGGACTAACCAAACTTAGCAACCCCTTAATAACTAACCAAATTTTGGCCCTTGGATAACCAAAACTAGCAACCTTTTGCCAATAACCAAATTGAGTGGACCCACATCTACTCAATCAAGTACATCCACCTTTACACAAAATGACAAAAACCTTCTCTCTCCTCCCTTCTCTCTCTCTCTCTCTCTCTCTCTCAATATGTGTATACGTATATATTTGTGTTTATATATATTGGTATGTAAACATATATGTATATGTGTATATGTTTCAAATGGCAGATTTCTCTCTATACATGTTCAGATCTCTCTCTCTCTCTCTCTCTCTCTCTCACATTGGACAAACTAAACCAGAACTGAACCGACCTCTAAAAAACCAGTTTTGGCTTCATTTTTTTCCCAAACCGAGTTTTCCCGGTTCACTAAAAATATGCCGAAACCGGACCGGTTACACCCCTACATAACAGTAAATTTGCATAATGCTATATGATGTAGCTTGGTTGGAGGTTAACAAGTTAAATCGTAGATGGACCCAACTAACACGGATCAATGCCGAAACTATGCAGGAATAAAATTTTGGAACTGAGCAACCAAGGCTCAAAATCCACGAGCTACGGGGCTCAAAACCGAGCCCTAAAAGGCAGCACCAGAGCCACAATAAAAGCACAAAACTAAACTTTCAATTCATAAAAAAAACTCCCTTAAACAAGTATCACAGCCCTATATATAGAACTCCTAAGGAGGTTTACTTCATAGTGAAGTACCAAGACTCAGACAAGACAAAAAGTTCCAGCCGTTATTTTTTACTCAAATGGTTGTTGCCTGCTGCTGAAACAACCTATATGCAACTTCTAAGGACACATATACCAAAGACATACTTTACTATGAAGGAAACTAACCAAAAAAAAAAAAAAGAACACACCTCAATAAAAAATCCTATGTGCAAAACAAAAAAGGAAAATATCCTACTAGACCATAATTGTAAAAATAAAAAAATAGCCTCTCAAACTCTTTTCTTATAGCTTGAGTGTGTTACCTTCTTTCCCAAGAAGGGCCTTCCACCTTGACTGCATCAATTCCCCCCAGCTGAGTAAAAATTCGGCTCCAACGAACGCATTGAGCATGCTGATGCAAGTGGCATCGAGAAGTTTTTTACGTCGTGGTCAAAGAGTGATCCATCGGCCTTTACATTTCAATGCATATGTGTTTTCCCTGATGTCATACCTACCACCTTTCATACATGGTCGTCTCAATATAATTTGAGCAGTTGACATAGTAACAAACAATCTCTTACCATGCCTTTTCGCCGAGCAAGTCGCCTGTTGAAAGACTGAGTAGACACCTTGTGCAAACTTTTACCGTTTTACCTTGACCTATCCATGAAATTGAATAAGGGCTAGCAATTGGTTACTCTTTAAGTCCCAATTGCTGAACAAAATCCCTTGAAATGAAATTTTCAGATCTTCCATTGCCAAGAATCAATGTGCAATGCACCCCATAACGGACAGCTCTAGTGCGAAATACATAATTACTATGCTTTTAGTCGTGGTTTGGTGGTGGTACATGCTTCTTAGTCTGGCACAGTAGTAACTCTCCGGTTGTATCAGCATAGACCTCTACTTGTTCCGTGTCATCTATGTTTTCTTCAGTAGCACTCATGTCATCTTCATTGTCTTGCTTTGCTAAAGTAATCCAACGATTTGGGCAAGTGCTTGCAATGTGATGCTTTTCACCACACTTGAAGCAAGTTGTTTTTGCTTTTTCATCTATTGTCTTGAGTTGATGCGGTGCTGATTTTGGTGTAGGAACCAAAGGACTTAAGGTTTGTTTGGGCAGTGTGTATGGCCTCTTAAATTTATCTTCTAGTTGTAATGCAACCTGGTCTGCTTCTTCCACTGTCCATATCCTAAAGCCAGCCATATCGTCAAGAATTGGAGTTCAGAACCCCGCTCTATAGGTTGATGCGAGTACTTCTTCAAGTTCATAAACTCCTGCTCTCATGTACAGTTCATAGAATTTTTCGGTGTACTCACGAACACTCACTCCCTCGGTGAAGAAGATGAAATTTCAAGTAGAAAATTGGTCTAAAGGCCAAGTTTGGGGCTTTAAAGGGTGTTTTGTCTATCTTAACTTATTTTAAGGCCTCCAATACATTAATGTGAATTTTTTAAGGGTTCAAGGACAATAGTAGACAAAAATACCCTTAATGATAAAAAAAAAAATTACAAAGGGCAAGATTGTACAGCGCGTTAGCCAACTTTTAGCCTGTCACTTTTCGTACAAAAGGAAAGCTTATCAATAAACCTTGAAAGGGACGTGTCATGCTACTGCTGACAGTAGCCTTTGAAATTGCTCGGAAATGCTACCCACCCGTCGCTCTCTCTCTCTCTCTCTCTCTCTCATGCATGAGTGGGACAAAAGTAGTTTTCTCTCTCCTCAATTTTGGGGTTGGGTTTAATTTTGGGGGTTAAATTTTAGGAAGTTTAGGCTCTTTGGGGTAGGGTATAGTGGGTTTAAGCATTTTGGATTTAGGCACTTAGGGTACACTTTCCAATTATATGTTTTTAGTGGTTTAGGTACTTTCATAGGGTACCCTAGGGTTTTAGGCACTTTCATAGGGTACTCTAGGGTTTAAGTTTAGGCACTTTCATTAGGTTTGGGGGTTAGGCACTTTCATAGGGTTTGAGAGGTTTAGGCACTTTCATGGGCTAGCGGGGGTATTTTTGAAATGTATAGGTGATTTGTCCTCTTGGCATTAAAGAATTAGTTTGTGTCTTATTCCCATGATTAACTCCTACACCATGTCCTTGTCGAAGAAAGACTCAATTTCAAAAGAAATAAGCTCTGTTGATAGTCCACGGGAAGAATCCTTCCCTTTAACACAGTTTTCATTTCATCCCATGTAGTCACTTCACCTCTACCACTTCTTCTATTTGCCTCTTGAGTTCTTGCCCATCACATTTGTGCTGTTCCTTTTAATTTAGCACTAGCAAACTGCACTTTCCTTCTCTCAGTTGTTGATGCCAAGCAAAGAAATGATCCACACTGGTCAACCAATCGAGGAAAGTTTCTGGATTCATCTTTCTGTTGAAGTCAGCCACCTCTAATTTAACCTCTTTATCTCCCATCCAATAACTATCAGGTAGGCTCCTAACATATGGTTGGCCGATACTTTGATCCCTTAAACCAGGAAACTCCCTTTGCTATCCAGCCAATTCAATGTCCATGGCCTGCTGTCCGTAAGCATTAGGGGCAGCAAACTGCTGTCCTCTTTGGGAAAAATCACCTTGTTTAGGCCCTGGACCTCCAAAACTCATATTACAATGAGTTTTGTTTATGCGCATGCATAGGTTGGGGCATGGGTGCAAATGCCTATGTAGGCTGTGATAGTGATGGTTCAAATGGTTTTTTGAAATGAATGTTCATCAGCTACATATGAGGAAGAAGGTTTATCAGCAATACCTTTGCCACGATTCCCACCAGAAATTTCCTTGAGAATATTCCCTGCCATATCTTCCAAACGTTGAAGCCGTTCATTGATTGCTTTTCTCTAATCTTCAAGGGTAATCTTTAAACCATCAGCAGCTTGTTCAATACTTCCAATAAGGGATCGAATCCTCTCATCACGTTCTGTGTTTGTTGGCATGTTGTGAAGACTTGTGAAAGACCGGACCCACCTGGATGCAACAAAGCTTTATGACATAAGAGAATAGATCATGCCCTAACTTGCACAAGGCCTTTTAAAGCCGTGCGAGCGTCAAAACTCGTTGGTACTTCACAGTTAAGCGTGCTCACCCTGGAGCAATATAGGGATGGGTGACCTTCTGGGAAGTTCAAGGAGCTTGGGCGGCCAAAGCGGACAATATTGTGCAAGGCGGGGCCGGGTTGTTACATTATAGGTAGGGCTGTAAATGAACTAAGCTGTTTGCGAACTGTTCGAGATTCGGTTCTGTAAAAACTAGTTCGAGTTCGATTCGTCTACTAAATGAGCAGAACCTGAACATCAATTTTAGGCTCGTTCAATAATGAGCCGAACCTAAGCCAAATAGTATCCAGCCCAGTTAGGCTCGCGAACTTGGATAATTTTATTGTAGTCTATTGATAAATCTATATAACAAAACAAAAATTATTTTCAATAAAATATTCTTCACCAAACAAATCTCCACCCTTTATTTTACATAATCCAAGGATCAAAGCTTGAGAATTTATGAGAGGGATATCCCTCTCATAAACTAACTTTTGAGTGGCATTTCCGTAAATACATTTTCACGCAGCTCCGACTATGGTGCACCAAAATGGTATTGGGGCATCGGTGCCCCCAATTGTTTTGAACCATTGGATCTTCCAATTTAATCTTAGCCATTCATCATTCCCACCCCTCTCTCTCCTATTACCGGATGCACCTGTTGAAAATAATTAGAAAGCCTTAAAATATTTTCGCGCTTTTACTACTACTCTCTCTCTCTCTCTGCCCTCTCTTTTGAAAATAGGCTACCCACCATTGTTAGGGTTCAAGCTGCAACTCTCTCCTTCTCTCCAGTGCTTAACATATTTTTCTCTCAACTCTCTCTCTTTCTCTCCATTGCTTCGGATTTTCTTCAAGACCAGAACTAAAGACGCCACATCTCCTCAACTCAGTCTCTCCATTCAACTCACTCTTTCCATTCCAGCAGGTAACTCTCTCTCTCTCTCTCTCCCTCCCCTCTCTCTCTCTCTCTCTCTCCGCCCTATAACAATGGTGGGTACCCTATGGCTAGAATGCCCTTATGAGTACCCCGCGTGATTATCTCTTCTTCTATTCATGGTGCTTCATTTTTTCCAGCAGGTAAAAAATTTTCAAAACCTTAAATGGGGGTGTTTGGGAGCCAACTTTTCAGCTTTTCATTTTTGGCTTTTTGGATTATGGCCAGAATGAGTTTTGAATCTGGGAAGAGTGTTTGGGAGAAATGTGCAGAATGCATTTTGCAAAAGTAGTAGTGTTTGAGAGAAAAATGATGAAAATGAGTTTTGGTTTGGATTTGTACCGATTTACCCTTACAACATGCCAACGGGGCAAACTACCATGCCTTTGGAATAAAACTGTCTTTTACACAAACTGGGTTTGGGAAAACATATGTGGGCACAACAAAGATTTCTATTTTTTTTTTTAAATTCGTTTGGGAATATTTTTGTTATAGAAAACCTTGAGGTTTGAGGCTTTTTTTTTATGGAAAATATTATTAGATGGTCCCTTTTCCCTTTTTTTTTTTTACACAAATGGATGTTCTTCCGTAATAAGAATTACGGAATATATAGAATATAGAAGTAATTGCTAAAAAAATGGAAAATTTTGGTCCAACGAAAACATAATTATAAACATTACACAATTAATAAAAAAAATACATAACCATATTATACAAAATAAAAACAGGCACAACCGAAAACAAACAACAAAGTAGCCAAATTGAAACATGAAAAAGAAATCATCAGAAACAAAAAAATAAATAGGCAAACACTTGCTCCATACGCATCTAACGTATACGATTGGCTACAATATGATCCCGAATTTGAGTCCTCACATGGTCCATTTCACCATCATCGTGTTGGCACGTCTCTCCATGTGCCCCATTAGCTGCTGTCGTTTCCACTCCGCGTTCATAAGGCTCAATGTACATAATCATTGGCGACAAACTGGGAAAACACGGCTCCCAAACAGCCTCAATGTACATACGTGCAAAACAGATTTGTTCAAGGTAGGAAAAGTGAAGCACTTGAACTTTTATTGGAGAGGTTTGATGTGGCGTCTATGGCATCCTGTCACATAAACCCAAAAGCTTTACAACTAACTGAAAACAAATTACATAATCATTGGCGACAAACTTTACCAATTTTACCTCCACAAGTAAAAACTTGGAATCATGCTCATCCGAAACAGTGTTCTGATCCATGCCTCCGAAGTTGTGCACTGGTTGTATAATTCAAGTTCAGTAAGATCGGAAAAATAAATTTAATTTCTTATTTTGCATTTAAATCTGATTGAATAATCTAATTGTATTAAATACTTTATCTTAATTCAGTGGAAGGTCCTATTAAATTATTTAATATTTATTACTTAATGATTTATCATTTTTCATTCAACATTTTTATTGTCATTATTGTAGCGTGTGTATAAATAAAAATTATTTTTGCAAATTATCAAAAATAATAAATGAATATCCTTTTTCACATGGTCATGATATATTTAATAGTTATTTAAAGATAAATTATTTAAAATTATTTTAATGTAATTTAGAGATTATTATTATTATTATTATTATTATTATTATTATTATTATTATTATTATTATTATTATTATTATTATTATTATTATTATTATACAGTTAATATTTTTTATTTCAAAAATTTGTTCTAGGAAATATACTACACAAATTAAAAAAATTTAACTAAAGCCTTTTTTACCTCATTTTTTGATGTTGCCCACTACAAAAAAGCTTAGCTAAAGGACAAAATTCGGAGTGGATTAAGTAAAAAGTGGTGTGGTGTTATAACATGCCAACAAGTTTCTTACTCAAAATGGTGATTTGCTACTGGATTGACTAGTCGCTTTATTTTGTGGTGAGTATTCCCCTATTTCGTGGTAAATGTTGCCTTGTTATGTGGTAATCCTTAGCTTATTTGGTGGTGTATATTTTCAGTTTTCATGGTAAGTAAAGTGCGAGTTTTTTGGCGGAAAAACCGCAAAACCACCTCGTTTTTTGGCAAAACTACTTATTTTTTGGGATTGAATGGCTGAGATTCGTTTATTTTAGATCCAATGGTCTAAATTTAGGATCCGGGGATCCCGTAGTGCGCTTCCACACCACGGGGTTGTAGGGCGGCCAAAACTACGTCGTTTTGTGTGTGCAAAGAGAACACCACTACTTAATCCCTCAAAACTACGTCATTTTAACCTAGTTTTATTTGTTGAATTCCGAAATGTGAGCATTTTAAAGTTGATGTTTATTTTCCTACAAATCAAAATTGATTTTTGATTTCTTCTATACGTGAACATAAAAGTCACTTATTTTAGATTGGAGTTGGTTTGTTTTTTTATTTTTGGAGTAGAAGTTTTTCCCCCTGAAACGTGGTTCTCAAAACAAAAAGTCTACAATTAAACACATTTTTAAACTTCTTAATTTTTGAGCTTCATTCGATTTTGTAAAACTAATGCCCTTTCGAGATGAGAAGGAGTTACAGTGTATAAGAATGAGAGTCAAGATGTGTAAATTGCCAATTGTGTTTAGAAATTCTAAATTATGTCACTTGTTATATTTAGGAGGCTTCTCACAAAAACACAACTACAATAGTACTAGTGAATGTCCCTGCCTAAGACACTTTGTAAAAACTTATTTCTAAAAAATAGATGAATTTTATAAGATAATGTTGTCCTGTACAAATTTAAAGTCATCAAGAATTTTCTAGATTTTTAAAAGGCCCAAAAAAATAAAAATATTAATGGTGAACTTGACATAATCCCAAGAGAGAGAAAATGATGTGATTCTAAACCTTTGCACACCCAAAATGACATAGTTTTGGCCGCTATACAAACCCGTAGTGCGGTGGTGCACTACGGGATCCCCGAATCCCTAAATTTAGTGGGACCCCAATACAATATTGGGACACCGTAGAAAGATGATTCCTTTCCGCGCACACTCATTTCAAACCGAATAATGATATGTACACAACGGAGAGCCGGCCACAACGGCCCCAAAACGACGTCGTTTTGGGGCCCTTCCCATTTAAAAAAAAAAAACCCCAAATTCCCTTCTTTCTTGCTCCAGTCGTAGCACACAGAGAGAGAGAGAGAGAGAGAGAGAGGCACGATGAAGAGCGTCCATGCTCGACGACCGCCACCATCACCACTGACTCCAAGCCCGGCGAACGCCACCGCCGCTGCGTCGACCACAGCCGAACACCTCGACTGCCGTACGACGACGACGTTGTGGCACCACCACTGCCAATCGTCCTCCTCTCTTCAACGACTCCATTGCCCGTCGTCCGCCTTCGCAGCATTGTGTAAGTATCCTCTCCACCCTCCCCTTCTGAAATAAAAAACCCTAACTCCATTTTTTTTTGGACAGAGCTAAATTAGCCCTAGCACACCAAGTGTTTGATGTTATTCCTCAAAGGGACTGGTATTGGATTTTCCCATTGCATCTCTCTATTGTTGTCCTGATTATTTTCCCATTGAATGGTCCGATTGACGTGGTTGCATCAATGGTTTCGCTTGGTAGTCTATATGGCTTCATGGATAACATTGGTGACTTGAACTTTTTGAAGGATTTCATTGTCAATAGCAATTATCTTGTGGGCTTTTTACATGATAGATTGGCTGATATGCAACTATACAAATTGGATTTGAACAATTTCAGCCAAGGTGGTCTAATGGTTCTTCCATTTTTCATATCTCATTGCAGAAATGTATGATAATTTGGGAGCCCAGCCTGAGTTGCCGAGACCACCTCTGCTCCGACGGCCAAATCCATTTGGGAATGCATTTGATGGAGCTGGTTCAGGGCTCATCAGTGGACTAGGTGCTTACGGAGAGAAATTTTTAGGATGAAGCTCCGATTATGTGCAAAGCAATGTAAGTAGCATGCCAAGGCTATGAATTTTGAACTTGTACTTTGTTCAAGTCTGTGGATCCCCTTGGCTTTTAGACGTAATGGTTGAGTTCTTGCATGAATTTCATTGTTAGAGTTGTACTTTGTATGTTAGTAGATGCTGAAAATAGCTTATAAATGCTGAAAATATGAGTAATAGGTGCTGGAACTGGGTTTATAGATGCTAAAACTGAAGTTAGGTGTAGGAAATATCAAGTTAAGGTGCTGAAACTGTGTATTAGTTGCTGGAAATTATAGTTTTGATGCCAAAATCACCTCTGTAACTGCTGGAAATCACTGGTAGTGCAGTATTTTGAAGGATAAATGCTGAAATTGGATTTCTGGGTTGCTGAATCTGTAATTAGTTGCTGTAAATGTGCTGAAACTGCATTTTTAAGTGCTGAAATTGCGTTATTAGCTGCTGAAACTGCATTTTAGATGCTAGAACTGGGTGGTAATTGCTGCGGACAGTGTTTGAGCACAGGAAATGGGTTACTTTTATGCACAGGAAATGGGTTACTTTTATTGAATATGTCGCCGCTTAACCATGTTTTTATTGTTCAATTGATATCTGCTTGCTAATAGCTATTTAGCTTGGTACTAATTGATGTTTTGTTATGAACTACAAATGGCTTTTGTGCTAATTGAGAATGTGTATTTGAGGGGCTGAGATGGGCACATTTTCTCTTGACAGGTCTTGGCCACCAAGAATACAAGGCCCAGAAGGAAAAAATTTGCAGCTTCATTTCAAAACAATGATGCCAGCCTGTTTGGTAAACAAGGCAGCCAAATTGTGAAGTAATGGTTAACGCAGCCATACAGAGGCATCTGACTACATAGTTGGTGGTGGGCCTGGTGGCTCTCTCTCT
The DNA here is from genome assembly GCA_020921065.1 of Vaccinium darrowii. Taxonomy (NCBI): domain Eukaryota; kingdom Viridiplantae; phylum Streptophyta; class Magnoliopsida; order Ericales; family Ericaceae; genus Vaccinium; species Vaccinium darrowii. Next base: position 29,013,391 of record CM037159.1, read on the forward strand.
TTTCCTGTTTCTACTGATGATGAAAGGGGGAAATCCAAAATTTTAGATCGCGCCTGTTCTCCCTTTTTTTTTTTTTTAAATGGGAAAGGCCCCAAAACAACGTCGTTTTGGGGCCGTTGTGGCTCTCCGTTGTGAGCGTATCATTATTCTTTCAAACCCAGTTACCCAATTCCAGATCTGAAAATCTCTCTCTCTCTCTCTCTCTCTCTCTCTCAACACGTACAAACACACACATCAGTATTCAAATTTCAAACCTCTCCCTCAGGACCTCTTCTATAACCAGGCATATCAACCCAAAAATTGTCCGAAGTCGGATGAGTCCCTCTCTCCACCCACCGCCTTCGTGACTTCCACCCGTGGAGTAGTTTGCAGGTCATGAATCAGAACAATCTAACTTCGCTGCTCCGCAACTCGATTAGGTCTTTATCTGGTTTATTTGTTCTATCTCGGATTCATATCTGCCTATTAATCTGCAATTAGTTCTGCAACTGGTTTTGTTCTGTCTCTGATAGTTGAGAAACGATGTTTATCATCTTCAATAAATTGGTTCCGTTAGTTGTTTAGTGAATACTTGATTTGGGGGTTTGATATATAATCAATCCCAGGGTAATTGTTTTCATTGATTAGAGTCATTACAATTAATGTTTGAACTCTCCATTTTAGTAAATACATTGCATTACTAAGGGGCAAAAACTGAGCAGATTTCTGCCCAGGGTTCTTTTCCTGAAAACTAACGCTGTATTGAAGTTCAAAATTTTAACCCAAACCCATAACCTCTTTCTCTCACTGACTTGATATGCCTTCATTTAACTTGGGCTACGTGAGATAATGGAGCTGCATCCTAGCGTTCTGAAAAATCAAAGGTGAGTCGGTATGTGTTCCCTTCTTGATCGGATTGGTCCCTGCTTCTAATTAGTTTTTGTTTCGTTTTTTTTTCCAACTCTATTTGTGTTGATTGTCCTTTTAGGTTCCATTTACGCAAATTAAATTTTATCCATTTTAATTTGGTCAAGGAGTTTGAGAATCTGCCTTCTCCTTATCCAACCCTTTCTGGTCACCTTCTCCTTCACGATTGATCACGGTCGTACGCGAAACAATTTTTGATCGGCAAAGACTACGTCGCTATAGATAAGCAAATTATAAAAGTTGATAGGCTTTTGTAATTTGTCTTCTTCCTGTGTTAGTTTTCATGTAGTTACAGTAAATGTGCTCAGGCATGATATATAGGAACAGACAAGGATTTTCAGTTTAATTGAAATTAGTTGCTCTTCTTGAGAAAAATATTTCAGGTTTTTTTTTTTATCTCTTTGACTAAAGAAAATGGGGCACAGGGTACTAGGTATTATCGGAAAAAAGGTTTATGTAAATTTAGTTTATGGGTTGTACTTTCTGCCCCTATAGGCGTGACAGTACTTAAATCCCAGATTTTCAAATACATTTTTACCCCCCTTTTTGCAATTGGAAACTAATTTGAAACCTATTTTTAAGTTGTGTTGAAATTACGTGTGGCATCCTGTTGTTAGACGTAGAGGAAAAGAGTGGTGAACCACGAGCAAAAAAGGTGTTCGACGAAATGCCTAAGAAGGGATGAAGAAGTAAGAGAGTATGAGGCTGTTTTACAAAATGCAATTAGATTTCATGCAAAGCTATTTGTTATTCAATTGATTAACAATACCGCTTCAAAAAAAATAAAACTTTGAAAGAGTTGAACTGCTTTATTTGCGAAACTTTGTGGGCTAATGCTTTTTGAATAGAGTTGAAAGTAATAAGCTTTCAACTGGTCTGGAACTAAAAATAGGTTACTCATGCCTAAATTCTCAAGCTACCAAAGGCATTTAAAGCTTTATGTTTTAGGTAAAGGGGGGAATTCCTTGGATGGTGCTTGTGTAACATCCGTTCTTAATGTGCATGTGCATCTCATGTGAGAGTGTATTTCATATACATTTTAATCTCATATGCCCTTTGTTGTGTGGATGTGTCATGTAATTACCCGAAAAAAAAAAGATGGAAACAACAGTAATATTACAAGTAATTGTGGTGCAGTCTACACAAAATACACTTCATGCATGAGATTTGCTGATCGATGTTTGTTGCTATTGGATGCTCTATGGCCAGTTCTTCGTTTGATCATAAATCCTTCTAATTGAGAAGCACTGTGGTAACTAATTTTGTTTTTCTCCCTTTCCAGGCATGATTTGGCGATTGTATGGAGGTACAAATAGAAATAACTTTTGATGGTATGATTCTGTATCCTATTCTCTTTGCTGTAGTGGTATTTCTAGGTTAAAAACTGATTCAATTGTGGCTGAAATGTTTGGCGATAATTTATGGCCGAAGTTGGTGTTAATTTAAACTCTTACTGTCATTTTGGGGGACTTCGATTTTTGATACTTATTATAATCCTTCTTAGAAAACTCAAAAGAAATAGTTGTCAGACAAATCTGATCTGATTCAGGTAAGTTATGGCTCTTGGTAGGGATTGGATGGCAAGTGCCAATATTGCAAGTCAGACAATCATGTCAAAATCTATGATGATCATTCTTTTTAACGTAGAATTGTAACCTAGATATTTTGTTTCTCGAACGTGTTGGGACGCTGTAAGGACACGTTGAGGGCACATTAGGAGGTTAAAATGAAGTTTGAGAGTTATAATTTCCATGGGTGATTAGGTTTTGGAGAATGTGTGGTGTCATGTCCATGTCTTTGTGCATCTATTGTTATTAATTTCCTGCTATAGCAGTACTACAATATGTAAGTTTTGGCATTATCAAAATGTTTAAGATAACTTGGCTGGTCAGCAGATTTGCATATGAATTGTTGCAAGTTTAATCTTTCCTAACTATGAAGCACAGATACGATACGATACGGATACGTGATTTTTTCAAAATGTCGGATATGATACGTTGGGGGATACGTTGAATATAAAAATAAAAATATTGTATATATAATATTTTTGCCAAGAAACTGACTGTGAACCTGAATATAAGTTTTAGTTTGTGTTTTACACACACACACACACACACACACACACACACACACACACACACACACACACACACACACAGAGTTGTAGGAGATATTGTCGGTCGCTTTTGCTGCTCTCAGTCGATTGATTTTGTTGCTGTCTGATCGATTTGGGCGAAAAAACAATTATAAAACCCTATTTATACTTTTAACCCACATATTTCAATTAATTAAATATTTACCCCGCGCGTATCCGAAACGTATTCTAGCTAACGTTCGAGTATCCAAAACGTATCCGAATACCAAAAAATAAATTTAAATTCCAGATACTTTTAAAAAATGTATCGGATACATATCGGGAGCGTATCTGAGTGTATCCGATACGTGTACGATACATGATACGGAGGCCAAAATAGATTATCCGTGCTTCATAGTTTCCTGATTATATTAGGTTGGCAGTGGGAGTAGTTAGGTTCACCGGATCATGCATGAAGTCGCTATTGCTATTTCTACTGCTGCATTTTCTGTATTTTCAGTGCATGAATTTCATTCAATCTCCTGATTTTCTACATTTTCGGTATTTTTAGTTCTTTGGATATATGGTTGGTGTATGAGTAAACATAAAATCAATGCTAATTCTATTTTTCTTCTTTTAAGGTGCAATGTTGATCATATGGGTTGGGGCAGGATTATAACAACCCTCAAATGCTGTCATCATCAGTAAAGATCAGCAGCTTGCTTATGGAGTGGTAAGTTTTTAATCACTTTCTATGTCAAGCATTGTTCTCTAGGCATGTGGGAAGATATACTTTTTTGTTATAGGCGGAGTACCTGTAGGGTTGAGGAGTTTTTGAGTAATGAACAGTTTGTTCTACCCTCAATGTTTCCTAAGTTGGTTAGTGACTGAATTTTTATAGTTAGTGGGTTACTTAATTCAATAACTGCGATTCTCCTCAATTTCTAATTTCATATAGTTTGTTCAATTGTATGTGTTTTTTCTTGAAATGAAGATGCCACTAAGAGGCTGAATTACATACATCAATGTTAATGGTAGCAAGTGGAGTTAGTATCTTTTCGCCATTCAGTCCTTTTTCAGCTTAGGATAAGAAATTTTTCACGAAGTTATGAGTAGCTATATTAGGAGTCAAGTTGAAATTTCGATGCGAATGTTATGGTAGAATGGTTGCTTTAGTTCAGAATTCGATTTTGCGAGAGAGTCAGGCAATTTGGTTATTGAATAATTTACTCTGTTTTGAAGAGAGTAGACCTGTGCAAATGGTAAAGTAAGTAGTTTGATGGGAAAGCTATTTTTGTTTTCTAAAATTCCTGTAAACTACGTAGCATAGAATACCACAAGTGGAGACCCCAATTAAAATAGGAGGAAATACCCGAAAGTAGTTGATAGTGCCTTTTCTATGGTGTTAATAGTTGATAACACTCGGGAAGTTTTGAACTCAATGGAGTAAATCCCTAAGTCCAAGGTCTTAATTATCAGGCCAAACCTTCAGATTGCTGTGTAATTACGTGATGTTAGTTTGATGACATGGGAAAAAATTCAATTAGAGTGCCGTAGGCATGGACAATGCTCTAGATTACCCCGTGTAAAACACTGGAGTTATACTTTGTCGCTGAGTGCCTTTAGCATGGGTTGTCGATAGTACAAGCAATATGAAGTCTTTTGTTTTTTTTTTGATGAAGTCTTTTTTTTTTTTTGATGACGTTGTAGGTTATATGGTGCAAAGAAGTGAAAGGGTATAAACTCATGAAAAGACAAGTATTGGCCAATTATCGCCGATGCCATTGTGGTAATCACTTGGTTCTTATTTTTCTGTAACTTAGGAGAATCAGACTTGAGTTTCTTGAGTAACAGAATACATGCAAATATAGAAATTAAAAAATTAGTCGAGAACCACTATTAAAACTACGAAGTTATAGAACACATGCTGGATATGATAATGTCTGTTGTATAGCTATAAAGAATAAGGTAATGTAAATTATTTGCCTTGGGACCTCGTTTCGGACCAATTTCGATTCTGGCAGGTAAAAACTTTTTTGTCTTCTTCAAATATAAAGAACTGAAGAAGTGAAATCGTAATTAGTGCATTGTACTTTCTGTTGAACGTTGTTTTTGTATAAGTTTTGCAAATTTGTTGTGAAAATTTTTAGTTTCTTTGTTTTTGGTGATTGCCATCATGGAACAAGAGCTGATTGTTGTTTTAAGTAACTTCCTAATTTATGCATGACATTTGCCCTGACACACGAGTGGTTTGTCAGCTACCTATCAATACAACTCCCAGTCCACTTTGAAACTTGTACAAATGAGTTCACCACTCAACTCATGGTTATCATTTTTTACTGCCATTCAAGATCCACTCGACTATCTATTTTTCCAGATGCACAAGTACATGTCTCGCAGAGTAATTTCCTCGTACCTGTATATTATGACCCCTGCTATAAAGTAAATATAATAGTGCAAAGATGAGTTGTTCAGGTCTTGGGTAGTTTTCACATCACTGCAATTGAAGGAATAGATTCAATTTCATTGTCCAGAGACTTTTTTTTTTGTTTGTTTCCTCACGCTTTTTTTGTGTTCTCTATTTATTTCCTTATCTAACCGTTGCCAAAATGCAGGAGATCTATAAGGTTTAAGCCTTACAGGCAATAAGGTGTCCGGTTTGCGAGTTTTTTTTTTTTTAATAATCAGGTGTCCAGATTATAAGTACCAAAAAATTATAAGTAAATAGCCAACTTCTATCAATATTCCGAGAGAATATTTTATTTTTCTTTATAAATCCAAACTAGAAATGGATGTAGTAGTAGTTTATGGGTCTTATTGTCATTTTATAGTAGTTTATGGGTCTTATTGTTATTTTTGTGTCTTAATGTAACGGGGTAGTATAAGTAGTGTAAGGGTCTTTCATGTTAGCTAGCTTTTATCATTTTAAGAATATATTATCAAGAGTTTCAACTCTTTGCATCCTATTTTGGGAGTTTCTCTCTCTAGAATATCTAATGGTATATTCCGGTTACATCAATCGAAGTCAAAAACATTTTTCAACAAATGTCCCTAGCAATTGACAAGAAATTCCCATCCATCTGGGCAATGATGGGAAAGTTCAACTGAGGGGATTTTGGATGTCTTACCTTTTACGCCCTTCTTGCCAGTTTAATAGCATCTTCACCTACCTACCAGATATAACTTTCTTCTTCCTTAAATTTTTTGGCACCGAAAGAACCATAAAAGTACTAATTTCCTGCAGAGTTGCTTATTTTTTCCGACACATCACATGAATTTAGCTCCTGTTGTATGCTTTTCAACATGGTCGCTTTCAAGAGATGTCTTAAACTTTGCGGGTCTTAAATGCTGTGCGCAACCATGATATTGGCATCCCGCTTATTATCCAGAATTACAAGGTTTGCAGAGTCCTCTAAATTCATTGCTTTTGTATCATTTCTGTAGTTTTTTGTACCTGAACTACGTAGCTCATATCGCAACATGCTTGCTCTTTCAGCTTCTTACACCATCAGTTCTGGTTGGTCGTTTGATAAATGCCCATCAACATGTTCTTGCTCTTCGGTATCGGAGTACCTAGGTATGAACCAAGTAAGTTCGTTTGTGAGAAAATTATTTGCTGTTGCTGTTGTCTCATTCTCTTACAAACAACTAGTTAACTTTGAAGTTCTGTCCTAGCTGCTGCCTTTATTTGCACGGGATGCAGTGACGTCATTCCTATACTCATTTTTCTTTCGTTGGGTTTGGATAGGAAGTGGTGATAATGCACCGGGCATGTGCGAAGATAACAGCTTCTTTAGCAATTCCTAATGCCTCTCTACTTGAAATTTTACTTGATAACGTTTGTATCATCTTTTGTAGTTTTTAAATTGGTATGAAAGTGCTTTGTTTTCTGCTTGTTCCATTTTGTCTCTTTTTAAAGTTAGGACATGAGTTTTTCCCGTGGTGTTTTAGTTGAGAATATGCAAAGGCATATCTTATGCAGTAGCTGTTTATCTATTTTTATTTATCTTTTCCCCGTTGACTCTACATTGTACTGTGGCTCCTAGTAGTTGTATGGACAACTGGTCACATAACGAAAACATAAGTTGGCTTCTAGTTGGTGAAAAATAGCTGGCCGGATTAGCGGGAAGTAATGACAATAACTCGACTACGAAATGTAGTTCCTAGTAGATATACAGACTACAGGCTACAAAGAGAAAATAGATGTTTCTCTTAATGGGTGAACATTCATTGGCTCTATCAACAGAAAGTAACGACCGTAACTTGACAAATAAGTGTGGCTCCGAGTAGATTCATAGACTACTGGCCACACATTGAATACGTAATTTGCTTCTAGCAGGTGAAGGATCATTGACCAAATGAGCAAAGAGTAGAGATTGTAACTGTACATAGTACTGTGGCTCCTAGTAGTTATACGGACTATTGGTCACATAACGAAAACGTAAGTTGAAATTAACGACCGTAACTTGACAAATAAGTCTGGCTCCTAGTTGATTCATAGGCTACTGGTCACACATTGAATACGTAGATTGCTTCTAGCTAGTGAAGGATCATTAACCGCATGAGCAAAGAGTAAAGACTGTAACTCGACATAGTACTGTGGCTCCTAGTAGTTATATGGACTACTGGTCACATTGAATACGTAATTTACTTCTAGCTGGTGAAGGATCATTGACCTCATGAGCAAAGTGTAAAGACCGTAAGTGCACATAGTACTGTGGCTCCTAGTAGTTATATGGACTACTGGTCACATAACGAAAACGTAAGTGGAAAGTAACGACCGTAACTTGAAAAATATGTTTGGCTCCTAGTAGATTCATAGGCTATTGGCCACACATTGAATACGTAATTTGCTTCTAGCTGCTGAGGGATCAATGACCGCATGAGCAAAGAGTAAAGACTGTAACTCGACATAGTACTGTGGCTCCTAGTACTTATATGGACTACTGGTTACATTGAATACGTAATTTACTTCTAGTTGGTGAAGGATCATTGACCTCATGAGCAAAGTGTAAAGACCGTAAGTGCACATAGTACTGTGGCTCCTAGTAGTTATATGGACTACTGGTCACATAACGAAAACGTAAGTGGAAAGTAACGACCGTAACTTGACAAATATTTCTGGCTCCTAGTAGATTCATAGGCTATTGGCCACACATCGAATACGTAAATTGCTTCTAGCTGCTGAGGGATCAATGACCGCATGAGGAAAGAGTAAAGACCGTAACTCTACATAGTAATATGGCTCTTAGTAGTTATATGGACTATTGGTCACATTGAATATGTAATTGGCTTCTAGCTGGTGAAGGATCATTGACCGAATGAGCAAAGAATAAAGACCGTAACTCTACATAGTACAGCGGCTCCTAGTAGTTATATGGACTACTGGTCACATAACGAAAACATAAGTTCGCTTCCTGTTGGTGAAAGATAGTTGGCCGGATTAGCGGGAAGTAATGACAATAACTCGACTACGAAATGTAGTTCCTAGTAGATATACAGACTACTAGCTACAAAGAGAAAATAGATGTTTCTCTTAATGGGTGAACATTCGTTGGCTCTATCAACAGAAAGTAACGACCGTAACTTGACAAATAAGTGTGGCTCCGAGTAGATTCATAGACTACTGGCCACACATTGAATACGTAATTTGCTTCTAGCAGGTGAAGGATCATTGACCAAATGAGCAAAGAGTAGCGATCGTAACTGTACATAGTACTGTGGCTCCTAGTAGTTATATGGGCTACTGGTCACATGACGGAAACATAAGTTGTCTTCTAGTTGGTGACAGATACTTGGCCAGATTAGTGGGAAGTAATGACCTTAACTCGACTACGAAATGTAGTTCCTAGTAGATATACTGACTACTGGCTACATAGAGAAAATAGATGTTTCTCTTAATGGGTGAACAATCGTAGGCTCTATCATCAGAAATTAACAACCGAAACTTGACAAATAGGTGTGGCTCCGAGTAGATTCATAGACTACTGCCCACACATTGAACACGTAATTTGCCTCTAGCTGGTGAAGAATCATTGACCGAATGAGCAAAAAGTAAAGATCGTAACTCTACATAGTAATGTGGCTCCTAGTAGTTATATGGACTACTGGTCGTATAACAAAAACGTAAGTTGAAAGTAACGACCGTAACTTGACAAATAAGTCTGGCTCCTAGTAGATTCATAGGCAACTGGCCACACACATTGAATACGTAACTTGCTTCTAGTTAGTGAAGGATCATTGACCGCATGAGCAAAGAGTAAAGGCCGCAACTCTACAAAGTACTGTGGTTCCTAGTAGTTATAGGGACTACTGGTCAAATAACGAAAATATAAGTTGGCTTTCATTTGGTGAAAGACAGTTGGCCGGATTAGCGGGAAGTAACGACCTTAACTCGATTACGAAATGTAGTTCCTAGTAGATATGCTGACTACTTGCTACATAGAGAAAATAGATGTTTCTCTAACTGGTGTACAATCGTTGGCTCTATCAGCAAAAAGTAACAATCGAAACTTGACAAATAAGTCTGGCTCCTAGTAGATTCATAGGCTACTGGTCACACATTGAATACGTAGATTGCTTCTAGCTGGTGAAGGATCATTGACCGCATGAGCAAAGAGTAAAGACTGTAACTCGACATAGTGCTGTGGCTCCTAGTAGTTATATGGACTACTGGTCACATTGAATACGTAATTTACTTCTAGCTGGTGAAGGATCATTGACCTCATGAGCAAAGTGTAAAGACCATAAGTGCACGTAGTACTGTGGCTCCTAGTAGTTATATGGACTACTGGTCAAATAACGAAAACGTAAGTGGAAAGTAACGACCGTAACTTGACAAATATGTCTGGCTCCAAGTAGATTCATAGGCTACTGGCCACACATTGAATACATAATTTGCTTCTAGCTGCTGAGGGATCATTGACCGCATGAGCAAAGAGTAAGGACCGTAACTATACATAGTACTGTGGCTCCTAGTAGTTATATGGACTACTGGTCACATTGAATACGTAATTTGCTTCTAGCGGGTGAAGGATCATTGCCCGCATGAACAATGAGTATAGACTGTAAGTGCACATAGTACTGTGGCTCCTATTAGTTATATGGACTACTGGTCACATAACGAGAACTTAAGTTGAAAGTAACGACCGTAACTTGACAAATAAGTTTGGCTCCTAGTAGATTCATATGCTACTGGCCACACATTGAATATGTAATTTGCTTCTAACTGGTGAAGGATCATTGACCGCATGAGCAAAGAGTAAAGACCCTAACTCTACATAGTACTGTGGCTCCTAGTAGTTATATGGACTACTGGTCACATAACGAATACATAAGTTGGCTGCCAGTTGGTGAAAGATAGTTGGCCGGATTAGCAGGAAGTAACGACCTTAACTCGACTACAAAATGTAGTTCCAAGTAGATATATTGACTACTGGCTACATGGAGAAAAGAAATGTTTCTCTTAGCGGGTGAAAAATCGTTGGCTCTATCAAAGAGAAAGTAGGGACCGTAACTTGACAAATAAGTCTGGCTCCTAGTAGATTCATATGCTACTGGCCACACATTTAATATGTAATTTGCTTCTAGCTGGTGAAGGATCATTGACCGCATGAGCAAAGAGTAAAGACCGTAACTCTACATAGTACTGTGGCTCCTAGTAGTTATATGGACTACTGGTCACATAACGAAAACATAAGTTGGCTGCCAGTTGGTGAAAGATAGTTGGCCGGATTAGCAGGAAGTAACGACCTTAACTTGACTGCAAAATGTGGTTCCAAGTAGATATATTGACTACTGGCTACATGGAGAAAAGAAATGTTTCTCTTAGCGGGTGAAAAATCAATGGCTCTATCAAAGAGAAAGTAACGACCTTAACTTGACAAATGAGTCTGGCTCCCAGTAGATTCATAGGCTATTGGCCACACATTGAATACGTAATTTGCTTCTAGCTGCTGAGGGATCAATGACCGCATGAGGATAGAGTAAAGACCGTAACTCTACATAGTAATGTGGCTCCTAGTAGTTATATGGACTATTGGTCACATTGAATATGTAATTGGCTTCTAGCTTGTGAAGGATCATTGACCGAATGAGTAAAGAATAAAGACCGTAACTCTACATAGTACAGTGGTCCTAGTAGTTATATGGACTACTGGTCACATAACGAAATCTTAAGTTCGCTTCCTGTTGGTGAAAGACAGTTGGCTGGATTAGCGGGAAGTAATGACAATAACTCGACTACGAAATGTAGTTCCTAGTAGATATACAGACTATTGGCTACAAAGAGAAAATAGATGTTTCTCTTAATGGGTGAAAATTCGTTGGCTCTATCAACAGAAAGTAACGACCGTAACTTGACAAAAAAGTGTGCCTCCGAGTAGATCCATAGACTACTGGCCACACATTGAATACGTAATTTGCTTCTAGCAGGTGAAGGATCATTGACCAAATGAGCAAAGAGTAGAGATCGTAACTGTACATAGTATTGTGGCTCCTAGTAGTTATATGGGCTACTGGTCACATGACGGAAACATAAGTTGGCTTCTAGTCGGTGAAAAATACTTGGCCGGATTAGTGGGAAGTGATGACCTTAACTCGACTACGAAATGTAGTTCCTAGTAGATATACTGACTACTGGCTACATAGAGAAAATAGATGTTTTTCTTAATGGGTGAACAATCGTAGGCTCTATCATCAGAAATTAACAACCGAAACTTGACAAATAAGTGTGGCTCCGAGTAGATTCATAGACTACTGCCCACACATTGAACACGTAATTTCCCTCTAGCTGGTGAAGGATAATTGACTGAGTGCGCAAAAAGTAAAGACCGTAACTCTACATAGTAATGTGGCTCCTAGTAGTTATATGGACTACTGGTCGTATAACGAAAACGTAAGTTGAAAGTAACGACCGTAACTTGACAAATAAGTCTGGCTCCTAGTAGATTCATAGGCTACTGGCCACACATTGAATACGTAACTTGCTTCTAGCTAGTGAAGGATCATTGACCGCATGAGCAAAGAGTAAAGACTGCAACTCTACAAAGTACTGTGGCTCCTAGTAGTTATAGGGACTACTGGTCAAATAACGAAAATATAAGTTGGCTTTCATTTGGTGAAAGACAGTTGGCCGGATTAGCGGGAAGTAACGACCTTAACTCGACTACGAAATGTAGTTCCTAGCAGATATACTGACTACTTGCTATATAGAGAAAATAGATGTTTCTCTTAACTGGTGTACAATCGTTGGCTCTATCAGCAGAAAGTAACAACCGAAACTTGACAAATAAGTCTGGCTCCTAGTAGATTCATAGGCTACTGGTCACACATTGAATACGTAGATTGCTTCTAGCTGGTGAAGGATCATTGACCGCATGAGCAATGAGTAAAGACCGTAACTCGACATAGTACTGTGGCTCCTATTAGTTATATGGACTTCTGGTCACATAACGAAAACGTAAGTTGAAAGTAACGACCGTAACTTGACAAATAAGTCTGGCTCCTAGTAGATTCATATGCTACTGGCCACACATTGAATATGTAATTTGCTTCTAGCTGGTGAAGGATTATTGACCGCATGAGCAAAGAGTAAAGACCGTAACTCTACATAGTACTGTGGCTCCTAGTAGTTTTATGGACTACTGGTCACATAACGAAAACATAAGTTGGCTGCCAGTTGGTGAAAGATAGTTGGCCGGATTAGCAGGAAGTAACGACCTTAACTCGACTACAAAATGTAGTTCCAAGTAGATATATTGACTACTGGCTACATGGAGAAAACAAATGTTTCTCTTAGCGGGTGAAAAATCGTTGGCTCTATCAAAGAGAAAGTAACGACCGTAACTTGACAAATAAGTCTGGCTCCTAGTAGATTCATAGGCTATTGGCCACACATTGAATACGTAATTTGCTACTAGCTGCCGAGGGTTCAATGACCGCAAGAGCAAAGAGTAAAGACTGTAACTCGACATAGTACTGTGGCTCCTAATAGTGATATGGACTACTGGTCACATTGAATACGTAATTTACTTCTATCTGGTGAAGGATCATTGACCTCATGAGCAAAGTGGAAAGACCGTAAGTGCACATAGTACTGTGGCTCCTAGTAGTTATATGGGCTACTGGTCACATAACGAAAACGTAAGTGGAAAGTAACGACCGTAACTTGACAAATATGTCTGGCTCCTAGTAGATTCATAGGCTATTGGCCACACATTGAATACGTAATTTGCTTCTAGCTGCTGAGGGATCAATGACAGCATGAGGAAAGAGTAAAGACCGTAACTCTACAAAGTAATGTGGCTCCTAGTAGTTATATGGACTATTGGTCACATTGAATATGTAATTGGCTTCTAAGCTGGTGAAGGATCATTGACCGAATGAGCAAAGAATAAAGACCGTAACTTTACATAGTACAGTGGCTCCTAGTAGTTATATGGACTGCTGGTCACATAACGAAAATATAAGTTCGCTTCCTGTTGGTGAAAGATAGTTGGCGGGATTAGCGGGAAGTAATGACAATAACTCGACTACGAAATGTAGTTCCTAGTAGATATACAGACTACTGGCTACAAAAAGAAAATAGATGTTTCTCTTAATGGGTGAACATTTGTTGGCTCTATCAACAGAACGTAACGACCGTAACTTGACAAATAAGTGTGGCTCCGAGTAGATTCATAGACTACTGTTCACACATTGAATACGTAATTTGCTTCTAGCAGGTGAAGGATCATTGACCAAATGAGCAAAGAGTAGAGATCGTAACTGTACATAGTACTGTGGCTCCTAGTAGTTATATGGGCTACTGGTCACATGACGGAAACATAAGTTGGCTTCTAGTCGGTGAAAAATACTTGGCCGGATTAGTGGGAAGTAATGACCTTAACTCGACTACGAAATGTAGTTCCTAGTAGATATACTGACTACTGGCTACATAGAGAAAATAGATGTTTCTCTTAATGGGTGAACAATCGTAGGCTCTATCATCAAAAATTAAGGACCGAAACTTGACTAATAAGTGTGGCTCCGAGTAGATTCATAGACTACTGCCAACACATTGAACACGTAATTTCCCTCTAGCTGGTGAAGGATCATTGACCGAATGAGCAAAAAGTAAAGACCGTAACTCTACATAGTAATGTGGCTCCTAGTAGTTATATGGACTACTGGTCGTATAACGAAAACGTAAGTTGAAAGTAACGACCGTAACTTGACAAATAAGTCTGGCTCCTAGTAGATTCATAGGCTACTGGCCACACATTGAATACGTAACTTGCTTCTAGCTAGTGAAGGATCATTGACCGCATGAGCAAAGAGTAAAGACCGCAACTCTACAAAGTACTGTGGCTACTAGTAGTTATATGGACTACTGGTCACATGACGCAAACATAAGTTGGCTTCTAGTTGGTGAAAGATACTTGGCCGGATTAGTGGGAAGTAATGACCTTAACTCGACTACGAAATGTAGTTCCTAGTAGATATACTGACTACTGGCTACATACAGAAAATAGATGTTTCTCTTAACTGGTGTACAATCGTTTGCTCTATCAGCAGAAATTAACAACAGAAACTTGACAAATAAGTCTGGCACTTAGTAGATTCATAGGCTACTGGTCACACATCGAATACGTAGATTGCTTCTAGTTGGTGAAGGATCATTGACCGCATGAGCATAGAGTAAAGACCGTAACTCGACATAGTACTGTGGCTCCTACTAGTTATATGGACTACTGGTCACATAACGAAAACGTAAGTTGAAAGTAACGACCGTGACTTGACAAATAAGTCTGGCTCCTAGTAGATTCATATGCTACTGGCCACACATTGAATATGTAATTTGCTTCTAGCTGGTGAAGGATCATTGACCGCATGAGCAAAGAGTAAAGACCGTAACTCTACATAGTACTGTGGCTCCTAGTAGTTATATGGACTACTGGTCACATAACGAAAACATAAGTTGGCTGCCAGTTCGTGAAAGATAGTTGGCCGGATTAGCAGGAAGTAACGACCTTAACTCGACTACAAAATGTAGTTCGAAGTAGATATATTGACTCCTGGCTAGATGAAGAAAACAAATGTTTCTCTTAGCGGGTGAAAAATCGTTGGCTCTATCAAAGAGAAAGTAACGACCTTCACTTGACAAATCAGTCTGGCTCCTAGTAGATTCATAGGCTATTGGCCACACATTGAATACGTAATTTGCTTCTAGCTGCTGAGGGATCAATGACCGCATGAGGAAAGAGTAAAGACCGTAACTTTACATAGTAATGTGGCTCCTAGTAGTTATATGGACTATTGGTCACATTGAATATGTAATTGGCTTCTAGCTGGTGAAGGATCATTGACCGAATGAGCAAAGAATAATGGCCGTAACTCTACATACTACAGTGGCTCGTAGTGGTTATATGGACTACTGGTCACATAACGAAAACATAAGTTCGCTTCCTGTTGGTGAAAGATAGTTGGCCGGATTAGCGGAAAGTAATGACAATAACTCGACTACGAAATGTAGTTCCTAGTAGATAGACAGACTACTGGCTACAAAGAGAAAATAGATGTTTCTATTCATGGGTGAACATTCGTTGGCTCTATCAACAGAAAGTAACGACCGTAGCTTGACAAATAAGTGTGGCTCCGAGTAGATTCATAGACTACTGGCCACACATTGAATACGTAATTTGCTTCTAGCTGGTGAAGGGTCATTGACCAAATGAGCAAAGAGTAGAGATCGTAACTGTACATAGTACTGTGGCTCCTAGTAGTTATATGGGCTACTGGTCACATGACGCAAACATAAGTTGGCTTTTAGTTGGTGAAAGATACTTGGCCGGATTAGGGGGAAGTAATGACCTTAACTCGACTACGAAATGTAGTTCCTAGTAGATATACTGACTACTGGCTACATAGAGAAAATAGATGTTTCTCTTAATGGGTGAACAATCGTAGGCTCTATCATCAGAAATTAACGACCGAAACTTGACAAATAAGTGTGGCTCCGAGTAGATTCATAGACTACTGCCCACACATTGAACACGTAATTTCCCTCTAGCTGGTGAAGGATCATTGACCGACTGAGCAAAAAGTAAAGACCGTAACTCTACATAGTAATGTGGCTCCTAGTAGTTATATGGACTACTAGTCGTATAACGAAAACGCGAGTTAAAAGTAACGACCGTAACTTGACAAATAAGTCTGGCTCCTAGTAGATTCATAGGCTACTGGCCACACACTGAATACGTAACTTGCTTCTAGCTAGTGAAGGATCATTGACCGCATGAGCAAAGAGTAAAGGCCGCAACTCTTCAAAGTACTGTGGCTGCTAGTAGTTATAGGGACTACTGGTCAAATAACGAAAATATTAGTTGGCTTTCATTTGGTGAAAGACAGTTGGCCGGATTAGCGGGAAATAACGACCTTAACTCGACTACGAAATGTTGTTCCTAGTAGATATACTGACTACTTGCTACATGGAGAAAATAGATGTTTCTCTTAACTGGTGTACAATCGTTGGCTCTATCAGCAGAAAGTAACAACCGAAACTTGACAAATAAGTCTGGCTCCTAGTAGATTCATAGGCTACTGGTCACACGTTAAATACGTAGATTGCTTCTAGCTGGTGAAGGATCATTGACCGCATGAGCAAAGAGTAAAGACCATAACTCGACATAGTACTGTGGCTCCTAGTAGTTATATGGACTACTGGTCACTTAACAAAAACATAAGTTGGCTGCCAGTTGGTGAAAGATAGTTGGCCAGATTAGCAGGAAGTAACGACCTTTACTCGACTACAAAATGTAGTTCCAAGTAGATATATTGACTACTGGCTATATGGAGAAAACAAATGTTTCTCTTAGCGGGTGAAAAATCGTTGGCTCTATCAAAGAGAAAGTTACGACCGTAACTTGACAAATAAGTCTGGCTCTTAGTAGATTCATAGGCTATTGGCCACACATTGAATACGTAATTTGCTTCTAGCTGCCGAGGGATCAATGACCGCAAGAGCAAAGAGTAAAGACTGTAACTCGACATAGTACTGTGGCTCCTAATAGTTATATGGACTACTGGTCACATTGAATACGTAATTTACTTCTATCTAGTGAAGGATCATTGGCCTCATGAGCAAAGTGTAAAGACCGTAAGTGCACATAGTACTATGGCTCCTAGTAGTTATATGGGCTACTGGTCACATAACGAAAACGTAAGTGGAAAGTAACGACCGTAACTTGACAAATATGTCTGGCTCCTAGTAGATTCATAGGCTATTGCCACACATTGAATACGTAATTTGCTTCTAGCTGCTGAGGGATCAATGACCGCATGAGGAAAAAGTAAAGACCGTAACTCTACATAGTAATGTGGCTCCTAGTAGTTATATGGACTATTGGTCACATTGAATATGTAATTGGCTTCTAACTGGTGAAGGATCATTGACCGAATGAGCAAAGAATAAAAACTGTAACTCTACATAGTACAGTGGCTCCTAGTAGTTATATGGACTGCTGGTGACATAAAGAAAACATAAGTTCGCTTCCTGTTGGTGAAAGATAGTTG
Organism: Vaccinium darrowii; assembly: GCA_020921065.1. Taxonomy (NCBI): domain Eukaryota; kingdom Viridiplantae; phylum Streptophyta; class Magnoliopsida; order Ericales; family Ericaceae; genus Vaccinium; species Vaccinium darrowii. The sequence continues at coordinate 29,030,924 of CM037159.1, forward strand.
GCCGGATTAGCGGGAAGTAATGACAATAACTCGACTACGAAATGTAGTTCCTAGTAGATATACAGACTACTGGCTACAAAGAGAAAATAGATGTTTCTCTTAATGGGTGAACATTCGTTGGCTCTATCAATAGAAAGTAACGACACATTGAATACGTAATTTGCTTCTAGCAGGTGAAGTATCATTCACCAAATGAGCAAAGAGTAGAGATCGTAACTGTACATAGTACTGTGGCTCCTAGTAGTTATATGGGCTACTGGTCACATGACGGAAACATAAGTTGGCTTCTAGTTGGTGAAAGATACTTGGCCGGATTATTGGGAAGTAATGACCTTAACTCAACTACGAAATGTTGTTCCTAGTAGATATACTGACGATTGGCTACATAGAGAAAATAGATGTTTCTCTTAATGGGTGAACAATCGTAGGCTCTATCATCAGAAATTAAGGACCGAAACTTGACAAATAAGTGTGGCTCCGAGTAGATTCATAGACTACTGCCCACACATTGAACACATAATTTGCCTCTAGCTAGTGAAGGATCATTGACCGAATGAGCAAAAAGTAAAGACCGTAACTCTACATATTAATGTGGCTCCTAGTAGTTATATGGACTACTGGTCGTATAACGAAAACGTAAGTTGAAAGTAACGACCGTAACTTGACAAATATGTCTGGCTCCTAGTAGATTCATAGGCTATTGGCCACACATTGAATACGTAATTTGCTTCTATCTGCTGAGGGATCATTGACCGCATGAGGAAAGAGTAAAGACCGCAACTCTACATAGTAATGTGGGTTCTAGTAGTTATATGGACTATTGGTCACATTGAATATGTAATTGGCTTCTAGCTGGTGAAGGATCATTGACCGAATGAGCAAAGAAATAAAGCCCGTAACTCTACATAGTATAGTGGCTTCTAGTAGTTATATGGACTACTGGTCACATAACGAAAAACATAAGTTCGCTTCCTGTTGGTGAAAGATAGTTGGCCGGATTTGCGGGAAATAACGACCTTAACTCGACTACAAAATGCAGTTCCTAGTAGATATACTGACTACTGGCTACATAGAGAAAATAGATGTTTCTCTTAATGGGTGAACAATCGTTGGCTTTTTCATCAGAAATTAACGGCCGAAACTTGACAAATTAGTGTGGCTTCGTGTAGATTCATAGACTACCCACACATTGAACACGTAATTTGCCTCTAGCTGGTGAAGGATCACTGACCGAATGAGCAAAAAAGTAAAGACCGTAACTCTACATAGTAATGTTGCTCCTAGTAATATGGACTACTGGTCGTATAACGAAAACGTAAGTTGAAAGTAACGACCGTAACTTCACAAATAAGTCTAGCTCCTAGTAGATTCATAGACTACTGGCCACACATTGAATATGTAATTTGCTTCTACCTAGTGAAGGATCATTGACCGCGTGAGCAAAGAGTAAAGACTGTAACTGTACAAAGTACTGTGGCTCCTAGTAGATTCATAGGCTACTGGTCACACATGGAATACGTAGATTGCTTCTAGCTAGTGAAGGATCATTGACCGCATGAGCAAAAAGTAAAGACTGTAACTCGACAAAGTATTGTGGCTCCTAGTAGTTATATGGACTACTGGTCACATTGAATACGTAAATTGCTTCTAGTTGGTGAAGGATCATTAACCGCATGAGCAAAGAGTATAGACTGTAAGTGCACATAGTACTGAGGCTCCAAGTAGTTATATGGACTGCTGGTCACATAACGAAAACGTAAGTTGAAAGTAACGACTGTAACTTGACAAATAAGTCTGGCTCCTAGTAGATTCATAGGCTGCTGGCCACACATTGAATACGTAATTTGCTTCTAGCAGCTGAGGGATCATTGACCACATGAGCAAAGAGTAAAGACCGTAACTTTACATAGGACTGTGGCTCCTAGTAGTTATATGGACTACTGGTCACATTGAATACGAAATTTGCTTGTAGATGGTGAAGGATCATTAACCGCATGAACAAAGAGTATAGACCGTAAGTGCACATAGTACTGAGGCTCCTAGTAGTTATACGGACTGCTGGTCACATAACGAAAACGTAAGTTTAAAATAACGACCGTAACTTGACAAATAAGTCTGGCTCCTAGTAGATTCCTAGGCTACTGGCCACACATTGAATACTTAATTTGCTTCAAGCTGGTGAAGGATCATTGACCGCAAGAGCAAAGAGTAAAGACCGTAACTCTACATAGTATTGTGGCTCATAGTAGTTATATGGACTACTGGTCACATAACGAAAACATAAGTTGGCTGCCAGTTGGTGAAAGATAGTTGGCTGGATTAGCGGGAAGTAACGACCTTAACTCGACAATTGGTCACACATTGAATACGTAGATTGCTTCTAGCTGGTGATGGATCGTTGACCGCATGAGCAAAGAGAAAAGACTGTAAGTGCACATGGTACTGTGGCTCCTAGTAGTTATACGGACTACTGGTCACATAACGAAAACGCAAGTTGAAAGTATCGACCGTAACATGACAAATAAGTCTGGCTCCTATTAGATTCATAGGCTACTGGCCACACATTGAACACCTAATTTGCTTCTCGCTGATGAAGGATCATTGACCGCATGACCAAAAAGTAAAGACTGTAACTCTACATAGTACTGTGGCTCCTAGTAGTTATATGGACTACTGGTCATATAACGAAAAGAAAAGTTGGCTTCGAGTTGGTGAAAGATTGTTGGCCGGATTAGCGGGAAGTAACGACCTTAACTCTACTTCAAAATGTAGTTCCTAGTAGATATACTGACTACTAGCTACATAGAGAAAATAAATGTTTCTCATTGCGGGTGAAAAATCGTTGGCTCCATCAAAGAGAAAGTAACGACCGTAACATGACAAATAAGTCTGGCACCTGGTAGATGCATAGACTACTGGCCACACATTGAATATGTAATTTGCTTCTAGCTAGTGAAGGATCATTGACCGTATGAGCAAAGAGTAAAGACCGTAACTCTACATAGTACTGTGGCTCCTAGTAATTATACGGACTACTGGTCACATAACGAAAACATAAGTTGAAATTAACGACCGTAACTTGACAATTAAGTCTGGCTTCTAGTAGATTCATAGGCTACTGGCCAAACATTGAGGGATCATTGATCGCATGAGAAAAGAGTAAAGAGCTTAACTCTACATAGTACTATGGCTCCTAGTAGTTAAATGGACTATTGGTCACATTGAATACGTAATTTGCTTGTAGCTGGTGAAGGATCATTGACCGCATGAACAAAGAGTATTGATCGTAAGTGCACATAGTACTGTGGCTCCTAGTAGTTATATGGACTACTGGTCACATACCGAAAACGTAAGTTGAAAGTAACGACCGTAACTTGACCGATAAGTCTGGCTCCTAGTAGATTCATAGGCTACTGGCCTCACATTGAATACGTAATTTGCTTCTAGGTGGTGAAGAATCATTGACCGCATGAGCAAAGAGTAAAAACCGTAACTCTACATAGTATTGTTGCTGTTAGTAGTTATATGGATTACTGGTCACATAACGAAAACATAAGTTAGCTTCCTAATGGTGAAAGATAATCGGCCGGATTGGCGGGAAGTAACGACCTTAACTCGACTACAAAATGTTGTTCCTTTTAGATATACTGACTGCTGGCTACAAAGAGAAAATAGATATTTCTCTTAGCAGGTGAAAAATCGATGGCTCTATCGAAGAGAAAATAACGATCGTAACATAACAAATAAGTCTGGCTCTTAGTAGATTCATAGACTACTGGCCACACACTGAATACGTAATTTTGCTTCTACCTAGTGAAGGATCATTGACCGCATGAGCAAAGAGTAAAGACCGTAACTGTACAAAGTACTGTGGCTCCTAGTAGATTCATAGGCTATTGGTCACACATAGAATACGTAGATTGCTTCTAGCTAGTGAAGGATCATTGACCGCATGAGCAAAGAATAAAGACCGTAAGTGCACATAGTACTATGGCTCCTAGTAGTTATACGGACTACTGGTCCCATAACGAAAACGTAAGTTGAAAGTAACGACCGTAACTTGACAAATGAGTCTGGCCCTTAATAGATTCATAGGCTACTGGCCACATATTGAACACCTAATTTGCTTCTAGCTGGTGAAGGATCATTGACGGCATGAGCAAAGAGTAAAGACCGTAACTCTACATAGTACTGTGGCTCCTAGTAGTTATATGGACTACTGGTCACATTGAATTTGAAATTTGCTTGTAGATGGTGAAGGATCATTAACCTCGTGAACAAAGAGTCTAGACCATAAGTGCACATAGTACTAAGGCTCCTAGTAGTTATATGGACTGCTGGTCACATAACGAAAACGTAAGTTTAAAGTAACGACTGCAACTGGACAAATAAGTCTGGATCCTAGTAGATTCATAGGCTACTGGCCACACATTGAATACTTAATTTGTTTCAAGCTGATGAAGGATCATTGACCGCATGAGAAAAGAGTAAAAACCGTAACTCTACATAGTACTGTGGCTCCTAGTAGTTATATGGACTACTGGTCACATAACGAAAACATAAGTTGGCCGCCAGTTGGTGAAAGATAGTTGGCTGGATTAGCAGGAAGTAATGACCTTAACTCGACAATTGGTCACACATTGAATACGTAGATTGCTTCAAGCTGGTGATGGATCATTGACCGCATGAGCAAAGAGTAAAGACCGTAAGTGCACATGGTACTGTGGCTTCGAGTAGCTATACGGATTACTGGTCACATAACGAAAACACAAGTTGAAAGTATCGACCGTAACATGGCAAATAAGTCTGGCTCCTATTAGACTCATAGGCTACTGGCCACACATTGAACACCTAATTTGCTTCTCGCTGGTGAAGGATTATTGACCGCATGACCAAAGAGTAAAGACCGTAACTTTACATAGTACTGTGGCTCCTAGTAGTTATATGGACTACTGGTCACATAACGAAAACAAAAGTTGGCTTCAAGTTAGTGAAAGATAGTTGACCGGATTAGCGAGAAGTAACGACCTTAACTCTACTTCAAAATGTAGTTCCTAGTAGATATACTGACTACTAGCTACATAGAGAAAATAAATGTTTCTCATAGCGGGTGAAAAATCTTTGGCTCCATCAAAGAGAAAGTAACAACCGTAACATGACAAATAAGTCTGGCACCTAGTAGATTCATAGACTACTGGCCACACATTGAATATGTAATTTGCTTCTAGCTAGTGGAGGATCATTGACCGTATGAGCAAAGGGTAAAGACCGTAACTCTACATAGTACTGTGGCTCCTAGTAATAATACGGACTACTGGTCACATAACGAAAACGTAAGTTGAAATTAACGACTGTAACTTGACAATCAAGTCTGGCTTCTAGTAGATTCATAGGCTACTGACCAAGCATTGAACACGTAATTTGCTTTTAGCTGGTGAAGGATCATTGACCGCACAAGCAAAGAGTGAAGACCGTAACTCTACAAAATGCTGTGGCTCCTAGTAGTTATAGGGACTACTGGTCATATAACAAAAATATAAGTTGGCTTCCAGTTGGTGAAAGACAGTTGGCCGGATTAGCAGGAAGTAACGACCTTAACTCGACTACGAAATGTAGTTCCTAGTAGATATACTAACTACTGGCTACATAAAGAAAATATTTGTTTATCTTAACTGGTGTACAATCGTTTGCTCTATCAGCAGAAAGTAAAGACCGAAGATTGACAAATAAGTCTGGCTCCTAGTAGATTTATAGGCTACTGGTCACACATTGAATACGTAGATTGCTTATAGCTGGTGAAGGATCATTGACCGTATGAGCAAAGTGTAAAGATCGTAACTCTACATAGTACTGTGGCTCCTATTAGTTATATGGACAACTGGTCACATTGAATACGTAATTTGCTTCTAGCTGGTGAAGGATCATTGACCGCATGCGCAAAGAGTAAAGACCGTAAGTGGACACAGTACTGACGCTACTAGTAGTTATATGGACTACTTGTCAAATAACGAAAACGTAAGTTGGAAGTAACGACCGTAACTTGACAAATAAGTCTGGCTCCTAGTAGATTCATAGGGTGTTGGCCATACATTGAGTACGTAATTTACTTCTAGCTAGTGAAGGATCATTGACCGCATGAGCAAAGAGTAAAGACCGTAACTGTACATAGTACTGTGGCTCCTAGTAATTATATGGACTACTGGTCACATAACGAAAACATAAGTTGGCTGGCTGTTGGTGAAAGATAGTTGGCCGGATTAGCAGGAAGTAACGACCTTAACTTGACTACAAAATGTAGTTCCTAGTAGATATACTGGCTACAAAGAGAAAATAATTGTTTCTCTTAGCGGGTGAAAAATCGTTGGCTCTATCAAAGAGAAAGTAACGACCGGAACATGACAAATAAGTCTAGCTCCTAGTAGATTCATAGACTACTGGCCACACATTAAATACGTAATTTGCTTCTACCTAGTGAAGGATCATTGACCGCATGAGCAAAGAGTAAAGACCGTCACAGAACAAAGTACTGTGGCTCCTAGTAGATTCATAGGCTACTGGTCACACATTGAATACGTAGATTGCTTCTAGTTAGTGAAGGATCATTGACCGCATGAGCAAAGAATAAAGACTGTTACTCGACATAGTATTGTGGCTCCTAGTAGTTATATGGACTACTGGTCACATTGAATACGTAATTTGCTTCTAGCTGGTGAAGGATCATTGACCGCATGAGCAAAGAGTAAAGACCGTAAGTGCACATAGTACTGTGGCTCCTAGTAGTTATATGGACTCCTGGTCACATAACGAAAACGTAAGTGTAAAGTAACGACCGTAACTTGACAAATAAGTCTGGCTCCTAGTAGATTCCTGGGTTTTAGGCCACACATTGAATACGTAATTTGCTTCTAGCTGCTGAGGGATCATTGATCGCATGAGAAAAGAGTAAAGAGCTTAACTCTACATAGTACTGTGGCTCCTAGTAGTTAAATGGACTACTGGTCACATTGAATACGTAATTTGCTTGTAGCTGGTGAAGGATCATTGACCGCATGAACAAAGAGTATAGATCGTAAGTGCACATAGTACTGTGGCTCCTAGTAGTTATATGGACTACTGGTCACATACCGAAAACGTAAGTTGAAAGTAACGACCGTAACTTGACCGATAAGTCTGGCTCCTAGTAGATTCATAGGCTACTGGCCTCACATTGAATACGTAATTTGCTTCTAGGTGGTGAAGAATCATTGACAGCACGAGCAAAGTTTAAAGACCGTACCTCTACATAGTACTGTGGCTCCTAGTAGTTATATGGATTACTGGTCACATAACGAAAACATAAGTTGGCTTCGAGTTGGTGAAAGATAGTTGGCCGAATTAGCTGGATGTAACGACCTTAACTCGACTACAAAATGTAGTTCCTAGTAGATATACTGACTACTGGCTACATAGAGAAAATAAATGTTTCTCATAGCGGGTGAAAAATCGCTGGCTCTATCAAAGTGAAAGTAACGACCGTAACATGACAAATAAGTCTGGCACCTAGTAGTTTCATAGACTACTGGCCACACATTGAATATGTAATTTGCTTCTACCTAGTGAAGGATCATTGACCGCATGAGCAAAGAGTAAAGACCATAACTGTACAAAGTACTGTGGCTCCTATTAGATTCATAGGCTATTGGTCACACATAGAATCCGTAGATTGCTTCTAGCTGGTGAAGGATCATTGACCGCATGAGCAAAAAATAAAGACCGTAAGTGCACATAGTACTATGGCTCCTAGTAGTTATACGGACTACTGGTCAGCAAAGAGTAAAGACCGTAACTCTACATAGTACTGTGGCTCCTAGTGGATATATGGACTACTGGTCACATTGAATACAAAATTTGCTTCTAGATGGTGAAGGATCATTAACCGCATGAACAAAGAGTATAGACCGTAAGTGCACATAGTACTGAGGCTCCTAGTAGTTATATGGACTACTGGTCACATAATGAAAACGTAAGTTGAAAGTAACGACCATAACTTGACAAATAAGTCTGGCTCCTAGTAGATTCATAGGCTACTAGCCACACATTGAATACGTAATTTGCTTCTAGCTGCTGAGGGATCATTGACCGCATGAGCCAAGAGTAAAGACCGTAACTTTACATAGGACTGTGGCTCCTAGTAGTTATATGGACTACTGGTCACATTGAATACAAAATTTGCTTGTAGATGGTGAAGGATCATTAACCGCATGAACAAAGAGTATAGACCGTAAGTGCACATAGTACTGAGGCTCCTAGTAGTTATATGGACTGTTGGTCACATAACGAAAACGTAAGTTGAAAGTAACGACCGTAACTTGACAAATAAGTCTGGCTCCTAGTAGATTCATTAGCTACTGGCCACACATTGAATACGTAATTTGCTTCAAGCTGGTGAAGGATCATTGACCGCATTAGGAAAGATATATACAAACTACTGGCCACATAGAGAAAATAGATGTTTCTCTTAACGGGCGAACAATCGTAGGCTCTATTAGCAGAAAGGAACGACCGTAACTTGACAACTAAGTGTGGCTCCGAGTCGATTCATAGACTACTGGTCACACATTTAGTACGTAGTTTGTTTCTAAATCGTGAAGGATCATTCACCGCATTAGCAAAAAGTAAAGACCGTAACTCTACATAGTACTGTGGCTTACATGGACTACTGGTCTCGTAACGAAAAAACATAAGTTGGCTTTTAGTTGGTGAAAGATTGTTGGCCGGATTAGCGGGAAATAATGACCTTAACTTGACTACGAAATGTAGTTCCTAGTAGATGTACAGACTAGTGGCTACATAGAGAAAATAGATGTTTCTCTTAACGGGCGAACAATCGTTAGCTCTATCAGCAGAAAGTAACGACCGTAACTTCACAAATATGTGTGGCTCCGAGAAGATTTACAGACTATTGGCCACACGTTGAATACGTAATTTGGTTCTAGCTGGTGAAGGATCATTGACCGCTTGAGCAAAAAGTAAATACCGTAACTCTACATAGTATTGTGGCTCCTAGTAGTTATATGGACTACTGACCATGTATTAGTTATATGGATTACTGGTCACATAATGAAAAAATAAGTTGGCTTATAGTTGGTGAAACTTAGTTGGCCAGATTAGTGGGAAACAATGACATTAACTCGTCTACGAAATGCAGTTCCTAGTAGATATACGGACTATTGGCTACATAGAGAAAATAGATGTTTCTCTTAACGAGACAACGGTCGTTGGCTGTATTAGCATAAAATAAAGACCGTAACTATACAAATAAGTGTGGCTCCGAGTAGATTCACAGACTACTGGCCAAACGTTGAATACGTAATTTGGTTCTAGCTGGTGAAGGGTCATTGACCGATTGGGCAAAAAGTAAAGACCGTAACTCTACATGGTACTGTGGCTTATATGGACTACTGGTCGCATAACGAAAACATAAGTTGGCTTCTAGTTGGGAAAAGATAGTTGGCCGGATTAGCGAGATGTAATGACCTTAACTCGAATACGAAATGTTGTTCCTAGTAGATATCCAGACTACTGGCTATATTGAGAAATAGATGTTTCTCTTAACGGGTGAACAATCGTAGGCTCTATCAGCAGAAAGTAACGACCGTAACTTGACAAATACGTGTGGCTCCGATTAGATTCATATACTATTGGTCGCACATTGAATACGTAATTTGCTTCTAGCTCGTGAAGGATCGTTGACCGCATGAGCAAAAAGTAAAGACCGTTACTCTACATAGGACTGTGGCTCCTAGTAGTTATATGGACTACTGACCACGTAAAAAAACACATAAGTTTGGTTCTAGTTGGTGAAAGATAGGTGGCCGGATTGGCGAGAAGTAATGACCTTAATTCGACTATGAAATGTAGTTCCTAGTAGATATATACAGACTACTGGCCACATAGAAAAAATAGATGTTTCTCTTAACGGGTGAACAATCGTTGGCTCTATTAGCAGAAAGTAACGACCGTAACTAGACAAATAAGTGTGGCTCTGAGTAGATTCACAGACTACTGACCTCACGTTGAATACGTAATTTGGTTCTAGCTGGTGAAAGGTCATTGACCGATTGAGCAAAAAGTATAGACCGTAACTCTACATAGTACTATGGCTGATATGGACTTCTGGTCACATAACGAAAACATAAGTTGGTTTCTAGTTGGTGAAAGATAGTTGGCCGGATTAGCGAGATGTAATGATCTGAACTCGAATAGGAAATGTAGTGCCTAGTAGATATACAGACTGCTGGCTACATTGAGAAATAGATGTTTCTTTTAACGGGTGAACAATCGTAGGCTCTATCAGCAGAAAGTAACAACCGTAACTTGACAAATAAGTGTGGCTCCGAGTAGATTCATATACTAATGGCCGCACATTGAATACGTAATTTGCTTCTAGCTGGTGAAGGATCGTTGACCGCATGAGCAAAAAGTAAATACCGTAACTCTACATAGTACTGTGGCTCCTAGTAGTTATATGGACTACTGACCACGTAAAAAAAACATAAGTTTGGTTCTAGTTGGTCAATGATAGTTGGCCGGATTGGCAAGAAGTAATGACCTTAATTCAACTACGAAATGTAGTTCCTAGTAGTTATACAGAGTACTGGCTACATAGTGAAAATAGATGTTTCTCTTGACGGGTGAACAATCGTTGGCTCAATCAGCAGAAAGTAATGATCATAACTTAACAAGTAAGTGTGGCTCCAAGTGGATTCATAGACTACTGGCCACACAGTGACTACGTAATTTGCTTCTAGCTGGTGATGTATCATTGACTGCATGAGCAAAAGGTAAAGACCGTAACTCTATATAGTACTGTGGCTCCTAGTAGTTATATGGACTACTGGTCACATAACGAATACATAAGTTGGCTTCTAATTGGTGAAAGATAGTTGGCCGGATTAGCGGTAAGTAATGTCCTTTACTCGACTACGAAATGTAGTTCCTAGTAGATATACAGACTACTGGCTACATAGAGAAAATAGACGTTTCTCTTAATGGGTGAACAATCGTTGCCTCTATGAGCCGAAAGAAACGATCGTAACTTGACAAGTAAGTGTGGCTCCGAGTAGATTCATAAACTACTGGCCACACAGTGACTACGTAATTTGGTTCTTGCTAGTGAAGGTTCATTGACATAAGGAGCAAAAAGTAAAGACCGTAACTCTACATAGTACTGTGGGTCCTAGTAGTTATATGGACTACTGGTCACATAACGAAAACATAAGTTGGCTTCTAGTTGGTGAAAGACAGTTAGCCAGATTAGCGGGAAGTAATGACCTTAACCCGGCTACGAAATGTATTTCCTAGTAGCTATACACGGATACACCCTACTGGCTACATAGAGAAAATAGATGTTTCTCTTAACCGTTGAAAAATCGTTGGCTCTTTCAATAGAAAGTGATGACCGTAACTTGACAAATAAGTGTGGCTCCGAGTAGATTCATAGACTACTAGCCACACAGTGACTGCGTAATTTGCTTCTAGCTGGTGAAGGATCATTGACCGAATGAGCAAAAAAGTAATGACCGTAACTCTACATAGTACTGTGGCTCCTAGTAGTTATATGGACTACTGATCACGTTGAAAAAAACATAAGTTTGCTTCTAGTTGGCGAAAGATAGTTGGCCGAATTAGCGGGAAGTAATGACCTTAACTCGACTACGAAATGCAGTTCCTAGTAGATATACAGACTATTGGCTACATAGAGAAAATAGATGGTTCACTAAGCGGGTGGACAATCGTTGGCTCTATCTGCAGAAAGTAACGACCGTAAGTTGACATATAAGTGTGGCTCTGTGTAGATTCATAGACTAATGGCCACACATTGAATTCGTAATTTGGTTCACATTGAATACATAATTCGGTTCTAGCTGGTGAAGGATCGTTGACAGAATGAGCAAAAAGTAAAGACCGTAACTCTACATAGTACTGTGGCTCCTAGTAGTTATATGGACTATTGGTCACATAACGAAAACATAAGTTGGCTTCTAGTTGGTGAAAGATAGTTGGACAGATAAGCGGGCAGTAATGACCTTAACTCGACTACGAAATGGATTTCCAAGTAGATATACAGCCTACTGGCTACATAAAGAAATAGATGTTTCTCTTAATCGGTGAACAATCGTTGGCTCTTTTAGCAGAAAGTAACGACCGTAACTTGACAAATAAGTGTGGCTCCGAGTAGATTCATAGACTACCGTAACTTAACAAATAGGTGTGGCCTCTTACTCCTACATTATATGGTCTACCCTCTTTGATTCACTTCATATCCCCTCTTGAGCTCCTCGAACTGGTGCTTTGGATTTTCTTTGATTCACTTCATATCCCCCCTTGAGCTCCTCGAACTGGTGCTTTGGATTTTCTCCAGGATTGACCTAAGTGATTTTACGCTTTGTGCATCATCTGACTTTTCTCTGTTGGGTTGATTATCGATCGCTGGTTGTGCTTTCAATATGCTATCTACATACTTGCAGCAGCCCTCTACACAAGGAACATCAGCCAATATTTTCTGGGAAATGGAGGACAAGCCTTTTGATGTTCTTCTGTTTTTTCAAGTTATCGAACTTGTCATGCGTTTTGAGCGAGATGCAGCAGATCGATGTTTGCTGAAAGCTGTTAATGTTGCAAACATTCGTAAAAGTTACGCAAACCCAATGGTTGCCACTAACTATGGATTTATCTAGGGTTGTTCATAACACTCCGATGGAAGTGCTTTCTCACTTCATCCACAAAACTACATGACTAGCGCTAACATGTTGTTTTGTCTTACAGAACTGAGCCCCATCCATCTTGTAGTCTTTGGGCACTTCTTTTCAGAAGTGATGAATGAATACTTGCTTCCAAAGGACGATGTGACTAATGAAACATGTTGCAATATGCTATGGGATGATTACTTCGTGATGCTATGGGATGATAACTAATGAACAACCTAGCAGTTCTGATGATATGAATGAGGTGAGGTGTTTCTCTAACTATAATTACTAGTCATTGACAATTGTTTATGTTTTTTCTTTAGTGCTATTGTTGTTTGCATACAAAGATATGGGCTAGTTGCAAGTCATATTAGGCTTATTTTATTCTTTGCAGACAAATTGTCCAGGTGTTGAGAAAATACAAAAATATGATCCTGTTTTCATCTTGCGGTTCTCAATTCATAGCCTGTCAATGGGTTTTATTGAACCAGTCAAGTTTGCTAGTTTGGGCTTGCTTGCCATTGCATTTGTGAGCATATCTTCACCACACGATGAGATGAGGAAATTGGGTTATGAGGCTCTTGGAGGATTCAAGACAGCATTAGAGGTAGTTTTGTGTTTTACCAGAATTGTTGTTTCTGGAACATGCTGTGAATCCTGCGGAATTATCATGAAGTTCAAGTTTTTTTTTTTTTTTTTTCCTTTCTGTTTTGTATGTTCTAATAAAGCTTGATTGGGACCACATTATCTTTCAAAGTGAGAGTCCGAAGGAAGGAACAGAAATTCCTTTCGTTGCCATCGGAACATACAAAACCTTTCCATTTTTTAGGTACACCACAATTGAACCATAGTGCTGTAATGAAATTCCGTTGATTCCACTGGAAGACGACAGGACTTTCTGAAATGCAACCAACACGTGATACATAGAGAAACAGTACTTCAGTTTGGCATGAGACCTATCAGGCCTAGTACAGGAAAATCTTTCAAAAATTACGTTATTTTTTCAGAAAAAAATACCTCTGGCCCTAGTACGCTTGTAAGGATAATTATTTGCATCATATGACATTATTTTTAGTATTATCTTAGGGAATTTTGGACTTTATTCTGTTGGGATCTTATGCACTACATAGAGAAGCATATGCACTTGTAGCAGTTATAACAATAATTCATTTCACAATAGAAACGATTTTTTTTTAAGTAGTGAGTTAAGTGATTTTTCTCACCAAGGAAAGTTTTTGATTTTTTGCTATATTCGTTTATGGGGGGTGAGTACTTGGAGTTCCATGGTCAATCCTTGGAGTTCCTTGATGGGGCAGAACATATTCTTTTGTGCCCGTAGCACGCGGTGGGACCTTGGCTTTTGCCCCGACATAGGTGTGGCGGCCGGTGGGGTTCTCTGCAGAATGCTATGTGCTGCCGATTGCTGAAAGCAATACTGCGTGGCTGATATGTGGGGTTGCCTATCTGCATATTCATATTTTGCACCAAAAAATAATAAACCTAAGAGTTGAGTGCAACTACTTAAACCATCATATGTTTTCTATACCTGAAATGAGTTCTACTTTGTGTTTCTAATTATCTATGTGTGTTCACTGTTCACATTCTTAATGCCGATTTTGAATATCTTTGCTTCCGTGCTGATTGGATATAACTGTGATCCAAATAGCAAAAAGACTTGAGCAATATCCCAAGTATATACCTAGAGATACCTAGAGAGTTTTGGACCCTAAAGAATATAATCCTTCGTATAAAAAGTGAAAAATAATATTTGCAGGAGCGTAGAATTAATATTTTCCTTCTTGCAGCATACACTTTTAGGGAGCAATCATCATCTCAAGTTGGCTTGGGTTTGAACAAGTCATTCTAATTTCACACTGAGCTGGAGTTGGACCTTGGATAGGTTGGCAATGCTTAAAATTTAGTGACTATGTCCCAGGTGAAAAGTTATTTTATTTCAACTAAGGTCTATATTTGTCGTGGGGAGAAGTTTTTCTCTAAAAATAGATATGGATAAAGGATATGGATACTACACAATACCTACATGGCAATTTCTGCAATAATAGAATACTAAATGAGGGACACAACAACAAATAAATATTGATTTCTGTTGAGTGGAATAAAGTTGATTTTTGTTCCTATAATGCAAATGTATTTATATTTATTCCATTAAACAAAATTAGAATTCATTTTTCACATTTTACATGTTCTAAATTATTATTATTATTTTTTTGCTCGGCCATGTTCTAAAATAATTGTGAACAAAATGTCTTAGTACCTATTGCAGATCGTTCTGTTTGTACTAACTGGAAGTAGATGAGTTCTAGGTATAATTCTACATTGTTTGTTCTATTAGTTGGCCACTTTTCTTCAAACTTGCTTTGTGTTTCAACTGGATTTCTGTGATAAAAATGTTGGACTCCTGAGTGTCCGACGCTCATCTTGTTCTCTGACCCTTTTTTTCCCAATTAATACAACACATTTGGGCATATCGTAACTAATAACTATGAGTCTTTGACATTTTCTAAGAAATGACCACGCTGCTTATTTTTCACTATCATGATGCATGAAAATTGGTTATTTGTTACTGATGATGGATGGTCTTTTATTTGTCGAATTGTCTTTGAAGTTCTCTGTATATACGTATACTCTTTTTCTTTTGCCATTGTACATAACCTTTGGGTTCCCTGCTATGTTAACTTTTAAACATTGTTGCAGAAGTGTCAGAAGAGGAAGGATTTAATGCGACTTCGGCTTTTGTTGACGTATTTGCAAAATGGTATAGAAGAGCCGTGGCAGAGGATTCCTTCCATCACTACTAAGTTTGTTGCAGAGGCTTCTATCATATTATTGGATCCTTTACACGATCACTATTCAACCATAAGCAAGTTTTTGATAAGCTCTACGAGGGTTAATATGAAGGTTTATCTTTTCTGATCTTTAAGACTTGGTTTCTTTTATTTCCATATATGTTTTCAGTTAGCTTTACAAGGCTTCTATGCATTTATTTTGGGCATTTCTAAATTTATGAACAGGGGTGATATACAATTTACTATATGAATAACTATTGTGATTGATGTCCCTCTTGCTTGAAGATTGATCTATTCAGAATTCTGACAATACTTTCTGGCTCTTGTTGCAGTCTGTACCACTATTTGCAAATTTTCTCTGGAGCAGCTCAGTTAATTTTAGAACAGACAGACTATGGATGCTTCGTCTGCTATATGCAGGACTTGATTCAGATGATGATGCTCGAATATATATCAGGAACAACATCCTTGAGATTCTACTGGTTTTTTATGCTTCTCCTCTTTCAGATATTGAGTCAAAAGAACTGACCCTTCAGGTGATTCTAAGCTTTCCTACTCGTTTTGGCTTGTTTGGAGTTGGATAAAATGTCTTGTATAATGACAATAAACTTGAGATAACAAGATTTCTTTTTGGGACATTTTTCTGCACAATTTAACTACATTCTCACTGCAGTACAAATTTCTAGTTATTTTGCTTATTTAGAGAGATCTCCACACTATTAGGTTTTTTAGTCATCCCTTCTAGTTTTGTGAGTAACAATATTTGATGAGTATCGAAAGTTATAAAAGTGTATATAGCTAAGATGCCAAATAACATATCTGTAAGTATTTCTACGGTGAGTTCTGGAGGCATTTATGTTATGTGTCTTGGGTCTCACCTCTGACTATGATATGAATGCCCCGGACTGTTCCTGTTAATCATTACTCCAAATCCGGAAGGCCAATAAAAGAGGATGAAAGCCTATGGTGTTATCCCATGCTAATGCATCTAAAGCATTGGCTTGCTTTGAGCACTCTAATTTCTTCATGGGTCTTTCTTCGACAAGGACATGGTATAGGGGTCAATCATGCAAATTGGACACAAAATAATTTCTTAATGCCAAGAGCACAAATTACCCCCACATTCCAAAAATGCCTCCGCTAGCCCATGAAAGTCTAACCGCCCAAAATCCTATGAAAGTGCCTAAGCCCCCAAACCTAATGGAAGTTCTTAAACCCCTAAAACCATATGAAAATGCCTAAACTTCTAAAACTCTATGAAACTGTATGATACCCTAGGTGCCTATACCCATTATACCCTACACCAAAGAGCCTAAAACCCCTAAAATTGAACCCTAAAATTGGACCCACCCCCAAAATTGAATAGATGATCGGCCTAGTATGATAGAACACGAGAGAGAGAGAGAGAGAGAGAGAGAGAGAGAGAGAGAGAAACCCACGTGACAATCACCCTCAAAATTGAATTCCCCCGTTTCTCTCACTAAAAGATGGACCCAAAGCTTTTATCTTCCCACGCAATGTTGGGGTTTTGTCCCACGTGTTGTTCAAGCTTTTCCCACCGACTATTGTTTCACATTGTGTGTGCGTAATGAGCTGCCAATTCTACCACGTGGTGCGCATGAGTGGTGGGGGTTCATTAAGGGTATTTTTGTTTAGTGTTGTCCTTGAGCCCTCAAAAATTTCTCATCAATGTATTGGAGGCCTTAAAATAAGTTAGTCAGGGCTAAAAACTCTTTATAGGCCTTGGCCTTTAGGCCAATTTCCGTTTCTTCAAAGTAATAGTGCCGGAGGCACGACCTGGCCAATTAAGGCCAAGAGCGTATCGCCAATAGAAGAGACAAGACGACAAGTGCACACCGAAGGTGGACCAATCGACCCAACCTGAAATCCAACGACGAATTTTTTAATTGCAGCAACTTAATTATACACTATTGGAGCTGGAATTGCCGCAGCTGCTGGCACCAGACTTGCCCTCCAAGGGATCCAAAATAGTGAATTGCCTAAATTATTGTTGAGTGTGGTGGTGGCCGGTAGGACAGTGGTTGAACCCGTTAAGGTATCCTTGTTTGAAAAAATCGTTCTTTAAACTCTTAAAGAAGGGTCTGAGGAAAAATAAGAGGCTTTCTGCCCCGCTTCTTGTACTTTAGTGTACTTTAGTTGTAGGATCCTCCTACAAGGGGTAATGAATTTGCTCCGGAACCTCATTTTCCTGCTCCATGGTTTGAATCTTGTTAGAAGCTCGTTCCACTGGAGTAGGAATCGGGTTCTATAATGGGATGGAACCAAGGTTCTGAATCATGTAATGGGATGGTACTGTTTTGGAGCAGATGAGACTTTCTACCGAAGCATTAAAGGCTACACACTAGCCTAGGTTACAGTATTTTTCACATTTTCCTAAGAAAGTACCAGACAGCTAGCATTTGTTCAAGCTCTTCTTTTACTTTTTCTCATCTTCTCCCAACACAGGCCACTGCCTCTCAGTTTTCCCTCCATTTTTCCCATTTCTACTCTGGTTTCCCCCCATTTTTTCCACTATAGAGGTCAGTCCAGTACCTCCAGAAACACCCCGGAACAGCCCGTTATGACCGAAAACATTCCGGTATGGCCAGTATTGTTCGAGATCAGGTGGAAATTTTGCCGGAACGGAATCAGAGGCTAACCTTACTGGATTTCTTTTAAAATGGTACTTATGGGACCTTCCACGCCAAAGTATGAAAAGAAATTAAAGAGAGAAACAAAAACGACAGGATATTCGCATCACCAGAAACTATTAGGTAAAAGAAGTAACATAAGTTTACTCTAGCATTTAGACTTTGAATGTATACACATTTTTTTTTTTTTGCCCTTAATAGAGCTCAATGGAAAAACAGGAATCGTGTAGCCGACCCCAATTGGTTAGGACATAAGGCTCGGTTTGGTTTGGTTTATGTACACTAATTTTACCTATATCTACAAGAAATGTTTGTAATTGACTCCAATTTGGCAAAATGTAATAATTTTTGTACCCTTACCACTTTGAACTCTTACCCACTTGTACCACTAAAAAAAATTTTATTTTTGAGTTATTTTTATTTTTATTCAGAAAATATATAGGTAGTCCAGATGCTCCCAATAGTAGGTGTTTGCACACACACACACAAAGGTTTGTAGACTCTCACTTCTTGTGATTCCCTTATTACATGGTTTCTCTTGTTATATTGTTCTATTGGAGTGAAGATTCATGATGCTACAAAGGTCAACTCTTCTGATGGACCACAAAAAGTTATTTTGCTTTCATTTCAGGTGGTAAAGAAATCTGTTAAAGTTCATAAAATGGCTCGCCATCTAGTTGAGCGTTGTAGTATTATTCGATGGTTATCATCAATTGTTTCAGTCTTCTATGGGAAGCAATACCAAGCCCTAACAAATTTATCACGCGGTCCGTTAAACACATCACTGGAGGTAATAAGCTATTCTGAATCTGATTACGTCTTCCATTTCCTTTAGTCCCCTAAAAATTACATTTTTATTTAGTTTCTTAATTTCTTTTTATAGGGTTTTGTGAAATGTTGAGAGTGGAATTTAATTAAAAAATGTTGACCACTATTTTGTGAAATGTGACATTGCATAAGAGAGGAGAAACAACGTAACAATCTTATTGCATTGGAAAACTTGAAAGATTACAAGACTAATGAAGGGGTTGTATAAGCTTAGCAAAACCCTAATACAACGAAAGGACTAAACTACCCTGAACGTAAATGATAAATAGCGATAACCTTAGCGAAATCCTAATAATAAAAAAAAAAAAAACTCATGATGCGAGGCCAGAGAGCATCGTGATTGCAAATCAACTACTGCGGTGGCGCTGAACAGTGCAAAGCGGTGCTGCAAACAATACCAATTAGAGGTCCGATACCAATCAGAGTGCCAAAACTGCAAACAAGTGCTAACCAAAACTAGAACATGCGAATAGGAAGAAAGTGTGTGTCTGAGGAGGAGGAGAACAAATTGCAAACCAAAACTAGAACATGCGAATAGGAAGAAGAACCGATGCCGAGCAGATGCAAATAGAAGGAAGAACCAATGCCGAACAGATGCCAAACTTCCAATACAAACAATACTAAGAGAGAGATGCAATCTAGGGAGAAACAGAGATATGCGATCTGTACTACCACTTAGGGTTTCGAATGGAGAGATGCTATCTGGTTATGAGAGAGAGAGAGAGAGATGCAAAGATGAAAAATGATTGCCAAATAACAGATCTTTGTGCAGAAATCTGATGCTATCGATGTTGTGCGAAGAAACCGAGAGGGACCCAGTGTTTAGAATACCCCAAAAACGCGACTACAAAAACTTTACTGATGAACAGTCGTGGTCGGTGGTGCTTTTGTTGCTGCTGATATCCTAGGGTTTTATGAAAGCTGATGATGGGGCTGCTGTTCAAAGTACATATGCTGAGAGAGAGAGAGAGAGAGAGAGAGAGAGAGAGAGAGAGGTTAGATTAACCTATTCCGGCTCTAATACCATGTGACATTGCAAAAGAGAGAAGAGAAACAACGTAACAATCTTACTGTATGATCCCAAGCCAATACTTGGCATGTTCCCCCTCGTCCAGGCCTATCACAAGGAAAACGAAAACCAAGATTTGCTTTATCCGGAATCAAATCGGAGCTACTACGAGCAAATAGAACACCTTTCAGAAGTATCTACTGAAAAATTACAAGCCAAATGAAGGGGTTATGTAGTCTAACCCTAATAACCTTAGTAAAACCCTAATAACACAAAAGGACTAAACTATCCTAAAAATAAACGATAACCTTAGCGAAACCCTAATAACACAAAATGACTAAACTACCCTAAACATAAACTAAAACCCTAAAATTAAACTTCACATCTTTTTATTTTTTTTGTGTGTGGTTTACACATTTATCTCCCAAACAATTAGCGCCCAACATAGAACTCACTTTGCTCCTCTCATCTATATCTTTTTTATATCCTATCTCGTCACCTTTGTACTTTCTCATTTCGCGTCTTTCTTTGTTCACGCATTCCTGATACTGCTACTTTTTGCCATGCCTTCCTTGTGCACCTCTTTGAGTAACTGTGACTCCAAGAAACAGAAAAGTTACTGATTGAAGAACGAGCGTGAGGCCCACCTCTCTTAAAAATTGAACATAAAAGATTCTTGGATAACTCGGTAGCCACCAGATAGGGAAGAGAGGGATTATTTAAAGATTCCCTGACCTTATTACACCTACAGAACCAGTCAATACCCACTTCATATTAGACTTTGATTCATAGATCAGTTATCACCATTACATCCATTGCTATGTTACATGGATCCTCGTAAATGAATAAAATACCCTTGTCGGACATTCAATACTTGGATAAGTGTATGGGATCCATTTCCAACATATTTAGTTGGACATACTCCTTCCAAGCGTATTTTATTATTTGAATGTAAGTGAACTATTCGTGGAACTCCTATATCATGCATCAAAAGGCCCTATGGACTTTTGCAACATTGTTTAGTTGAGAATATATATATATATATATATATATATATATATATATATATATATATATATATATATATATATATTTAATATTTTGGCATATTCCCAAGTCCTTTAGAAAAAACTTTGGATGAAGCGGACACTTGGGCACATTCCCGTATCTGAGTCCATGTAATAGATCCATTTAGCGGTAGTTTGGTTAGTGATGTTGATTATCTCATCCTTCCAATTAATTAGGAATGCTTGTAGTTAGCACTTGTAAAAAAGTAAGTATCATTTTAGACTAGCACAAGTTGCTTGGTTTTGGCTATAGTGTTTCCAGGTGTTCTTCAATCAGTGGCTAGCTTTTCAGAGTAGGGTTTCCACGAGAGATAGAGTTCTATCAAAAATTATCTGTAGGTCACAATATCGTCTTTTTTTTTTTTATTTGTAGTGCTGTTCTCATGTATGGGGGTTCTTTTTGTAAACAATCTTTAGAGGGCCATAATAGTAGTTGTGCCACCTTTAAGAATGGTGTGTTGAAGCTCTCCTTGCTGCTGCCATATATCATTCCTTGGGATATAGGAATTGCAGGATTTTTCAACACACAGCTTTGGACCTCAGTAGTGTGTTACTCAAAGCTGGAATTGATATCCTAGCTCTTGAAGGGTGATCAAGGCAAATGATGTTAATACGCAGATTGGTTTAGTGTCTCTTTTTTGACAGATTGATGCTAAATGCAGACAGTTCCTCCTCCTAACTCCTATTTCTATTTAGGTGGTCAATGATGTCATTTCAAACCGAAACATAATTGAGTGGTTGCAGCAGTTTGCCCTTGAGCAGCTCTCGGAACTTTCAACTCATTTATACAAACTCTTAGTTGGTGGCAATCTTACAGATGAAAACGTTTATCTTGTTACTTCAGTTCTGGAGATACTTGCGTCAACTTTGAAGATATCTCAAGAATGGAAGGTTTATCAGCCACATTTTACGCTGTCTGTTGAGGGTTTGTTTAAGATATACAAAGTCGTCAATGTATGCCGTGATGGAATTTTTAGTCCCCGTGAAGAATTAGGGTTGAAGGCTGTACTTATGAGCACTCCTCCGGGGTCATATTATGCATGGTATCTCTCTCTCTCTCTCTCTCTCTCTCTCTCTCTCTGTGTGTGTGTGTGTGTGTGTGTGTGTGTGTGTATGTGTATGTGTGTGTGTGGGGGGTGCACGTGTATCTGCACATCCATTGATTTAGGGGCATGCTCATGCATTCTGGAAGCATGCAAGAAGTGTTGTGCACTTGACTCTATATGTTTGAATGCAAATCTATATGGCAAATTTTGTAGTTTCAAGTTCTTTACACGTATTTTTTATTTAGACACTGCAGAAAATTCAGCCTTTCCTTTTATCTTGCTTCTCTGCAGTTTTTTATAAGTAGCTTTCTTTCTGTTACGAGGTGGTACAACTATTCAATTGTTCACTGTATGGATTGGTGACTTGTACATATTGATTCATAGGTGCATTCCCGTGCTCATGTATGATAAAAAGCTTTTGGTAGTCAAATGAAAAATACTGTTGGTAGTCAAATGAAAAATATTGGGTTTAGGATGTAGAGAGGGTTTTGAGCTTATGTTGCTTGATTGACATTGGTTGCCCCAAAATTTATCCATATTATGTTCAAATAGAGAAAGGATAATTATACTAATTGTGTGCTGAATTTTAATTAAAAGTGGTTGCAAATTTCCTGTGACACATTTGCTGATACTCCCGATAATTGTTAGGAATGAGTACTGAGTACAACCTTTAGGCCAGACAATCCCACAACTTCGAATCTGTCCATAATTAAGTAGGTCACTTAAGGATTGTATCGATAGGAGGCTTAGATTACTGATTATTCTATTTGTTGGAAATTCATAACCTAGTTTGTTCATCTGATTTACAGGAGCAAGATAAGCTGCTTTTGTTTGTAAGGTGGGCAACTTCAACTGCTTTACAGTCAAGCTCTGTAAAAGAGCTTCAGCCCACAGAAGCTTATTGCCATTCTGCAATTTTGTTGGGGAGAGAGCAATATGAAGATTCCTTATTATCAAAACTTTTACGTTGGCTAACGGCATCTGTTATCCTTGGAAGGCTTTCTTTGAGATTTGAAAAGTCGAACCTGGAAACATTGCATTCTTTACTGGAACTCGATAAGAAAGGATGTGGAGAAAGTCAGTTTGGCTTTGGTTGTGAAGAGATTCTAGCTGCTTGCATATTTGGCCTCCTACCGCTTCTTGGCATGGGCTGCTGATTAATTCCTTCAGTTGTAGCTTCACTCTCTCTGCTCCTTTTTTTTGATCTTTTAAATTTATCAGGTTGGCTATCACTTATATGGTCACTAATCCATTCTTTTGTGCTCCCACTGTCCGAGGCTAAAAATAGAGTTTGCTTTCAAATTGAATTTGAAAACCCTTGTGTATGGCCTAGTTTCCAGAATCCCTGCTCATCGTCTTAACATTGACCTCTAATAAGGTTTCGTCTACCATCTCAAAAGCACGTCATTTCCTGGATGGGGAATCTAGATAAGTTGGGCATTATTGACATTACCATCTGTTGAAATAGAAGGGAAATTTGGATTTTCCTGTTACTGTCTTATATGTTGGTTTGATGATTGGTAGGTCCGTGAATTTTCCATTTTTTTGTACGGTTGGAAATGAACTGCTTAGTCAGCAATGAGAATTCTCTGGCATCACTTTGGTCAAGAGTTCGTTGCCCCATTGAAGCTAATCCGTCTTGGAGAGGTAAGATGTTTTCTAATCGTATCGGATTTTGGATTTTATCATTGCCTTTATAGTTATGCTTAATTCTAAAAACTCTACTGTTTTATCATTACTTTTTGCGCAAGCTAATGATTCTGGAGGGTCACCCCCACCTTACCTCTATTGCTATACTTAACCTTAACATGAGTTGATCCATTTCGAATAAGAGGGAAAGAAAATTTCATATTTAGAGTGTTGAGAATATACATAATAAAGCTGCCCCTCTCTACTAGCTTAAGCTTTTAGAAAATAGGCACTACAAATATCAAGCTATCTAACACCCTCCCTCAGGTGCAACTCTGTATTGCACGTGGAGATACAAATTTTCATAGATAGAGCAGAACAAATACAAATGAGAGAAGTTGAATGCAAACAAAGAACAAATGCAACCAGAGAGATTTGAACCCAAGACCTCTCGCTACTAGAGCTTTGATACCATGTTAAGTTACCAACTCTCCCAAAAGTTGAGGCTGAACATAATCATAGGAGGCAGGTAAACCGAACAGAAACCAAGTAACCTGGAAACCCTCACACTGGCGCTTCATGACTTGAATATCACTAGAGAGCGGCCTGCATATTTAGCTCATCACAAGTGCTACAGAACTTGGCATAATACTCCTCCAAAGACCCATCACCAAGCGACAAAGAGAAGAACTTCTGATGTAGATCATACATGCGATGCAACAGAGATTATTAGCACCATAGTACATCTCCGTAGCCTGACGCCACACAAGTTTGGCAGTTTGTAAGAAGACCAAACTGCAACTAATATGAGGTTCATACTATTCCGTAAATCAATACGAATCCAAGGATTATTTGTCAAGTAATGAAATTTTGTTATATTAAACCTTAGTAGCCTGATCCCAAATAGCATAATTATACCGTTCAAAGGTGTGGAGGTAATAGACAGCTTCTCACAGAATTAAGAAGTACTAGACAAACTACCAACAAACGTAGATGTAGAACTAGACTCAGAAGTAGAGGCAGTATGAGACTTCATTATAAATAAACTCAATTGGTAACCGGGTCCAATAATGAACAACCAACAAACGAGATAAAGTTACATAGTGAACAACTTGAAACCTGTCCCTGCTCAAAGCAAACAACTCTAACAACCCCACATACCACTCGACATCCCCAAATATCAGAAGATGTGAGTCGAACAAATCATAACCAAAAAGCACAACCAATATACGAAGAAGACAAACAAATAGAACTAACAAATTGATTACCAACCCACAAAACAAGAGATCGAACCATCTTAGATTGAAGGACATAGTAAGCAACAAACGATAGCATAAACGAACCTCAAAATAGGTGGACTCAACATTTGCTAGCATTGGATTATGGATTTCGAGCACTGGGTCACAAGCACTGTACAAGCACCGAAACATGGATTTTTAAGGTTTTCGAATCTAAGTTTGGGGTTTCCAAAAGACTTCGAGCACTAGATATGTGTTTTCGAGCAAAGTGTGTGGATTTCGAAGGTTGGATAGTTTCGAACATCGGGGATGAATTTCAAACGTGTTTCAAGGGGTTTCGAGTGGTTTTCAAGTAGGTTATGTACCGTTTCAAAGGTATTCGTCGAGGTTTCGATCTGTAGATCTAGGGTTTTTTAGGCTTTTGGACAAGACTCTGTTAATTGGTTG
Source organism: Vaccinium darrowii (assembly GCA_020921065.1). Taxonomy (NCBI): domain Eukaryota; kingdom Viridiplantae; phylum Streptophyta; class Magnoliopsida; order Ericales; family Ericaceae; genus Vaccinium; species Vaccinium darrowii. The sequence continues at coordinate 29,056,374 of CM037159.1, forward strand.
CCTGTGTTTTGTGCCTTAAGTGGACCTGTTCGTTGATTGTTGAGATCTCTATGTTACAGATCCGTTGTTTATCTCTCCACGTGTAGGTTAGGGGTTGCACGTGCGGGAGAGTGTTAGAGTGTGTCCCACATTAGTAATTACAACCTCCAAAGCTAGTATATGAATCTGGACGACCCTCCACTCATTGCCAATTTGTTTCGAGTATGCTCTAACATAGTATTAGGGCTACGGTTTCAAAGGGTTTTGGACAAAACTCTATATCAATAGGGTTTTGGCCAAGACTCTATGTCATTGATGGTTGGTTCCCCCTAAGTTTGTCGGTGATGGTTGATAGTTGAACGTGTTGAATCATTTTGTTTAACTCACCACATGCGAGTGAGGAGTTGCACGTGCGGAGGACTGGTAGTGCTTGTCCCACATCGGTTAATAATCACCTCCAAAACTAGTACATGAAATTGGGAGCCTCTCCACTCATGCCAGTTGGTTTTGAGTTTGATGCTTTAATGTGGTATCGGAGTGGGCATTAGATCTTGTGTTCGAACCTCACCGCCTACCTAGTTATTAAATATTTGCACGTGTTTAGCTTGCTTATGGACGAGAACCTGACTACACGTGAGGGGGTGTGTTGAGACTTGAGAGTATAATTAATAAAATGCCCCCTTTATGTACTAGTGTGGACGGTCGACCACCACGCGGTTTCGGCAATGGTTTTCGAAACGGTTCGAAAAACAAGGATTTTAGAGTCGCCACCCGGGTTTTGGGAAAGTAGTTTGGGACCCGAGAAACCAATTTGAAAATGATGATTTGAGAGAATGACTTATAAAACCAATTGAAAACCAGAGATTCGTTTTAGATCCGGGAGCCAGGTTACGAACAGGGAAGGGTTTTAATGCACCCCGTTCGCCCGATTAAAAATCGGTCTTTACTAAACATTTGTGGGATTTTTAGAAAATATTTTGATGCCAAACCTTATTCAAATAAGCAATTAAATCATGAAAAACAAATAATTTAAATATTGAAATAAACAACAATTGATATGAGCAATCAAGTAACAATAACTAATTAAAAGGAAAAACCATATTCTCAAACTGTTTATAAAGGAAACTGATTTGAAATTCAAATTTGAAAAAGTGTGCCATGCGGCACACAAAGTGTACCGTGCGGTATAGAAAGTGTGCCGTGTGGCACAGTTGGCCAGATTTCCAAAAGTGTACCGTACAGCACTCCAACTGTGCCGTGCGACACATGGGGAGTGCTGTGCGGCACTATTTCCTTCGCAAACAGTTCAAACTTTGGTTTTTTCGATATGATTGAATATAGGCACATACAAGGTATGGAATATGATTGAAAATGGACTACTTTGAATGAGAAAACAGTATGTTCAAACGGGGAATGTTCCTCCTCATTGAATCGCTCCGTACGAGGCGATGTTTTCACCATACGACGCGACCGGGAGGTATGAAATGAAGCTGATTTTGATATAACAGGGGTATACCGAGCATGGAAATGATACAAGGGATCATCCCATACTTGGTATCCCTCCCCTCAGGGTACCAAACTCAAGGAATTTGGCGAAACGGGTTTATACCTCGGTTTTGAAACTCTCGGATTGAGCTTCTCTCTGGAACTTCTGAGTATGATTTGAGCTTCCTTTGGACTTCAACTTCACAGTGGAGTAGTGACAAGGAGGATTGAAGGCTTTGGTTTGGACAAACTTGAAATGGCTACTTCACGGCTTTGGACCGAAAACAGGGGATCGGGTTTAGAATTGAGTTTTGCTTGGAAATAGGATTAGATTGATCTTCTGGAGATTAGGGATGGTAATGGAGGTGATTTGCAGTAGATATGGTGTTTTGACAAGGGGTTTAGAGGTAAGGTTTCATGGCTTCCTCTTCACCATTTTTTTCGTTCTTCTTCCTTTCCGTTGGTTTTGATCGGGATTTATAGGCGAGAGGAGAGCTTGGCTCCCAAGTTTGCTTGATGCCTACCCATGGTAATGATGGCTAGGAGGTAGCCTTTGTCTTCGCCCGAAATCGCATTGAGCAATGGGCTGCCACAGTCAACAAAAGGGGCTGCATTTGGGGCTGCATTTTATCTTCGCCCGAAATCGCATGACAGTGCCGTACGGCACAGTTCGGCACACAAACTGTACCGTACGGTACACCAACTGTGCCGTACGGCACAACTGACCGCCAAAATTCAAAAAGTTGTCGTGCGTGACTCCGGCTGTTCCGTGCGTGAGAGATGAGTGCCGTGCGGTACTATTGACTGAGTTGACTTTGAGAATTTCAATCCGAGAGTTCTTCCAGGCGTTTCCTTTCATCATTGGGGATTAAGATGCACGTGAACGCTCATTTTGGGGTGTCTACAACTAGCTTAAGCTTTTGGATGAGCTAGCGGTTAACAATCTAACACAAAGAAATACCCAACATGGTTTTTGTGAGGGTCAAAACCCAGGTTCATCTAGAAGGACTAACTACTCACCTGAAAATGTCGCACCCAATGGGAGGAATAATAGTTGCACTTCTTTTTCTCTTTCAAATCAGACGTAAAAAGGAAGAGAAATATGATTATGTACTTGTCTATTGCTAAGATAGGAATTCATTGAAAGATTAATTGGATTGAGTCATCCGCTAATTTAATTTTCTATGAACAGTACGTGATGTGATTCTGGCAAGAGCAAACTTGGACTGAAAATTTGGCCATAAATGTCAATTATACTGCTTGATTGTAAAAATGAAGCCGCTTCACCTTAAGGCCTTGTTTGTGTGGGGGGATTTGGTGGTGGGTTGGAGTAGGCCCCATTTTCCAATGTTTGTCCTCTTTTTTTTGCCTGGGATATGAAATCCCTACCAAGTTTTCCTCCCCATCCGTACAGTATATAGAATCCCGTGTGTGTGTGTGTGTGTGTGTGTGTGTGTGGGTGGGTGGGTGGGGGGGGGGGGGTTGATATTTGGATGGGATTTCCCCATTTTAGTTATATAAAAAAATGCTTTCCACTGGCTATATCCCGTTGAACACAAACAACGGATATGAATTTTTCTCATCCATTGATATCCTAAGCAATATCCCAAGGATTTCATATCCCACCCATATCCCATGGGATTTCATATCCCATCCATTTATCTCCGGCCAAACAAATGAGGCCTAAGTTTCATGCCAACCGTTAAATTGTTGCCACTGATGGTAAATATATGTTCCTGTCGCCTGGTTTTGGACCAAGGAATCAATGCTTCCGACCTTTTGGCTTGTTGCTCTTTGCTAACTTGTCATGTCTGAGTGTATAGAAAAAGGTTCACGCCCGGCTAAACTAATGTTGGAAAATAACATTGTTTTTTTACAGGTCATTTTACCAGCCATGGAAGGATCTCTCATCCAAATCTACTGATTCAGCCACGATGGATGAACTTCACGCTTATTTGTCATTGGAAAAAAGTCACTACATTCACAATTCCTATCACCTCAAGATTTAGAAAAGTCAGGTGTATTCAATTGGGAAAGAAGTATTTTAGAAAGCGAATGATACTTTTGTGCTTGCGACCTTGGATTGTATATCAAATGTTGTTTCCCCAAGCGTAGGGTTTAAGTGTCGCGTAGCATCAAAACTGGTAAGATCGGGTTGATTCCACAGAGACCGAATGCGCTAAGCGTGATGGTTGATTCGCGAATGTTGGTTTTAGCCTTAAAGCGGCAAACTTGGCTTTGTAGTTTGGGCGTGGAATTCACTTAGCTTTGTGAATGACGCAAGATTAAAAAACTAATTAAAATAAGGCTAAGTCAAGGGGTTCACAACACCCATGCCTTCGGCTGATTCGTTCTCCTCTAAGATAACGGGCTTGGGGGCATCGTTAAACAACCACGAACGGAAGATTTTGTATTTAAACTCGTTTGACTAGAAATGGTGTTTCTCAAAGAGTAGGATTCTTGTGCCATTTATACAAATATTTTGAATGACATAGCCCTAAGCATCACACGTGCCAAGTGGTCAAGCCCTTGGCTACGTGTGATTAACGGGATTAACAAATCCAAATTTTGATACATAAAATCAATCCGTACTCTTTGATTAACAAGCAATGTTTGCATTATGGCGAGGAGAGCGAATGAACCTAAGTCACGGAGTGCTAATCACCCCATGACTGAGCCTAAAACGACTACTCAATCATAACTACGGGAAACATGACTATTTTTATAAAGGAAATAAAGAACATAACAAATGACTTTAAAAGCTGATTTTTTTAGAAGATCCTAAGTTAGGCCTTGTTTGATAACGCTGATTCAGCACTTAAAACTGAATGAAATAAGTAATAAGTAATTAAGTAGGTTTGATAACCACATTTTACATTACTTAAAAAATTAATTGGCTCTTAAAATGCAAGGTAAAATGTTGACAAAAATTAAGTAGCTTCGAGCTACTTAATTTTTACTGAATTTCCAAGTGGTTTCATTTAACAATTTTTTCCTCCACCAAACCATCACCACCACTTACACCACCACTCTGCCACTCCTACCACCACTTCGCCTCTACCACCACCACTGCCACCGCCACCCCGCCACCACCACTCCACCATTACACCACCACTCCGCCAACACCACTATTGCCGCCACCCCACCACCACCACTCACACCACCCCCACTGCCGCCACCACCCCACCACCACCACTCATACCATCACCACTATCGCCACCACCCGACCACTACCACCACCACTCTGCCACTTCCACCACTGATACCACAACCATTGACACCACCATCACCACCACTGTCACCACTACACCACCACGACACCACGTCTACTCCCATCATCGCTCTCCCACCACCACGAGACCACCACTCCACCACTACAACCACCACCCCACAATCACAATCACAATCACCGCCGCCGCTATACCACCATCTTGCCAATATTCTGTATATTTTTATTATTTTGATAAATGTACTTTTTTTCATTAATTAATTTTATTTTTGTATTTCAGTAGGAATATATGAATTGAAAGATAAAGTAAGATAATTAGTGAATTTAACACCAACACCGCTATACCACCATCTTGCCAATATTCTACATATTTTTATTATTTTCATAAATGTATTTTTTTTTTCATTTATGCATTTTAGTATGAATATATGAAAGGCAAATTAAGAAAATTAGTGAATTTAATTTTTTAGTGAATTTAATTTTTCTGCTCCTTATACAGATCAAACAACTTATTTATTTCAGTGCTTAAGATTTAGTACATATCAAACAGCTTATTAGCTTAATAAATTCAGCATTCAATTTTCAGTTTTCAGCTTTCAGCTTTATCAAACAACCCCTTAGCCTAAAACTTTAATACTTGAGAAAATCACAAACAACACTTAAAAACTATAGATTTGGAAACAGTTAGCTAGAAAAACACGGAAATGAAATACTTGAAGGAAACGAAAATAAACTAGATTTATGTAGAGATCTCAACACGTACTACAACATTAAAGAAGAAGATTTACCTTGAATCTAAATGGAAGAGCATGAAATTCTAGAAAGAAGGTAGAGCAAAACCTAGGTTACAAACTAAGGGAGGTAGAAAGAGAAGGTGAAAGTAAGAGATAACCTAATAATCTGATGTTTGGGGGCTTTTATAGCCCCCCCCCCCCCCCCCCCCCCCCCCCCCCAAAATGTGTACAAAAAGGTCCAAAATGGCCCTGGAAATAAGCTGAGATCGGGCTAAAAATCTGCAAAAAAAAGCAGGCTGGATACTGGTATGGGAAAATACCCATACTGGTATGTAGACTTTCTGACTACCTTCTTGCTTTCTGGATACCAATATGGAAAAAACCCATACTAGTTCTGTGAGCCTTTTGTTGGTTGCTGGATACTAGTATGGGAAAAAACCCATACTGGTATGGAGAATTGCTGAATTTTTTTTTTCTTTTCTCTTCACTTGCTCATCTATTCATTTGATCCTTTTGGGGTTCCCAAGCCTTGTTCAATGCTTCATTCTTGACTCCCCGGACTCGATGGCGAAGTGCCACGTGGCCTCGAGTGCTCGAGCATCTCTTGGTTCAACCATGGCGATAAAACAAGCCTTATTCTTTTGATTTGCCTGTAACTAACAAAAACTAACCACGTGCAATATCAATCGTATAAGAGCTAAAATGTGCGTGCCTGTGTGCCAAAAATGAGAGAGATAAGTCCCTTTATTTACACTATTGAGGACTTACCATTTTGGTGATTTGGTTAAAGGGAAAACTTCAAAAGAGCACCTGACCTTTCACTCAAATCACAAATAGACACCTGACCTTTTAATATTGTCAATTAAGCACTTGTACTATACAAAAAGTCATCAATTCCACCCCTACCGTCAACTTCCGTCAATTACATTAACAAATCTGTTGAGTTGGCTTTCTGTTGACAAAAGGGAGGGAAATAAGTCACTTGGAGGGAATTTACCCACCAAAACCCACCCCACTTCTCATTCATTTCCCTCCCATTATATAATCTCACCCCTACCTACAAAAAAACCTCTCTCTCTCTCTCTCTCTCTCTCTCTCTCTCTCTCTCTCTCTCTCTCTCTCAAGTACAGAGCATATCCTCTCAACCTCTGCTAAAAAAAAATGGCCTCATGTTCAGCCACCAATGCCAGGTCCAGCAACTTAACCTGCACAGAGGATAGCCTCTGCCACTCCTGCAGTGGCAAACGTATCATCCAGGCCTCCTGGACAACAGCAAACCCTGGGCGAAGGTTCATCTCCGGCCCCAAAAATGAGTGCGATGATTTTGGGTGGTTTGATCCACCCATGTGCAATAGGTCTACCCAAATAATCCCTGGGCTACTGAGGAAGATCAACCGCCTGGAGGGCAACCTAATGGCATGCAAGGCAAGGGAGAGGAAGCTCTGGACTGCAGTGGTGGTGTCTTGGGTCCTGATTGCCATTGTTTGGTGCCTCTAGTAATGGCATGATAAACTGGGAAGGGTTTTGTTTTGGTTGGGAGTAATGATCTTTTGGTAGTACTAATATTGTGTTGGTTGGTAGTACTAAAGTAATGGTCTTTTGGTATGTATGTAATGCCAAGGCATGGCTTCCTATATCAATATATGTACTGCTTTCTTCCTATAGCATAGCTTCATTCACATTCACAACAAAACAGACAGCACAACTTCATGAATTCATAACAAAACAAGAAAAACCTGATTCATGTTTATCAAAACCAACCATTCATGTCCACAGTTACAAAAAAAGACAATATGGAAAAGCACAAGAATATTGAGAAGCAAATCCCAATATCAAAACAATCCAAAGCCATAACCATAACCATTAGTTGCACAGTCATAGTACATTCATCCATCAAAACTACCAACCATTCATGCACAGTCATAACTACCAACCATTCTATCAGTTTGGCAAAACCTGGCCATACATAAGCTATTACATTCATCCATACCTTGTCAAAGTACAACCTTAGTAAGTAATCTATTGCAATGATCCAAAAGATAGTCAATTACAAAAGAGGATAACAGAATGGACATTTGCAGCTTCACAAAAAAGGGGTTATAGAATATACTGATGTAGCTTCACAAAGGTAGCACCACAGATGCAATTTCTCTCACACTTGCATTTGGTTGGACAGTCCTTTTGATCTACAGATTTACAAATGAACTATGGTTACAGCTAGTTTAGTAGGCATTATCATTGACTTCTTACCAAAACTCTCATTAGTGACCTGCAATAAGAAAGATACAAACAGGAATCACATAAGAATGAAACAAACAGGAATCACATAAGAAATGACAATGAATTACTTACATTTAAGACAGATATCACAACTTTGGCTGGAGCATTTGCTGTAGCAAGAGCATATGCTTGGTCATCTCCCCCACTGGTTGCTACTGCATTCTTATTTTTACAAGTCCTTTTGTTATGGCCCTCCTTACCACATAGCTTACAAGCCATCTTTATCCCTTTTCTCCCAAGTTTTGTAGGGTCTGAAGGCTCATCTGGTTCCCTCCTTCTTGCCTTCTTTGGCCTTCCAAGTTTCTTCTCCACATCAGGTGGCAAAAGTGAAGGGTTGTTAGTTTGTGGCCATATATCCCTTCCATTGATGGGGTTCAATAGATGACTGTAGGTCTTTAGATAAGTTGGTATCTTATAACAGTCATGCACATAGTCATAGATATCATGATCCAAATAATTAAGAGTTGCAATGGCATGTGTGCATGAGATACCAGACAAGTCCCACTTTCTATAACCACAACTTCTGTGGGTTATGTCAACCTTGTACTACCCATTACTAGGACCTACCACCGCAAACTGGTCACCTCATTGCCACCTTGGAATCCACCCACTTGCAAATGTCTTCAGTTTTTCAATCCTATTGTACACTTTAGGACATACTGGCAATGTACACTTCTTCATTCCATCTCAATTCTTTACCACTGTCTCCATCAAAATCAATCTTATGTTCTCCAACATGGTGATTATGGATTTGTCCCTAGCCACTAAAATGCTGGAGTTAAAACTCTCACACAAGTTGTTAAGTAAAATGTCACACCTGGGATAAGTGGAAAAATGAGATCTGCTCCAGTTGACTGGGGGCCTTTCACACAACCAGTTGTATGCATTTTTGTCCAGATCATGCATCTCCTGCATTGGATTCTCGAAAGCAGGAACTGTACTTGCCCTTGCTGCCTTCCACAGTATATATTTCAGTGTCAACCCTTTAAAATTCCCCTTGAAGTTGTTGTACAGGTGCCTAACACAAAACCTGTGGGGAGCATTTGGTAATAAGGTTTGGACAACCTCAATTAAACCTTTTTGCTTGTCACTCATTATCGTGAAGGTGTGAGAGTTCACTATGTTTAGATCTTCAATCATCAGTTCAATAAACCATGCCCATAGCATCACTGTCAGATTTTAATCTTGTAAATCCCCCACCAACCATGGTGTAGAAATCAATGGCAACATATGTCCCCACCAACTGACGAGCCATAGTGCAAAGTTCAATTAGAGAGATTTCATCAAAGTGACAATAGTCTAAACAACCTACACTACCCCCTAAATATGGTTTTAAAGCTTCAGATCGCAACACACCCCCATAAAACATCTTTATTGTAAAGCACCATATGATGCATCTGTTGAAAACAAAATGGAAATCACAATATTGTAATGGTAAAATGATTAAAGATTCCATCACAACCATTATTATACAAAAAAAGCACATTCCACGTGAATGAACAAAGGAAAAAAGCACACATAAAAAATTCATGGGTTTGTGGGAAAAGTGAAGACGAGAACGGTAGGAGTGGAGTGAAGACAAATGCATGTGGTCCTCTGTGTGTTGCATGTCGACATTCTCGTATAAAGGCAAGGGAAAAGGCAGAGCTTTTACCGTAGGTTGGAGGCCCACCATCAGCGTCCCTCAAACGCCACGCCATACTGCGATATCTTCCAAGACCGTCTTATATTTGGTTCGATTGAGCAATGGATTGGGATTTGCAAAGAGAATCGAAGTGAAAACCCCAATTGCTCCCCTAACCCTAATCATTTTTTAGAGAATTTGGGAATTGGGATTAGGGTTGTTAAGGGTATAACCCAGAGCAAGTGTTTTTTGGCGCTAAAAATCGAGACACTTCCTACACGTGAGCTCGGGTGGGCACAAAGTGGGACCCTCAAACAAATCTGTTAGTGTAATTGACGGAAGTTGACGGTAGGGGTGGAATTGATGACCTTTTGTATAGTACAGGTGCTTAATTGACAATATTAAAAGGTCAGGTGTCTATTTGTGATTGGAGTGAAAGGTCAGGTGTTTTTTTGAAATTTTCCCTTGGTTAAATCATATTTGCAATCTCTGGTAAGAAAGTTTGTACACCCCTTCAATGTTTTTTGTGTGTGAGCAAATGTTGATTGTCTATTTACTTGAAGTGAGATAACTTGCACATAAGGTAACGAATACTGATCTATTTAGTAGGATTGATTGAAGATGAAGAACGCGACATATGGATAATCTTTACTGATCCATAATGGGTTTTGCGGCATTGCATTGCCACCAATGGCAGAAAGTGGTTGAAGAGAAACTGAACGGCCACTTACAATGCACTGCATACTCAATGTTCTCATGTATACTAGGTAGATTGAATTCAGCACTTAGAGTGCTCCAAAGCCCCGCTTTCCCTTATTCCAGATCTGAATGGACCATGACTGGATTCCTGATCGGACAATGGTTCTTTGGTCATTTGTTTCTATTATTTAGAATAGAGAGAAAAGTGTATAGGGTGTTAACGAACCCCAACACAAGACAATCTTATTTATATTAATGTGTACCATATTACATGACTAAGATAAGCGATGTGGGACAAACGTCAACTACTAACATAAATATATTCTAACACTCCTCCTCAAGCTAGAGAATAAATATCAAAAAGTCCCAGCTTGTCACAAAGTAACTCTAGTCGCGGCTTGAACAACGGCTTAGTAAATATATCAGCTAACTGGGCACCAATAGACACAAATGGAGTAGCAATCACACCACCAGTCAACTTCTCTCGTACAAGATGACAATCCACCTCAATGTGTTTAGTCTGCTCATGAAACATTGGATTGGATGCTATGTGAATTGCAGCTTGATTATCACAATAAAGATTCACAAGCACCTGCACAAGGAATCCTATCTCTTCCAGAAAAGAACGTATCCACACAACCTCACATGTTGTGTGAGCCATAGCCCTGTACTCTGCCTCTGCACTAGGCCGCGCAACTACCGTCTGCTTCTTACTCTTCCAATTAACAAGATTCCCACCAAGAAAGATACAATATCCTGTAGTGGATCTTCTGTCAGATGGTCCTCCCGCCCAATCAGAGTCAGTGAACGCCTCAACACACAAGTGTCCATCAGCTCTATATAATAGACCAGTACTTTACAATTCTTAGAACAGCTTCCCAATGTGGAGAGCGGGGAGCTGACAAAAACTGACTAACCAAACTAACTGCAAATGAAATAGTTGGACGTGTAACAGTAAGATAATTCAGCTTCCTTCTACTCGGCTACGCTCCTTCTTACTGGGGTGGCATTAGAAGAGTAGGCGAACCACGCTCTCGACACCCGTGGCCTCCCGCAGCCTCCCTTATTACCCCACTAGCCCCAGCTGATCAGAGGAGCACAAGGTCCCGAGGAGGTCGAGGAAGGAGGAGAGTAACGCGTTCCCGAGCCTCAGGAGACCTCCAGCAACAGACCACGTTTGCCCATGTCCCCGAGATTTTGACCGCTATCCCTATCATCACAACAGGAGGCCCCGAGCCAAGTACGTGTGGTAGAACAGTAGAGGAAGAAGAAGAGAGAGGAGGGATTGACCTCCACGCAGTTGTAGCCGCTCTAGCCGAGCAATCCGCCTTTCTCTCAGACTCATCGGGCAATTCACCATCACCAGAAAGAGACATGCCTCTTCAACCGATAAGCCTTTTGGATGAACTCAACCTTGCTGCTCCACCCCCTCGTGGTGGAGCATCTCGTGCTCCTCCTATAATCGCCCCGCCATTCAGCTCAACTCCGTCAGCAGCGACCTCTTCTCTCCAGCAAAGGGATAAACGCCCCGTAGAAGACCCATAAGACATTCAGCCGCCCTCACAGAGGCGCAGGATTGGGGACTCTAGCTCTAGTCGCCCCCTGTCTGATTCTCCTCCCCTTGTTCAACCTTGGGCTCCAACCCTAGCTCGGCCGGACGGTAAGCCATTAAATATGATTAATCGGGTTAATTCCGTTGATGTGGCCTATGGTGTGGCCCGCGCTGCTCTTCTCCCGTTGGATATGGAGAGGGAAAAAAGCAACTCTTATGACGTCCTTATGAAATCGATTCTTCAATCCAGCGCCAGGGTACGTTTTCTGTTTTCGCTAATTGTTTCCGTATATGCTATTTTCTTTGAGTAACCATTCTTCCCTTTCGCAGATTATGCAAAAAGCGTCTATTGGTCTTGAGTGTGCCAAGGACGTCGAGAGGGACCTCCGAAAGGAGCAAAGGAGGGCTGAGAAAGCAGAGAAAGAGAGTGCTCAACATGCCCAGGCTCTAGAGGACGCCCGGAAAGAAGCAGAGAGGTTAAGAGGAGAGCTTGCCAAGAAAAAAAGGAGGGCTCAAGAGGCTGAGCAGCAGCTGCGTCAAGAGCTGGTTGATGCTCAAAAAAAAGCAGAAGCAGAATACGACAAAGCCGTGGTTGTGATAACCGAGAACTATAGGTCCCAGTAATCTGCTATGAAGGACGCTATCTGGGGGGGACGGCCTGGCAGAGATGTCTTACCAAGCTTGAAGTTGACCAGTCGTCCTCCCTCTGGACCGACATGGAACTGCCGAGTGAAACCGAGGCTGCAGCCCTTACAGCTCAAGCTCAACTCGAAGCCCGAGCTCAGCCTCCCTCTCCACTTAATACTCAGGACCGGCCGGGTGACCAAGCTCAACCTTCAGAGCCATCTCCAACTGAAGACGAAATTGTTGATCTCACAAACCAGGACGGTGATGGTTCTGAGGCAGCAGTTGAAGGTGTTAACCCTACACCTGATGGTGAGACTGATGATACCACTCCCGCCACTGATGCCCCTGAGCTTGGTGAAGAGGCTTAAAGCCTATTTTTATGTTTTGATATCGTTTGAACATGATGCTTAGCCTTGTGTGGCATACTCGGCCGTATGTGGTCTTTGCTTAATACTTTGCTTTCATTCGGTTTTTAAGAATTTTCGTACTTAAAGTTTTGTTGAATCAAGTATTTCTTACTTGGCAAATTTCTCTTGCGTGTTTGTACTTTTTATCAAGTATTCTTATGCAATATTCGCTGCAATTCGTCATACTTGGAGATTTGTTGCAATATTCGTTGTAGATCTAAGTTTTTTCATACTAAGAAATTCGTTGCAATGTTTGTTGCAGATCTAAGTTTTTTCATACTTAGAGATTCGTTGCAATGTTCGTTGCAAATCTAAGTTTTTTCATACTTAGGAATTTGTTTGCAATGTTCGTTGCAGATCTAAGTTTTTTCATACTTTTAAGGCATGATTGGAATACACATACTCTCGGCTCCCCAACAGGAATCCAAGTTAGAGGTAAATTGTGGTTCATATTAATCAAAACCATAATAGGAAAAGATAAAATCTTATTAATGTTGAAAATAAAAAAGAAAAAAAAATCTTTATAACTGATGTTGGTGATTTTATTTGTAACCCCAATTAGGTACTAAAAACAAATGTGAATTTATCCGTATTCACTAGTAAAGAATGTGATTGTATTCGTAACCACATAAACAATCTACTGAAAAAATTTCGTAGGTTCTGGACATTCCATGGCTGTGGTGCTGGGTCTCCGTCCAGGTTGGCCAATCGATAGGCTTTAATGCCAACAATCCCTACAATCTTGTATGGGCCTTCCCAGTTCGGCCCAAGCTTTCCGTCAGAGGACACCTTGGTATTGGCCAAGACTTTCCTCAGGACTAGATCCCCAATCTTGAACTCCCTTGGCTGTACCTTCCTGTTGTAACTTCTTCTCAGCTGCTCCTGGTATGCTGCCAATGTAATAAGTGCACACTCTCTTTTTTCCTCGGCTAGGTCGAGCTGCTCGGCCAAGGCTTATCATTGCCTCCAAACTCCACAAGAGTAGTGTGATTGGTCAGCAAGTCGATTTCCAATGGGATTACTGCCTCTGTCCCGTAAGCAAGGGAATATGGCGTCTCTCCCGTAGATTGCCGAGGAGTGGTTCTGTATGCCCAGAGCACGGCTGGTAGCTCATCTGGCCACTTTCCCTTCTTTCTTTCCAACCTTTTCTTAAGACTCTTAAGGATAGTTTTGTTTGAAGCCTCCGCTTGCCCATTACTCTGTGGATAAGCCAGGGTTGAATAGTAGTTTCTGATGCCGTACTGTGCACAGAAAGCTTTGAACTTCTTGCCAAACTGAGACCCATTATCTGAGATGATTGAGTAGGGTACTCCAAATCGTGTGATAATCTTGTTCCAAACAAATTTCTCTACCATGGCCTCTATGATTTTTGCCAAAGTTTCTCCCTCTATCCATTTAGTGAAGTAGTCTGTGCCAATGAGTAAGAATTTTTGTATTCCAGTTACCATGGGGAGAGGACCCACGATATCCAATCCCCATTGTGCAAATGGCCATGGACTTGTTAGAGGAAGTAAGTCCTCTGCCGGAGCTCGGATTAGAGGTGAATACCTCTGGCACTTTTCACATTTCTTGACAAAGATCTTTGCATCTTCTTGCATGTACGGCCACTAATACCCGTGGGATATTGCTCGGTGGGCTATGGATCTTCCTCCTGTGTGCCCTCCACATGTTCCGAGATGGATTTCATGGAGGAACTTCTGGACCAGAGCTGGGTGTACACACAATAAATATGGGCCAAGGAAAGATTTTCTATAAAGCTTACCTTCTGAAGAGAGCCAGAAACGTACTGACTTGGTTCTAATTTTGTGTGCCCCCCTCTTGTCTTTTGGCAAAGTCCCATCTCGTAGGTATGCCACTATTGGGTCCATCCAGCTTGGCCCTAGCTCGGTCTCCATAACTATCTCCACTGCTTGGCCAATGTTGGGCTCGCTTAAGTAGTCCACAGCTACTGTACGACGGTACTCTGTTTTGACTGTTGACCCCAAACATGCTAGTGAGTCCACATGTGCATTCTGCCCCGAGCTGATTTGCTGGATATGGACTTCTTCAAACTGGTCAAGCAAATCTTTGGCTACCTCAGAGTATTCAGCCATCTTCTCGCTCTTTGCAGCGTACTCTCCTGAAAGTTGATTAACAACCAGCTATGAATCGCAAAATACTCGTAGCTTACTAACCTTGAGTTCTATGGCACTCCTAAGCCCAGCGAGCAAGGCTTTATATTCTGCCACATTGTTAGTGGCACTAAACCCCAAACGCAATGCTTGCTCCAACACCAATCCTTCTGGGGAGAACAACACCATTCTTGCTCCCGACCCTTTGTTGCAAGCTGACCCGTCAACGTACAACCTCCACTCTTTTGGATCTAGCTCGGCCTTTCTTGTTGGCTGCTCAGGGACAAAGCTTTGCTCCTTCTCATGGAGGGTTGGTGGCGGTGGAGCTACTGTCGGAGTGAATTTTGCTATAAAGTCAGCCAAAATTTGTCCTTTTATTGCCGTCCTGGGCTGATAATGAAGGTCAAACTGGCTCAACTCAATGGACCACTTGGATATTCTACCAGAGAAATCTGCCTTCCTAAGCAAAGCCCTTAATGGATATTCAGTAAACACAGTAATGGGATGTTGTAAGAAGTAGTGTGGCAGCTTTCTTGAAGTAGTGATAAGAGCATATACTAATTTCTCTAATGGTAGATACCGTGTTTCTGTGTCTAACAAGGTCTTGCTCACAAAATAAACTGGGGCCTGTTCTATCCCCTTTATTCGTAGCAGTACCGAGCTGACTGCGTGCTCGGATACCGCTAGATATAGTATCAGCCGCTCCCCAGCTTCTGGAGTAGAGAGCAAGGGTGGTGATGATAAATAGGCTTTCAACTTCTGGAAAGCCTGCTCCTGCTCGGCTCCCCACTCATATCCTTCTCTTTTCTTCAGAAGTTGAAAGAATGGTCTGCAACGATCTGAGAACTTACTGATAAAACGGTTAAGAGCTGTTGCCATCCCTGTTAGCCTTTGGACCTCCTTCATGATCCTTGGGCTTTGGAGGTTTTGTAGTGCGGTAATTTGATATGGGTTTGCCTCAATCCCCCTTTTGGTCACCAAGTGTCCTAGGAATTTTCCCGAACTAACCCCAAAAGCACATTTTGAGGCATTAAACTTTGACTTGTATTCTCTCAAAATATCGAAAGTCACCTTCAGGTCGGCAATATGATTGGGTTTTTCCTTGCTCTTTACCACCATATAATCGATATAGACCTCCATGGTTTTGCCGAGCTGTTCCTTGAACATCTTCGTAACCAATCTCTGATAAATTGCTCCAGCATTCCTTAGCCCAAATGGCATGACCTTATAATAGTAGAGACCCCTTGGTGAAATAAAAGACGTTTTCTCTTGGTTGGGCTCGTACATAGCTATTTGATGATATCCTCGATATGCGTCAAGGAAGCTCATTCTCTCATATCCTGACGTGGCGTCCACCAGTTGATCAATCATGGGAAGTGGGAAGGTATCTTTGGGGCATCCTTTGTTGAGGCTGGTGAAATCCACACAGACTCTCCATTTCCTATTTTTCTTTTTTATCACAACCGTGTTAGTCAGCCACTCCGGATAGCTCACCTCTCATATGGCATCCGCTTCGAGCAGCCAATCTACTTCCTCCATCATAGCGTCTGCGTGTTGCGGTGCCGACCTCCTTGCCTTTTGCACACCTGGTTTATGCTGAGGATTTACGTTTAAATGATGGCAGATTACTTCTGGATTTATACCTGACATTTCCTGGGGAGTCCAAGCAAAAACGTCAATATGGTCCTTTAGAAAAGCAACCAAATCTCTTTCCTCTTGTTCGGCGAGTGTTTCACCAATCAAGAAATTCCGTTCTGCATCGTCCTCTTTGATCTGTATCTTTTTTAATCCTTCCACCATCTTCTTGGTGGGATCACCTCCAATGTCTTCCAGAGTGGGTTGGTCTAGTATTTCAACTGTCTGAACAAGTTCCATCCTTGGGGACCTCTTCAGCACCATGTTGAAACATTGTTCGGCTACTTTTTGATTTCCCCCAATGCATTCTATGCCGTTCGCTCCTGGATACTTGATTTTCTGGTGGTATGTGGAAGGGATGGCTTTCATCTTGTGCATCCAAGTTCTCCCTATAATCACGTTATAGGAGGATGGCAGGTCTATTACCAAGAAGTCAGTTTTTAAGACTACTGACCCAGCTCGGACGGGCAGCGTGACCTTTCCCATAGGCCACACCGTCTGTGCACTGAAGCCGACCAAAGGGACTAGGCATTTCTGCAACGAGCTTGGCGGAAGCTCCATCTTTTTGAAGGTATGGTAGTACATGATCTCCATGCTAGCCCCCTGATCAACAAGTATCTTCTCAACGTCATACTCCCCTATTCGTAGGGTGATCACCAATGCATCATTATGGGGTACTGATACCCCATCTAGATCGTCGTCAGTGAAGGTGATGGGGGTCTCCATTACTCCTTCAGTGCTCGGCCTTTTCGTGCCGAGCTTCATAACTTGTTTCACTTGGCTGTTGACCCTTTGAATGTGCCTTATCTCGTTATTCGTGTACGGGGCAACTAATCCATGTATCATATGGATCGTTCTCTTTGGACCTTTCTCGTAGTCCATTTCTTCTATCAGCTCAGCATCATTCTTGCTATCAGCCAAAAATTCCTTAAGATGGCCTTCCGCCACTTTTTCATTCAGGAACTTTTTGTACTCCACGCAATCTTCAGTCATGTGACCCCAATCTCTATGATAGCTGCAATGCTGGTTGGTAGCTCTTCTCTTTTCTGGGTTCCCTGTCATCTTTGTGGGTCTTCTAAACCATGACTCATTCTTGATCCTATATAGCATTTTGTAGATTGGGATGTTAAAGGTTGCCATGATACTAAAATACGATTTGGGGTCTGGATCAGCTTTGTCTTTTTTCTACTGAGTATAGTCCTTTCTTCCCGTTGTGTACTCCTTCTTGTACCCCCTTGGCTCTACCGCTTTTTTCTCTGGGAGCTAAGGTTGTCCAGCGACAATCTTTCCTCCTGCTTGCAGGATATCATCCTCTGCTCGTGCGTGTTCCTGGATTCTTTCCATAAGTTTGGCCACAGTTTTCACTGGGTGCATGGTAAGCGATTCTCGTAGCTTACTATGCACGGGCAAGCTTGTTTTGAATGTCGCCAAAGCATATTCTTCACTGCAGTTTTCAATCTCGTTGACAGTCTCCCAGTAACATTTGGAGTATTGCCGTAGAGTCTCATCATCCCTCTGTCTTATAGTGGTTAATGCATCAAAAGTCTTTGGGGCCGCTTGGCTTGTTAGGAACCGAGCGGTGAACTCTTCGGCCAATTGAGCCCAACACAGGATTGACCCTCTGGGAGTTTGTGGTACCAACTTAGGGCCACCTTCCCTAAGCTAGATGGGAACATCTTACATAACAAGGCATCATCCTACTCATGCATGAACATGGGTTGTTGGTAGTGTTGAATGTGGGCCACGGGATCCGTGCTGGTTTCATAAGGGATGAACGCTGAATGTTTTACCCTGCTCGGGGTCTTTTCTGCTCGGATCCAGTGGGCCAGTGGTGACTTCGAGATCTGGCCTAAGGCTTCCTTAGCTACCTCTCATGCAGTCTTTGGACCACCCTCTGCTCGGCCAGTCTCCCTTCTTTTTACATATTGCTCGGGGTTATGCTCGTTGGAACTAGATCTCTCATACATGTCCCTAGCATGCTTCCTGCTTTCTTTCTTTTCCACTGAAACCCTCCTTTCTCTCCTTTTTCGTGGAGAGGCTATTCTGTCTGCGGAGACATCGTCATGATGGTGACTCCTTCTTTCTTTCTCATACTGCACGGATCTCGTCCGTGAACGTAGGTCCTTTTCCTTTTCTCGTTGAGTGACTTTGCGAGCCAGTTCTTCCGCTTTCTGTTCTTTCCTATCAAGGCTATCTTCTCGTTCTTGATTCCGTGCCCGCCTAAGATTTTCTTTACTCGGGGGGGCTTCTCCCCTTCTCATGGCGGGGCGAGATTCTCTTGTTTCTTCTTAGTGGAGACCTTGAGCATCCTCATCGTTTGCCTGTTCTTGGGGAATTACGAGTTTCTAGGCGTGTATCCTTGAACTTTGGAATCTCAGGGATATGCCCTATATTGAATCTTCTAGCAGCGGGCTTCTTCTGTGGCGCTTTTAGAGCTGCAGGAGTCTTGTCCACTTTTGTACTCTTTCTCGTAGTGTACACAAAAGTGGTTCCACCGTCGTCTTCTACATCCTCTCTTCGTGGAGTGCAGAAGACAGGCTCTGAAATTGCCATTATTGATCTTTGTTAAAAAGAAGTGAGCTTTTCGTAAGCATTTCCCACATACGGCGCCAATTGTACGGGGAATAAATCCACGTAAGCCTAGATCACGTGCTTCCTTAACTCAGCCCTAAATCTGCAAAACAGAAAAAGGGTTACCTTTGCCTCTCGTTGGCAAAGGCCCTCCGATGCCTAAGTTAGTATTTCGTACTAGAATTCTCAAATCAAAATGCGTATGAAAAGGGGTTTCACAGCGTACCTTTCTTGGTGGGTAAGGTCTTGTATTTATATGTGTGGATAGTTCGTTGATTTAGGCATCTCATGCCTCAGTTTCCTATTAGCTTTAGGAATCCTCCTCTTAATAGGACTTTCCTATTAAGAGACAGTTTCCATATCCTGCTAGATCTCGTCTAGCAGTAGTCCTTCTTTCCATATAAGACTCTTCCCCATATGAAACCATTTCCTTATCACGTTAGGAGTGCTTATATTAATCCCTTGCTTTACGGGATTGCTCTTTATCTTGTAAGGAACCGCTATATATTATTCTGGAATGTCTCACCGCCCTATACATGGCGGTGCCGTGCTTCCGCGTAGCTCGGAATAACCCGTACATAACTCAACACAATACGCCGAGCTGAATTGTGTATTCTAGAATGATGTTTAAGCTATACTCATAGCCTACCTAGCTCGGCCATATCAGGGCCATCCCTTCATGTCTTACGCCGAGCTAGAGCATCCTGACTTATCAGTTTACTCTTATTAGTCTGGCCTTATTCATGGTCAAACCAGCTCGGTACAGGGCTTATGGACTCCCTATGTGGTGCCGAGCTATTCACCCTCTCGTGGTGGCTGTCAAAGGCACGTGCTATGCCGTTTAGGTTAGCTAGGTTTTACCCACTCCACCATATGTCCTAAAATGAGGGTGTGTATTGAAGCATTTCCCTAAATTTTGGGTTGACGGTTCTGAATCATAATGTTGAAAATGTAAAGTGTTGGATGATCATACATATTTGTTGAGTTGATTTTGGAGTAGAATAGTGTTTGAAATATTATTTGAAGAATAGATTATCATGCGTCTTTGACCGTATTGCTGTCTTAGGATTTTTGTACAGCCTTTTCATGAAATGTAAGGAATAAATTAATCTTTTGGTTCAAAATGGATTGAAGAATGTAAAACACAAATCAAAAGAGTTCTTTTCAGACTGATTCTTAGATTTTGGATTTGAGATTTCACAGTGGCAAAACACCTGCTCCTAACTAACTCGCAAACATCCACAAAGTATAAGAATTTTAAAATGCAAAGGCAAAAAAGAGGCTTCCAAGCACTTCTTTATATTAAATCCCTTTATATTCTGATTAAAAAAAGGGCAAATTTTATGACACCCCTTGACTATTTCTCTAATGATAGATATCCTTTTCACGTATGAGAAATAATAGATCCCATGTGATTTCTATGTGGATTTCAACGATATCCTAAGTTGACGATTGATTGTCCAAATACGTGCTGAAATAATCCAAAAGTGACTTATATATAAATAGTACTACAAGCTTATTGACTCTCACTTATTTTTAAGAGAATTTTAATTTGTCATCCTATTACAATATTATCCATAGGATGCCACCCTATGAGATTTGAATCTTTATGATTCCATCCTGTAAATGTAAATTAGACCATTGTGCCCTTACTAAATATTTTAGTAGTATATATTTCCATTAATGGTTTAACATTTTCACGGTAACTTTTACCACTATATTTGGGAAGATCACATTGGTAAGTCATGTACCCCAAATCTTTTCTTTTTTGCTTGCGTATTTTTTATGGAATTTTCTGGCCCAAAGTTCCAATTGAAAGAGAGTTTCCATTGTAGTAAGAATCTAACTTTTTGTGGGTTTTTTTCCTCTTTTTGTAATATCAAGCAAATGGGTTGTTTTCCATTGGTTTAGTACTATAAAGTTTTGATACTCATTGAAGATCACATTGATTGCTTGAGATTGAAACAATTATAAAATCTCTATAAACATGGGATTACCAAACTCTAACCTTATCTCCTTTTAGCCCCCATCTCTCTCAAACCCTACCATATAACCTCCCTCCCTCTCTCTCTCTCTCTCTCTCTCTCTCTCTCTCTCTCTCTCTCTTCAATCTCCCCCACAAACCCAGAAAAATTTTAAACGGTCGCCGCCCTCTAATCGAAGTCCACCATTAACGCCACCATCAAAGTCCCATTCTTGTCAATGCCTGATGCGTCGACGGCATCCCCTCTAACTGATGTCATCATCTCGGTCACCCACTCTGAATGGCAACAAAAACCCATTCGTCCCCGTTCACTGGCCGGTGATAGAACTCTGAAAACAACCACTCCGATCGGCAACAAAAACCCATTCGTCCTTGTTCACTAGCAAGGTATTATTGTAGTTTTCGTCTAAAATGGGTTCAAGAATCATCGGATTGAATATGGAGCTATTTAGGTCTCAATTCGAGATCTGATTCTGAGACTTAGGTCTCAACAAAGATTTGTAAATTTTCAATGATTTGTGTGTTTTTGGTACGAATTCAGTGGGTTTTTTTTTTTCATGGTATATTTGTGGAACCTTCTGTTTTAAGGTTTCATGGTATCAATTCCATGAAAAACATGGTCGTTTTCATGGTAAGTAGTTTTACCATGATAAGAGTTTTCAATAATCCATGTTCATCCTTTAAAAAATGATTACTTCAGACAGTGATTATAGTTTATTGATTTACCATGTTGGGTTGAAATTTTTTTCTTTTTGGTTTTTTCAGGGTATGTTTGTTATAACATTCAGGTGTATGGTTTCATGGTATCAATTCCATGAAAAACACAGTCGATTTCATGGTAAATTGTTTCACCATGATAGGAGTTTTCAATTAACAAGTTTTAATTAGTATCTTATACTTAAATGGGAAATGGGTACATGGTTAACGAATAATCCATGTTTATGGTGAACATTAGAGCAGTAAACATGGTTAATCAATAAATCATCATGTTCCCAGCGTAAACTCACCATGAACATGGTTAATCAATAAATCGTGAACATTATTGTCGCCATTGGTGATTCAACAAAGTAAATATGGTGCATTAATCTACCATATGTTTCATGGTTAATCTACCTTTTTTGTGGTGCATTAATCGGCTATTATTTTGTGGTGCATTAGGTCAAAATGTCATGATTATTTGTTTTTGTTTTTGTTTGGAGATTTTAGGTGTGAGAAGATTAGAGAAGAGAGAATTAAAAAAATTACTAGAAAAGAGAGATGAGAGAGAGAGAGGGGTAAATTAGGAAAGTTTAGGAGAGAGATAAATTAGGAAAGATTAGGAGAGAGAAAATATATTAGGAAAATCAGGAGAGAGAAAGGGTGTTTTGGGGTTTATTTAAATTTCAGGATGGAATCATAAATATTCAAATCTCATAGGATGGAATCATAATGATCTTTTTTATACAGGACCCCTAATTAACTCTCCCTATTTTTTAATCATAATGACTTCTTTTAGTTCTTGGAAGAGCTATTTTGAACAAGAAAGTGCAAAATTTATTGGTAGCCCTTTATTTTTTTATTTATTGAAAGAACTGTTTCAGTAAAAAAAGAATAAGTTTGTTACTTTTGGATCCAAAACATCGAGAATTGAAAGTTTTTTATTAGTTCTTTTATAATAAAGAGGGTGAATTTGTCAATATAAGTGATTTTTGTCTAATTGCATCACATGTTGGATTGAAATACTATTGATTCGGTGTCGATGAAACAAACATTAAAAATTATATTCATATCTCTTAGGCAAAGGGGTGTCTATTATTCAATGAAACTCTCTAGTGATGTCAATGAAATTTGCCCCAAAATACATCTCCTTATCAGCACACTTGTACAAGGAAATTACTAGTGGCTTGCCACCATGTGAGGGAAATGACCAAAGTACTCTTATTTTCTATAACTGGAGGTGATGTGGCTTTGTAAAGAGAGGTACTCAGGTTATTTAGACAGATTTTGCATTGATTATCGTATTGTCTTTACCAGACTTTCGAGGTTTTCTGTCTAAGTCTTTTTTGTGGCTTGGGTTTGGTCCATATGTCGAAGGACATTTCTAGGATTTTTGT
The DNA here is from genome assembly GCA_020921065.1 of Vaccinium darrowii. NCBI lineage: Eukaryota > Viridiplantae > Streptophyta > Magnoliopsida > Ericales > Ericaceae > Vaccinium > Vaccinium darrowii. Next base: position 29,079,384 of record CM037159.1, read on the forward strand.
GGTGACAAGTGTGTGGTGCTCCTTTTTCTTCTTTTCCCTTATTCCTGAGTTTTCCTTCTTCGTCATTATTTTGGCATGTGTAAGCTGTTTAATGGAGACACTGTTAAGTATTTCATAGATGGGTTTTAGTTGAGAGGTTTGGTTTGGTTATTTAATTCAATTTAATTAGGAAGAGAATAACAAAATGAACAAAAGAGAAAAGATCACAGTTCAAATGTGCACAATTGCACTATGAACTACCATTAGGTTTGATCTCACAATCCCAATTCCATAAAATGTATCATAAAAAATTTTCAAAAAAAAAAAATCGTAAAAAAATTTCCAAAAATGCAATTGTAAAAAATTTCCAGACTTACATATATCTCTCTTTGTAAATTGAACGCAAATTTATTTTACAAAAATTAATAATTAAGCTGTAACGACCAAGATTTTCGCTCTATTATTTATTTATTTATTTATTTATTTATTTATTATTATTATTATTATTATTATTATTATTATTATTATTATTATTATTATTATTATTATTATTATTATTCGCGTGTTGATTTCTAATTCGTGATATTTATTCGCTAGTTACTATTGAGCTAGGATCCTAACTTAAATTATTTTTTTTCCCGTTCCTATAGTAACTATGCATAGTATATACATAGTATATAGTTAGTGTCCTAACTATTTTTCCTAAACTCCATTTACTTCCCAACTAAAGCCAAAACCCATACACATCAAATTCAAATTTCCATCACATCTATGCATCACTCTTGTTTAGCCATTTTTGGCCATCGCTTTATCTCATCCAATTAGAGCTTAACACACCCCTAAAATCCTTTCCTCTATCCAATGAACAATAACCCTTCCCATGCACTCTATTACCTAAAGGGTTCAAGTCTATAAAGCTCTCCATATACTCCATGACTCCACCTCCCCTCCTTATTTTTCGGCAGAAGCAAGAGAAAGAGAGAACCACATTTTCCACTATCCTCTTCCTTCTTCTTTTTGTTTATGTACTGAGAGGTGGCCGGGTAGGAGAAGAAAAGAAGAAAGAAAAAGAAGAAGAAAACTAAGGAAGGAAGAAGAAGAAGTTCGGTCAGTTCGACGCAACCAAGGCCCATCCAAATCACTCCGGTTTAGCTTAATCTTCGGAAGAAAGGTAGGTTACATCCTATTGAACCCATCGGTATATAATAAGCTGATTTTCGTTGAGTAGAAACAAAACCTGAGCATTTCGTTAATTGCAAGGTAGTGTAAATTCGTTTTTGACATTCTGAGCTACTGGATCCCGTCCAAAACAATCTGAACCCAACTTTTTCTATGATAGAGTTGTAGTTCATTTCATAACGAACGTTTTGATATATAATATGTTGATTTTCGTTAAGTAGAAACAAAACCCAAGCGTTTCGATCATTGAGAAGCAGTGTCTATGCGTTTTTGAACTTTTGAACTACTGGGTCCCATCCAAAATAATCCAAACCCAACTTTTTCCATGATAGAAATGTAGTTCATTTCATAACGAACGTTTTGATATATAATACGTTGATTTTCGTTAAGTAGAAATAAAACCCAAGCGTTTCGATCTTCGGGAAGCAGTGTATATGCGTTTTTGACATTCTGAGCTACTGGGTCATGTCCAAACCACTTCAAATCTAACTTTTTTTGTGATAGAAGTGTATTTTGTATCCTAACGAACATTTTGATATATTATTTGTAAATTTTCATTATGTATAGACAAAACTCGGACGTTTCGATCGGTGGAGCGCATGGCTATCACCTCACTCGGTATAGCCACCAACTTGTAAACAAGTGAATAGTTTGGACAGTCAACTATGCCAACCCTAATTTTTTATTAATTACAGTTTGACCCCTAAACTTTAGATTTATTATTGTTGGGTTGCTAAACTTTAGATTTTTAACATTTTAAATCACAGATTTTGGTTACTTTATATTTTAACCTTGTATTGCATAATTTTGTATCACATTAGATTAAACATGATCTAATTTAATTACCAAGTACATGACCAGACTAGAAAATGTGCTCGTGATTATCTCTTGACCATTTTTGCAACCATACTTGTTTATTTATTAGACATGTTGATTATTATTGTTGCAAGTATCAAGATTTTAGAAAATGGTATACATTTCTTATATTATCACGTGGGTTTTAATAAGGTATTTTACGTGTTTACCCTTCATTGTGGCAAAATTACAATTTTACCCTTGTATAAAGTTTTATTTACAAAAGGCCCCCTAAGTTAATAAAAATTTTACGAAGGACCCTAGAATTGTGAAATTACTTTTGTTACCCTTATACTTACTTAAAATTTCGAGGGCAACCCCCTATTTCTATAAATTACATTTATGACCCTATACTTTATTACGTTAAGTTCCCCTTGTTTTCAATTACTTTGGTTTGTGATGACTTGTAAACTTGTAAATCGTGTTATTTGACTTGGTGATCCTTAGAATATCGTTATCGCTTTGTTTCTTCTGTTGTGCGCACTTATCATGAAATTGTTGAATGTTAGAATGGACACTTAGGTTCCCGGGTTGGGTGACGTACGCAGATTTCACGTAGACGTTGAGGTTAATGGAAATTGGAAATGGATTGATTTATGGGGAGTCACCCCGAGATTTGTTAAATGGCAGACATCCAAGTGATTTCGGTTTGGAGGATTATTTGGCAGCCTGCCAGGATTTCGAAACCCTAGGATATGACAATCTATGATTGCTTCATTTGAATTTTGAGGTGTTAAAAGGGTGGATGTATTATAGACCGAGTTACAGCTATATACCTACAGGAGCTGACAGTTGTCACTCGTAGCCCAGTGGTACAGTCAGTCCTTGGGAAATTCATCCTTATGAGGCGGTTGACGGTTGGATTAAGTACGTAACTTATGCCTTTCGTCCGAGCTCCCAGTCAGGGCAAGCAAGGGGGGAGTTCAATCACGGATTGGTCATAGTCCTTAGTGGTTATTTGGGAGGAAAGTTCTCTAGGTTGAGAACTTAGATGACAATGTAAGCTAATGGCTAGTAATGAAATCAGTTATGCGTTTACTTTTTTACGTGCTACTTTTCAATCATATATGTTGTTCTTGTATGTTATGTAAGGGTTGGGGGTTAGAGTAGCTATTGAGTGATTTATCGCTCACGGTGTTACACTTCGTGTGACCCTGGTATAATGCCATGATGTTGCTTCGCGACTCGGACGTATTATGCCAGATTGTGATCAAACAGGAGGTGTAGGTGTCGAGGGCGACGCTTATTTTGGAACAGAAGGTTTTCCAGTGGATAAGGCTCAAGAGGAGCATCGGGATCAAGATCTCAACCTTAACCTGTAGAGCCAATCTCCCTTATTTTTGTGTTGAAAAACTATAATCTAATTTCCCAACAAAGTACTATGTTATTGTTGTAATCGAACTACGACAATTATGTTATTTCCGCTGCTTAATTAATGAGATCTTTTTTATTCATATCAATCTTTTATTAAATGATTTAAACTAATGCTTCTGAAAATTGGGGCGTTACATAGGCAACTCATCTCGACAACAACGAGCACGCAGACGTAGCCTTACACTAGCTTTTTTAAATTGCACTCTGTTATGGTGACAAGGAGCACAATCTTTCATGGACACGAGGTGGGTGGGGACAGCATGGATGCTGGCCGATCATGACCGTCTGTGTTAGGCCATGAACAAATCAGATCACATCCATTGTCGAACAGATCTGAGCCGTACATGGCTGACCATGAACGATGTGATCGGCTCAGCATCCATGTTATCCCCGAAGGGACAACACCATCCCCCAATTCTTCTTTCACATTTCGGAATCAGAATTCGCCATTGGAGGGAGTTCCTGTCCAATTTCACTAATGTCCCGTCTCCTCCAATTTTTAATTTTTTAGTTTCATTTCCGACCAAAAAAGATTAATCAGCGTCGTTCATTTTGTTTAACTCGTTGACAAGAAAATCACGGTATTGAAAACAAGTTTGATCGTACTTCGTTTGAAAGAATTGTACTACTTGTGTGAGAAGAAAAAAAGAGCAAAAAATATGGTTTGAAACTTCTACAACATGATGTAGTAGTACTACCTTTTTCTTTGCATTGGCCTACTCGTTCCGACATTTCCGTACCAGGATTCATCAATAATGTAAGAGCATCCTCATCAGGGGAGGCAAATCCCCCTGATGGCTAAGTTGTTGAGTGGAAGGGGGAAAAAACACCCCACAAAATCAGTCTCAACAAATTTTTTGTAAATATGCAAAAGTTATAACTTTGCTACAGTAATTCGGTAAATCATTTGAGGCACTATTCACAAGTTAGAGCAATTCTCTCTCCTAACTTCCTGAATAGAGAGTCTAATTTTGTGAGTTTTTGAAAAAGTGACTTGTTAATTTATGAAAGGTGTTTTTGAGGTTAAATTTGGCCTAATTTTTGTTGAGCCTGATGAGGATGCTCTAAGCGGCTCCGGTGCAACGCAAAACACTTTGAGCAAATTTGTTCACTCTTACTTTATTTTACTAGTGTAATGGTGTACTCGTTCCGTGACTCATATTGAGAATTAAAACCGTTCAATTTGTCTAGACTCATTTCTTAGGAGTCCATGTGAAAATTGTTCAATCCAATATCAGTAAGCTATTGATGTAAAAGTAATTATTTTAGCCAAAATTTTAAAGAAAAATAAAAAAAAAAACTTTACATGAAATAGTTAATCTATTTTTGATTGGATTAAATTTTTTCGCGATCTCCTAACAAATGAATTTGAATATAATGAATGATTTCGATTACCGAATTAAGATGAGCAACACTACATACCCAAAAAAGTTACCCAAAAAATACCCAAACACACACACAAGTGTGGCTCCCACACACACTGCAGTGTGTGTGGGAGCCACACTTGTGTGTGTGTTTGGGTATTTTTTGGGTAACTTGTGTTTGGGTATGTATCATTTTCCAATTAAGATATAGAACGAGGTGAACAAAGCGGACGTGGACATTGCTGTCCGAAAGACTTTCATCAACAATCTCTGCACACACGCCGCCCACACACACAAGATCTCCAACCTCCTCTCTCTCTCTCTCTCTCTCTCTCCAAGCTCTAGTTCTTGCCTCAACCTCTCCGTTCTCTTCCATTCCCAATCCACTCGCACTTTGATGAGGGCAAATTAAATAGCCGAATGCCTTCATCTTTGTCCTGATTGTGGAAAACTTTGACATTCGATGGATCCGTTTGATTGAATCACCGAGTTCGACGTTTGATGTCTCTAATGGACTCGATCTGGATCGACAATGGCGGCCCAAGCGCTTGGCATATCTCAATCGCGGTATACTTCGCTTTCGGCTTCGTCGCCGCCAGGTTCTTCCTTGACAGATTCATATATCGCGTAAGGTTCTTGCTCTATTGCATTCAGTTATACTGTTTATGTTGATGTTGAATTCGAAGAATCGTAATGTGGCTATCGCTTTGTCTTGCTATTGTTCTTGCTTCTTGAATTGCAGTCATGTTGAGTGTAAGACCTGCTTATAAAGTTATGATTATTGCGTGTATGTATAGTTACTATGCAGCTATAGAGCTAATCAGTGCCTCAGCGGGGGGCCGAACCACATAAATTTCTACATTAATAACAAAACAATATAGTCGATCCTATATATTGCTACTTGTTAGTTCTAAGAAATTGACGAGATTGTGTGTGCAGTTGCTTCTTAGTACCGACTATAAAAAAATGGTTGATGGCTTAAAATTTTTTGGAGGTTCTTCCCCACTTGTATGGAACCTTATGAGTTTTTTTGTTTGTCATCATCCAGGGACTTGCAGGGACTGATCCCATAGAACTTTTTCAAATTAACCTGAAATAGTAGTATCATTAGTGGGAATATTTGGAGTTGAGCCGGTGCCTGGGCACCCCCTTGTGTCTGCCTCTGGAGCTAAGCCACATAATGAGGTAGTGCGTGTGGGTGCGAGGGTGAGAGGGTCGATATTCAAAAGAATTCTAGGTCTCAGTGCCTCGGAGCATTTTCACTGTACGTAAAGTTTCATGTCTCATGTGTAATTTTCTTAACAATCCTAACCTTTCAAGAAATGATAGTCGTAGCCATTTGCCAAAACGAAATTGTTGACAACACATAACCTGTTGAAAAGAAAACTTACAAACTATAGATATGATACAGATGTAAACTAGTTGTGGATGACTTAGAATTAAACAGAAGAGTCCATAAGCTATCATAGCCTCTGTCTAAGAAACTGAATTGCTTTTAGAAAATGAAACCACCACCAGGTATACAAATATAATGTGATTCGGTGGTTTTGTAATTCGGTTTCCTCCACCCAGATGCATGATGAACTCCCTCCCGTCATCTCTCATTCTCTTGTCTTTTTTTCATAACTTTTATGCGACATTCTGATGTGTAGTGCCTTCTGGAGAGTGCCTATCATTTCACATGCATCACAGCAGTACATGCCTAACAAGTGAGAAATATGCCACTTGCAACATGTTACTCTACTATTGGCTGAACTTTTAATGCATGACTTAGTTAGAATCATTTCGCGAATGTAAAAAGTGAGTTCTCAATTTTTTTGTGAATTTCCAAAGGAATTGCAATTCGGGGTTTGAGTGCTCGTGTGTTACCCTTGTCCAGTGAATTATGTGATTAAGCTACAAAGCATACATTCTGGGAGGGTCCTCAGATGACTCTTGAAACACCCAGATTACTAAAGAGTTGAGTAGGACAAGTGGGTTTGGAGTGACTAAAGTGATTCATGAAACAAACACGAGGGGCAATCTTGGAAATCCTTTCCGTTTCATCTAGACTGTAAGGACAATTACATTTGGAAGTACAAAATTCCACTTTTGTATGCCCAACCCTGGCCCCACAAGACAGAGACTTCTCATGTTCGATAGTTTGTTGGGCGTTATCGGTGTGCAGGATCTGGATTTCTTTGTACCACTCAAAAGGGCACAAAAAAGAAAGGAGTCCAATACACCTGACAAATAACTATCGCTTTATTGTGAAGCGATGTCCCACATCGCCTGGTTACCAAAGTAATATGAAATATATAAGCGTGAGGGCACCCTCACTTCATGAGCTAGTTTTTGGGGTTGAGTTCTACCCAAGACCATGTAACATTTATATGCGATAGTTTGATAGTTGAAGAATATAGTGATACCACCAGGGGATGTGGAGAATGAAAGTTCTTTTTGGCATCAAAGCTATCAAGGAGAGGGAAGCACAGTTCAAGAGTGTCGGGAAGAACCTAAACTATTTTAAGATATGGGAGAAAAATGTTAGGGCATTCTAGAAGGATCTAGAATGTGAGAGAGTTTTAGAATGAGGGTAAACCATGAGATTTTTGGAGGGCTACCCTACGCAGGTAAACAAACTGATTGGATCTCAAGAAATGCCTATTGAAATGAAAACGTATAGATGAGTTTGTTAATGGTTGGGGAGACAATCTATTTTATATAATGGCGCAGCATTGTGGGAGTACATTGTTATTGTTACTATCTTTATCAACAGAAACCACACCAAACCAAACTGAGCCTTATGTCCCAATCGTTTGGCATCAGCTATATGAATCCTATTTTTCCATTGAGCTCTATCAAGGGCTTCATGATCAATGAGATTGAGAATGCTCATATCCTTACGGACTACAGCATCTAATGTCAATTTTGGTCTACCTTTCCTCGTAGTGTTACTAATCAAATCTATTCTATCAACTCTCTTAACTACTGCATCTACAGGTTTACAGTAGATATGTCCAAACCACCTTAGTCTATTTTCCCGCAACTTCTCCTCTATAGGTGCTACACCCACCCTCTCATGCACGGTTTCATTTCTAATCCTATCTTTTCTAGTCTTATCACACATCCATCTTAGCATTCTCATCTCAGTCACACCCATCTTACTCACTTCTTGTTTTTTGATAGGCCAATAATATTTTGTCCCATAAAGCATCGTTGGTCTTATGGCAGTTCCATAGAATTTCCCTTTCAGTTTTGTGGGTGTCTTCTTGCAACACAGTACACCATTGGATCCTATGAGTCACATCATCTGCAATCTCACCATCTTTGCCAAAAACAGAACCTAAATACTTAAAATGATCACTTTGTGGTATCTCTTGATCTTGGATCCCTACACGTTCTACAAGGGCACTTCAGCTACCACCAAACTCCCACTCTATATACTCGGTGTTGCTTCTACTTATCCTAAAGCCTTTTGGTCTATTGCTTCTCTTCATATTTCTAATTTAGGACCAACTCCTATAACAGGTTCATCTACTCAAACAATATCATCCGCAAATGAAATTAAAAGGATTATTTACTGATAATATGCACGCATAGTCTGTATAATCTAATAATCTGATGTAGCAGCGTGGCCTAAATGAATTAGTTTTGGCTAGAAAAGGCCAAGAACTACCATTCTTTAGTGAGCTGATCGTGGCAGATTTGTTCCATCACAAGTAAGTCTAGCCAAACAACTGAGTCATTAGTGAGTCATTATAATTTGTTTCGTTTGAGGATGAAACGGAATAACTAGTTTGCCTTTGGAGGTGCCTCTGCTTCTTAAATGCTTCAGGTCATAAGACTTTAAGCTGTTGCCAAGAAATCTATCCATTACATTGGTTTTTTAGGTCCACTGAACTGTAGGAGAACAGATTGAGAGCTTTCCAACTGAAGTTTTTGGTGCAAATTTATCCAATGGTTTGCAAGTTGGGCAACGTAGAGGTCTTCGAAGGCCTGTACCACTTTTCCTTACAATAACATCAATAAATCTAGAAAACGACTTTCCCTTGGGCGGAAAACTTAATTCACTGATCTAGAAAAGTGGTTGTTGCATGTTGGTGCTGCATCTATCGAAATCATTTTCTGGCTGTAAGGGGGCTTGACTACAAATGTGATACTCCCTCAGTCCTGTTTGTCTACTTTTTGATTTCAACGTGTCCCAAAATGTTTGTCCAATAATAAGTTGACTGCCAAAAGTTCCCTCAATGCCCTTTCTCTTATTCAAAAATGATGAATTGGGAAGATTGTACTCTCACTAGATGTCAACAAAGTGATGGGTATATTTGGAATCTCAAAACATTTTGATAGTAATCATTGTGTTCCCCTAATAAGTTGGAACTCCAAGATTGGACAAACAAATTGGAACTGAGGGAGTAGTATTTATTGATCATGTTGGTGATGTTATTATGATAGTTTTGTGCTTTTGATTTAATTGTGGTTGTGTCCTTTTTTATGTTCTTTTGAGTATAGTTTCAGTAATAAAAGAAAGTTGTATCTTCACTATTGGAATCCTCACACATCTGTTTTGCTGTCTGAAATGTCAACATATCAAGTAGTTTTGCTCAAGGAAAGAACGGATAACAAAATATAAATTGTGAGACCCTCATAAATGTTGGTCCATAGCAAATGGAACTCACTTATCAAAAACAACACAATGATGAAGTTTAGGATTGGTACGAAAAGGCAGTAGTCTGGTTATTCTAGGGTTTATGATCATTTAAACACCTGGTTTTTACTCATAGTTCTACAATTTATGAATTCTGATTGTTCTTTTATCTTTTTCAGAGGCTGGCCGTTTGGTTGTTGTTCAATGGTGCTATCCCCTTAAAGATGAATGATTCTATGCAGGCAAAGATTGTAAAATGCTCGGAGTCCATGTGGAAACTGACATACTATGCCACTGTCGAAATTTGGATTCTATCAATTACCTACGATGAGCCATGGTTAAGAGAAGTAAAAGGATACTTTATAGGCTGGCCAAATCAAGAATTGAAGTGAGTTTAAATTCCCTTTTACCTTTGTCGAATTGTTGGATTGACAAATCCCATTCATTGAACATTTAAGAGGAAGCATGTAAACTGTAATGTCCTATTCCTTTAACTATTGATGCCAGTATTTTGATCAGTCACTACAGAAACATAGAGGTCACTCTTTTAAGGCCCTCCATTCCTGATTTTTACTGTGGTTCACCGTTCACATAAACGGCCCTTGCAAGTGTAAAATTAAAGTAGGACCAAACTAGTAAACTGTCTTATTTAGCCTCATACAGATTTGATAAGATGGTGGAGGATACATGCTTGTTGTATGAAGTTGATGCTATACTTTGTTGTCGACATGGGAGTTGCAAGGGAACTTATCCTGTAATTATTTGTGGCAAGAGCCATGGATACTTGTGCTTGGTGAAGTCTGTGTTCTGTAATCGCCTCCAACTTCACATCTTTTCTATACATACCTCAAGGTCCTCAACATTCTGGTGATTGCAGACATTCTCACAAAGTTTAAGGGAAAATAACTTTGGCTATTCTTTCTTATTTGTGAACAAATAAATTTTGAACTGGAATTGTCTTAAAGTAGAGAATGTGAAGGGTCTCTTC
>CM037159.1:30327252-30536437 GCA_020921065.1 Vaccinium darrowii
CACCGACTTCCACCACTCATTCGCCTCCCCACTAAGTTGGCATGCAACAAGCTTCACCCTCACGGCATCCTCGGTCACATCTAGCACATCGAACAACTTGCGGATCTCCGACAACCAATGGTCGGCCACCAAAGGGTCACTACTCTCCCCATCAAACGTAGGCGGGTTCAACTTACGGAACTCTCTCACCACTTCCATAGTTCGGTTCGAAGTATTGGCCCTAGGTGTTTGAGCCACATGCGCCGCAAACGCCGCAACAAGGTCGGTTAGAAGGGTATTTGGTGGGTTTGGTTCTCTCGGTTGTTGCACCTCTTCCTCACGCCTCTCATTTCGATTCCCCGAGCCTTCCCCACGTTGACTAGCCTCATCGTTTACCCGTTCGTTCCTACCACGTCTATCATTCCGACCACCCCTTGCGGTCGCACCACGCCTAGAACCTCTCCTTGGCGCCATAATTCTAATAAGAATATAAGAAAGAAAGATCATTAGGCCCAACATTATCTCAAATGAGGTCAAAGCCTCAACGCCAACCCAACACGGGTAACACTCAACACTATGTTAGTTAACTCATATGCGTCTCAATATGCCTATGTTATGATCATGAATGTCACACAAGCACACAATGAATGAGAAAATATGATTTTCATGAGAAAACTTATGCAAAGTTTTAAGTCCCAAGACACGATGTCTTCCCACGGTTCCTAAGTATTCGAACCTATGCTTTGATACCAAGTTGTCACGCCCTCAAATTTTATAACACAAAAATATAATAAAATCCACGTGGGACAAGACCAAAGTCATACATTTATCCCTTTGAATAGTCAAAGTCAAAATATTACATTCTCACTGAAAACAGTCAACAAGTTCTAACAACGAAAAAAAAACCAAATCCCGAAGCACAAGTATAGAGTTTAAGAGTTATTACATTGCCCAATAAGTCAAAAGATTAAACCATAGAAGTTACAAATTCATCTTTCCAAAAATATAACACAAAGATGAGAAAAATAACTTCATGCACTTTAAAGCTCCATGTATGTATCACTCGACAAGCACCAAACTTCATGTTCCATGCCGTGTACCTGAAAATTGATAGGTTGAGCTCACTAGCCCAGTAGGAAAACTACTCTACCAACGCTAGGTGTATAAACATGATACATGCATGAAGATTATGGATAATATGGTGGACACGACCAAAGCACAGAATTAGAATGAACGGAAGACTATAACTCGACCACGAAGTAACCAAAGTGTATCTAAGTGTCCAACATGTGTCAAAGTGTCCAAAATACGTCTAAGTATTCCAAAACAATCTCAAGTATCCAACCAAAGTCCAAGTAGTTACCAAAATCCTCATTTTTCGCATATAGAAGCCACATTTCGCCAAATGCACAAAAATCAATCCAATTTCATCAAAACCGACATTTCATACGAAAATACTCATCAACTTTATTAGGGAAGTATCCCTCTGCCGGATTTCATGGGCTCCGTGCACCCCTGCCGGATTTCATGGGCTCCGTACACCCCTGCCGGATTTCGTGGGCTCCGTGCACCCCTGCCGGATTTCGCGGGCTCCGTGCACCCATGGCTAGGGACACCAAACGGGTGATCCCTAGAGTTCAATTTATCCAATAATATCAACTTAAAACCATTTGTCTTTCAAAAGTTCCCAACAGTCTCATTTGTTCCAAAAATTCTCCATTTTCGCCAAAATGTGTCAACCGACGCGTGTCCGATACGTATGACCAAGTGATTTGTTAATTTGCATGTCAAAAGGTTGGTTTTATGATTTCAAAGTGGATTCGAGGTTCAAAAAGGTAGTACGGGTCAAAAACACGAAGAAATGGACAACCGGGGGCCAAACGAGCATCAAGGAACAAAAAAAAAATTTTTGCTGAGGCATGGTCCGGACCACCAAAAACCCCGTCCGGACTACGGAATCAGAATGTAAAGAAAATTTGACAGGGTCGCATAGTCCGGACCACCGAAAACCCCGTCCGGACTACCGGATCAGAAAGTGCGAAAAACTTGACAGATTTTGCAAAATGCCCTCAAACTCATTCCAAGGTCAAAATTTGATAATTTATGGCAAAAATTGGAAATGTAGAACATCAAATGGACTTCAAAGGAGTGAAAATCAATCATCGATTACATCAAACAAATGCTCAAATCATAGATCACAAAATTGAGCTCAAACAAACCCACTTATGGAGAAAATCATGATCTTCATGGAATTGAACAACAAGAGCAAGAGATATGCTATACATCACATAGATACAACTAGAGGGAGTAGAATTTGTCTTCCTACCTCAAGAGATTTGCTTGAAATGAGTGGGAAATGGAATACCCTAGCTTCCAATGAGCTCCACCCGAAATGTGGGTTCTCGGTGCGAAACGAGTGCAATCCAAGCTTCAAAACGCGTAGAGGAGGTGATTTTAGGTGGGGTTTATGAAGGGAACTTGGGGTTTTGTGGATTCTTGGAGCTTGGAGCAAGGAAAATGGAGGAGAGGAGTGAGAGATAGAGTTATGGCTGAGGAAGAAGAGAGGGGGCTGTTTTTCTTCTAATTTTTTGTAAAAATGCAAGACTAATATGTGTTATATACTCTCACATCTTAACACTTTCACCCCTAGACTTTCAAATGCATATTAAACACACCCAAATGCACTCTCCCACTATCAAATTGACCTCCCTTAATCAAAATTCAATTCCTCACATTTACCCAACATCATTCCGAAATAATTATGCAAATTTACGGGTTCTTACACCATAGATCTCATCTATTCTTCCCAACACTATCGCGGTAGGATCATAACTTGTACATGTATATTACCTTAACACATCTCATTTCTTTTCATACAAAAGAAAAAATATCCATGGAGATAAACAGTGTACTACTCCACACAACACGTCCCGAAAGGCCTCAAAACATCTAACCCTGGGAGGGAGGGAGAGAACGTATAGAATAACAAAAAATAAAAAATTTTTGACTACCTCTTCTCTTGACAAAGCAGAGGTAATGAACCTCTCTTTTTCTCCAATCAAGGTATGAAGGAAGCTGATTTCTGCTCTTCTTGGAGAAGCTTATGAATTAGAAGAATTGTGTGTGTGCTTATAAAAGGAAAACCTAAGTTTCAGCATGGATTATTAAGGAAAACATAGACTCATTTTTTAAGGAAAACATATGTGAATGCTAATTAGTAAAGAAAAATAGAATTATCAACTTTTAAAAAAATGGTTATTTTCTTTCCGTAAATAAATCCAAAAGGTGTTTGTTTCCTTTTTGAATGTAGGAAAATCAACCTAAAGGAAACAACTTAAAATCAATTATTGAGTTGAATATAAGGAAACAGTGTAAAAGCAATCAATGAAAATAATTTAGTCATCGGGTTATAATGGTTTATATTAGGAAGTACTCTCTTGATCAGACGGCTACAATTAACATAAAATGTCGATTAGATAGTTGTAGAGAGTGCTGGGTTTGTATGTGTAAACAAAAACCACTCTATTTTTGTAATATAGGTTCCTTTAATTTAGGGTTTTGAATTTTGAAATGAAAGTATTTTCGCCCCATGGATTAGTTGAGAAGAAAATTTAAAAATTAATCACAACCCTCCAATGTGCCACAGAGGACAGTTGTGAGAGGGATATTTTGCAAAACCGTTGTGTAATGTAATATAAATATAGATTGTTCACAAAAATCTTATATACTTCTACATTTTTATTAATGTCCGACACCTGATGGGCTGTAGATACTAGATAGCATTTTCCTTTGTGGATTAACCGTCTTTGATCATCTTAGTGCTTTCACTCTTTTTTTTTTCTCCTTCCACCATGGGAAATTGTTGGCTAATCGGGGAATAAGGGGTCAGGGGCTGGTGAATTTGGTTGACGCCAATACGGTGTCATTTTAACATTTTCCACAACAACTGTGGTGCCTAAGGCCAGATTAATTTTATCCTCTGTATCTCACCCGTCACGCCATCATTACTTTCCGACGACCTCCGGTAACGCCTGCTCGATCAATTTTTCCTTTGATGAAAAAACAAAAAAATTTGTCAACGGGTCCCTCTTCCGTGCACCCATTTCTTCGAAAATGAAATCCGCGACTCTACCTCCCTCCACAAAACCCATATCAACGGCCTAGAACCTTTGAAGAAAGTGATTCGCAATGAACTCGTGGATTAATGTTTTTCTTTACCAGAGATCGATTCTCGTGACTTACTACGGACTTACCTGCGTGCTTGCTCTCGCAATCCGTAGAAAATACTAAGAATTATTAGAGTGAGGAAAACTGAATTTGGCCAACTGGAGATATATTTGTCCTATGCCCAATGATCACAAAATAAAAGCAAAGCATGTTGGATTTGAGACACAAAATGCTAAATAGAACAGCTCACATTTCTGTGCTTGAGCACATGTTGGAGACATTGGAGTCCAAGATTCTTTACTTTTTTTTGTCCAATCCCAATTTCTTGTTAACAAATTGGGTGTTGATGTCTCAACCATCATCACTTCTGGTGAGATCAATTGGGGCCAGATCTGGGAAAAAAATGGTAACAAGTTTGCTCTAAATTCCATTGGCCTAATTATACCCTACCTACCTGTTTCTGTATGTGTTTGCGAATACATATATTTTCTATAATGGCCGAGTGGCCGGAGGCCTGTAATGAGGGAGCTCACTATATGCGTGTAGTGAGCTCCCTTGGCCGTCCGATTGGCTATCAACGGTCCGGATCATCTTACATTTTAAAAATATATTTTTACATTTACTTTAATTCTAATTTATCCGGAGCGTTGATCACCGATTGGACGGCTGAGGGAGCTCACCACACGCATGTAGTGAGTCCCCTCACTAAAGGGCTTGGCCTTGATAGGTTATATTATTGAATCTCACAAAGGAAATGACAGGGACATGGGATTCGAAGTCAGAGAGAACCAAATTATGAAAGAAATCTTGGTTCGATGATTTAAAAAAAAAATAAAATAAAATCCAGTATTCTTGAAAAATTAATCTCGACTGTTTTTGTTATCATATCATTCGACGAATACAATATCATTATCGCATGGTATTATTCACTACAAATTAGTGTTCTTGAAATAAAAATGATTCTTACTTTTTAATTATTTTCAAAATTTTATAATTTTTTTAAAAACATCAATAAAAAATATGTAAAATATGCTCCGGGGAGGGGCTCCACCCAATATATAGCTCTGTCACTGCACGAAGGTCAAATGTTCCAAATCTTAAAGATCAAACTTTATGTTCAAAGTGCGAACAAGCTGATATGGACATCCGATAATCAAAACATAAAGATTGACTTTGCTTAAAAACAATGTAGTATTAAAATATGTAGTATGTTTAAATTCTGTTTGTTTCCCAGTTTAGTTTTAATTTTAGTTTTGATGACATTATCATTTCTCTCTCTATCTCTCTTCACTCATTACACCTGATGACATCATCAAAACTAAACTAAACTATCTAATCAAACACAACCACGGTAATTTAATTAACTTTCTTTGGCTAATTAAGTTCTAGATGCGTGATTATAAATATTTATTGATGATAAAAAAATATTCTAAAATAAACCTAATTACCGTTTTTGATAAAATTCTTAATCATCATATTATGAACACATTTTGTAATTAAAGCAATAAGAGAGATTTTCATTAATATAGGAACCCCTGTCTATCCACATCTAAAATGTGGATCTTCCGTCCGCACCTCACTTTTCCAATTAGTTTTTCATAATCCGAATTGTCCAATGTGTTTGAAAAAGTGTTTTTAAGGGTTCAAGGGTGATGTCACCAAAACAATGATTAGGAATGGCTTGATCGCAACAGTTTTTCATAAAAATGCACATATACAGTTTTTATGAAAAACTACTCAAATCAAACCCTTCCCGATTTTTTTTTTTTTGCTGATTTCTTTAAGTGACCCCTTAAAAACACCTTTTAAACATATTGAACGGTTCGGATCATGAAAATTTGATCGGGAAAGTGGGGTGTAGATGGAAGGTCTGCATTTTAGGGTGCGGATAGGAAATTTTTCCTATATATATACACACACACACACAACAAGGATCCAGTCCACACCCTTATATCCACACCTTACGTCCAAACCTTCATTTCCCAATCAAATTTTCATAATTTGAACTGTCCAATGTGTTTAGAACGTGTTTTTAAGGGTTCACGCGAGAAATCAGAAAAAAAAAGACCGAGAAGGGCTTGATCCGAACTGTATATAACGGTTTTTATGAAAAATCGCTCGGATCAAGCCCTTTCCGTTCATTTTGTTTGTTGATTTCTCGCGTGAACCCTTAAAAACACCTTCTAAATACATTGGACAGTTCGGATCCTGGCCATTTGGTCGGAAATGGAGTGGTGTGGACGTAAAGTTTGGTCATGAAGTCCTGACTAGATCCTGACCCATATCCACACCTTATATTATCACCTGTTACTACTCATTTAAAGTTACTAACACAAAACAACGAAGACCAGCATGTCGAAGAGTCTAGAGAGAGAGAGTCTGGGGCAGTGGGTTTCCCCACCCCCCATCCCACCGCCCCCCTTCCCTGCTTCCCCCTCTCCGGTTTTTCCCCCCTGTGATCTCTTCCTTCCTCCTCCCCTCTCAGTCACCTACTAAACCAGGCTTCCCCTCTCTTCTCTTTTCCTCTTCGGCCTCCATGGTTGCGGGTGGTTGAGACTTTCTCCCTCGGGAGACAAGATCTCCCACTCCCCATCATTTTTGGATTTGGGAGACCCAGATCTGGTGTTTCTAGATCTGAGTACTGGCTCTTGCACGGTGGTTCCGTTCGGCTTCGGATGGTGGTCCCCTGAGCTCTCCAGCGGCGGCGGTGAAGGCACAGAAGTGCAGATCCGGTAGCGATCCTGCAGCGGGCGGTGAAGGCGCAGAGGAGGCGGTCCTTCAGCCACCCACCTCCACGAGAGGAGGTTGGGTCTGACATCGTTGTTGAGCGGCTTTTCTGTTCTGTTTTGTTTTGTTGTTTTGTTGTTTTTTTGGGTTTTTTTGCTTTCTTTGTTTTGTATTTCGGACCGATAGTTGCCTTTGTACTAGTTTTTATTATGAATATATGTTTGTGTTTGCTCAAAAAAAAGTTACTAACACTCTTTTTTCTTTTCTATGCAATGCGAATGGTTAAAAAAATGCAGCCTCTTATTTAATTTTTAGGTGAATTATAGTACTCCTACAAAATTCAGACATTCAGCGTGCACTTTTATCAAAATATGATAATTTAAAATCACCATGAGAAATGACTCTAAAAAATCTTTAAAAAATAAGTATTTTTTTTTCGGCAGAATATTGTATAATCTTTCCGAGTAAATAAAATACCAAAGCTTCTTTTTGGACTAGGTTTACAATCTGATTCGACCACATGGCCAGAAGCAGAGTGTTTGGGCTTGGCCATAAAAAACAAGTTATGTTAAGTGTATTATTATTTAACATTGTACGGATAATATATTTATTTTTGGGCAAATATGTTATTCCTTTTGTGAGTGAGTATTTGTTTCTTTCACTCTTCCTCATCCCCATCCCCCTCCGATAGTGACCTGTTTGGGAAATGATTCCCTTTTTTTCCATCCCCTTCTCTCTTGACCTTGTTGTAATGAACACCTGTCCAAACTCCTTGTCTCCAAATACCAAATTTGCCCCTCCACCATATATTCATTTTCTCCTCTTGTATATTTTGTTAATTAAATCCTGATTGCGAAAATTGTTTCTAAATTCCTTGAAATTATGAAAACAAGAACTTTTATGCATATTAATTTAGTTATTTTCAATCATTAGCTTACTTAGATAATCAACAGTAAATAAGAGGTACTGTCATGCTCTATTTTTGCATTATATTTGAGCAGACTATCTAAAGGTATAATACTGCTTCTTTCTTTCAAAACTTGATAAATGAAACACTTGAAATCAAAATACCAATTATTTCAAGTGAAGTTGAGTTTATCGTTATGCCAAATGCAATGTGAACTTCAAAATTTAGTATTAGGAATGACAAATTTCTCTCTACCTTGTGTCTTTTTGCTCTCTCTGAACTTCAAGCATGTTGCTTCTAGTATATATTAAATTGACAGAATGATGACAAAATGGATATTATAGAAACATAGTCAGGTAATAATTGAAGTATTAAATAGACTCATTTTATAATTTAGGGTAGAAATAAACATAATCACCGTAGTTTAGTAACGAAGCAATAAATTCAATCCCTACTTATATTTTTCAAAACAAAGACATTCAGGCTAAATTTTCACTATGTTATTTTCAGTAGTTTTAGTATTCTACCACAAGTCATTTTCCTCACATACATTACTTTATTTGACCTTTAATGAAAATAACACACACTTTTGAAGAGATTTGGGGATCTTGTCGCACTACAGGGTTGTAGTGCGGCATCCAAACCGTTGATCCTGCAATTAACGACTCGGATTTTATCTTTGCACCTCCACGATCCAAGTCGTCCATTACCAAGATGAAATCTGAGCCGTTGATTGCAGAGATCAACGGTTCGTGTTTTGCGATATCGTACTATAGGATTCCCTGTTCCCTTTTGATGATAGTGAGAATACGCTATATTTAGTGAAAACTTAGCCCAGTGTTTGGGTTAAAGAGAGAGAATCAGTGTGTCGAATGAAGGGCATTATAGTAAATGGAGAGTGAAATCCCCGGTCACCTGACTGACAGTAACCCATCCGTTGGAGTAGTGGAGCGCTTTTTAATCAGAACCTCTCCTTCAATGTTCCCTTCACTTCCACTACCAAAGTAAAATAAACAACAGAAACCCCTCTCTCTCTCTCTCTCTCTCTCTCTCTCTCTCACTAAACGTTCTCCGTCCAACCTATCGGTGACTTTCAACCCTTCACTGTTTCGCCCCTTCCAAACCCTCCTCGCCTTCTTCCAAGCACCATTCAATCTCTCTCTCTCTCCCCCCTTCTTGTTCTTGTTCTTGTTCTTGTTCTTGGTCTGATTGTGAGGAGGAAGAACGTGATGATGGATGTGAGCAGCAGCCGGTGTTCCCACACTTCCCACATCACAGAAATCATCATCACTAGCTTCTTCCGTCACAAACTTTAGATTACCCCAAATTTCACACAAAACAAGATAACTACTACTACAATATACCGGAGTGAAAATCAGTGCCTTCTGATCTTCATACCCTACTGATTATGCCAGCTTGAAAAAACCCAAATCCTTTTTTTGGGGAATTTAACGTATGGCTGGACGGAGGTTGGTCTATAGCGGCGGCGCTGACGGCGGCGGCGGTTCAAATATGAATACTTTTTTGCTGCAAAACCAAAGGGTTCCTGAGTCTCTCTTCTTTTCTGGGTCTTCCCCTTCTTTCCTTGGTAAATCTCGTTCCTCAATTTTTCATGAATTTTATCCTACTCAATTGAAGTTTTTCACACGGTGCTATTTTGTTTTTTTTTTTTTTTGTGATCGATATTTTATTTGATTGTTGATATATTTGGTTTTTTTCCCCTACTTGTTGATTTTTACCCCGACTGATAACATCTAAATTTTCTTTGCGCTTGTTCATGCTACTAGCTCATGGCCCGGCCTTAAAAATTCGCACCCTCCTAAGGTGTCAGGGTCTCGGTGGTCTCGGTTCAAAACTTGTCAGGTGTTATCAACTCCTCTGTCCGGGCCTGTCAGGGTATTTGATCTGCTTAATTGGGTGGACGGTTGGATTGGTCCCACGATTACTAGTTTGCACGTTAGCTAGCGCGGAAACCTGAGTTATTAAGGGAAAAGATTAGTAGTTTTGTGCATAATGTTTTGAATTTTTCCCCGTCAATTCAAAGAATTGGCAGAGATCTTTAACTTGATGGATAGAAATTAAAATTATGGACAAAATGCTCATTTTTCGATTATCTAACAGGGAAACTTGGTTCCAATTTTCTTTTGAATTGTTAAATAGTTTTTGAATTTCTTTTGTCTCTCTCTTGTTCAGTTGATATGTTTAAGTTTTCATGTTTATGGTGACTTTTGCATCACGAATTTCTGAAGAGGGAATTGTGAACGAAAGTAGAAAGATAATTGAAAAGGGCTAAGTTTATTCCCTGGTTTGTCCAGCAATTTTCTTTTCCCTTGGCTGTAAATACCTCTACAAAGTCCGTAAATCCAAACACAGCTTTAGGCAAAGTTGATGTCCTTTTCTTCTTATTGATGTGCACTGCACTAAACTTAATTTACTAATTCTCTACTGTAAGTGATATCTGAGTAGTTTATCTTGGTCTTTTTTTTTTTTTTATCATGTAGTGGATTTAGATATTGCTTCAGAGTTCAGACGGCCTCTAGCAATTGTTCCGATGCGTGCTTCTGTTTATGTATCTATTTCTAACTCTTTGGCTGTACTGTGGTCGTGGATATGGATGAGAAAAAGGAAATAGAATTGTTGATCCTTCAGTTTCTTCCTTTCCCTTTCCCTTCCTTGGCCAAATGCCAAATCCTTGATCCAAATACAGCCTTAGCATTATGAACATAAGAATTCAACTCATCAGAACAAATTGTTAACAGCTGTCTTGAGCTTTCTCTGAGCCATAACGTCGGCAGCAAAATCGTTCATTCTCTTTATGACAGCTGATTTATATGCTTTTGTTTGCAAGGAAGTGTCTTCCAACCTAAATTGACTAGTGAGCCGTGGTTGCAAAATGGTCTTGACACTGTTGGGTTTGTCTCTGTATCAGGTTCGAGGTCCATGGTTAGCTTTGAGGATTTCAATGGTTGTAAAAGACCAGAAAGGCAGTTCTTCCAGTCGTTTGATCAAGAAGAGAATGTAGATGAGGAATATGATGAGTACCTCCATCAACCAGAAAAGAAGAGGCGGCTTTCGGCTGACCAAGTCCAATTTCTTGAGAAAAGTTTTGTGGAGGAGAACAAGCTTGAACCGGAAAGGAAAGTTCAACTCGCAAAGGATCTTGGTTTGCAACCTCGCCAGGTTGCGATATGGTTCCAAAACCGACGGGCCAGGTGGAAGACAAAACAACTAGAGAAGGATTATGGCGCATTGGAATCTAGCTACAATAGCCTGAAGGCCGACTATGATTCCCTTCTTAAGGAGACCGAGAAACTAAAATCTGAGGTAATGAGTAATGACCCTATCTCATACTATTAGATTCTATGAGATCTGTTGTGAGGTTTGGACAAGGCTTGATCTATTGTATTTTGATGTTATTCTTGATGTTTCTTTGATTCAAAGCATCATGGTATATATTTCTGATTCTGTATTCTTGGTCCATGTTTTGATCTTAAATGTTGTATGGACTAGTGAAGGAGTGTCTTCTATGCGTATATGTCTGGATGTTGGATTCTTTTTCCCATCACTAGGACACTGGAAAATATTCACAAAGAACTTGTTGCATAATATGCTATTCACAGAGAACTTATTGCATAATATGTCTGTTAAGTGTTTATGTCTTAGTTGTTTCTTATTCTAATTTTTTGGGTAAAATGGTGTTTAGGAGACGTCGTAGAGAACTTATTGCATAAGATGCTTGTTTTATGCATATTTTGGTGGTATACTCTCTTTATAAGATAAATTATGCTTGTTGCGTAAATGTCCAACTATACACACGTCCTTACTCCTTACCAATGTAGGACCCACACGGGTAGTTTATATAGCAGAGGTGTCCATGGAATGCATGTCTAATTTCGAAAATTCAACTTCAGCATTTGTGATTTATTGCTAATTTGAGAAATCAATGGTTCAATTTTCCTTCAGGTTCTTCTACTCACAGACAAGGTGCTTCTCAAACAGAAACAAAAGGGTAACATGGATCCATCCGATTCAAACCAACAATTGCTTGCACAGCCGCAAGGATCGGTTGATTCAGTTATGCCTTCAAATCAGGAAGATCATAGCTCGGCAAAAAGCGATGTACTGGATTCAGACAGCCCGCACTACATTGAGGGGGGTCATTCCCCTCTCCAAGAACCAGGTGATTCTTCCTATGTTTTGGAACCTGACCAGTCGGATCTATCTCAGGATGAGGAAGATAACTTGAGCAAGAATCCATTGCCTTCAACGGAATACGTTTTCCCGAAGGTTGAACATGATTACCCCACCCCACCTACGAATTCGTCTTACTTTGGGTTCCCAGTTGAAGATCAAACCTTTGGGTTTTGGCCTTACTACTAGTTTCATGTAAATAGTTCCTGTCTTATGTTACGTATGGTATACCTATATATAAGAAATAAAGCCAACCCACGGCACCACCCCAATCCAGATGCGGTGGTGCTGTGGTTTTGGCAAGGTGTGAAATGTTGGGCTTTGCCCCCCATTGTAATGGTGATTTTCCGATGGGGCTGTAGTGAACTTGTTGTACTTTTGGTTTTAAGGAATGTCAAGAAAATGCGTTGTGTCTTTAGCTAAAAGCTTGTTAATAATTCAGTCATAAAAAATCTGAAAGATGAATCTTTTCAGTTGTAAAACAAGTTGGTACAAATGGCGCAATGGCGCAAGCTGAGCTCTTAAGTCCTATCCCGTTCGTGTACTCGGGTTCGAGTCCGGAGAGGCCCCTCTCCCACTGCTAATATATGAAAAACCGCATCTGTTTCTCAGAATATTTCTTTGGGAATCAGATCTGCTTTTGAGTAGGCATTCTGATAGCAGAGTGAAGGGGAAGCTGAAGTGCGAATGAGGAGCTTTAAATCTGAATATTTGACAGGTTAGAGAGTCCAATTTGAACACGAGGAGAAACACAGGGATGGATTTTATAATCTTGAATTCTTTCTTTTTGGGAAGAATCTCCACTGAACTTCTATAGACACTTTCTGATTGGGGTGCTAATTGAGTCAAACAAGCCAAACAAAGTAGTGCTCAGGCTTGACTCGACTCCTTGTTATATGCGTTCAAGCTTGGCTCAAGCTTGAGAATTCTTGGAGACTAATTGTTCAAACTTGGCTCACGTTTAAGTTGTTTGTTCATGATAAGCTTGGCTTGGCTTGTGGAATATGCAAGTAAATCTCGAGCTTTCAAGTCTGAACTTAAGCTCGTGAAGTTTTGCAGCTTTCAAGCTTGAGTTTAAGCTTAAGCTCATGAAGTTCCTAAATGAAATGTGCTAAGTTAAAGTCAGAAGCCCTAAAATTCCTTGTCTCATTGAAGTTTGTTTCCAATTTCGATACAAAACTATTTGAAGCGTAGTGGTGAAAGATCTTAATGGAAGTTATATCTATTATTTTTTGGGATATTTGTAGATTAACCCCTATCTTTAGAATATTTACGGACTGACTTCTTGTTCATGAGTCTATCGAGCCAAAAATGCATATGCTCAGGCTTGGCTTGAATTCATCAACAAACAATAAAAAAGTGAGCTTGAATGAGCTAGAAATTGAGCCAAGCTCGAGCCGAGCTCAAATTGTTTAGTTCATTTTGCAGCCTTACTTTCTGATAATTCAAAGTGTTTGGACCAGTTTACCCGCAACTCGACTAATCTATGAAGTACCAATTGCGCTATTCATTAGCCCAATCAATTTACCTTGAACAACTCAATAAAGTCCATTAAAAAATAATACTCCCTCTTACCCATTTTAAGTGTGTTGCTTTGTAAATTCAACTTATTAAAGTGACATCATCATTATACATTTCGAATCAACTTTTACCTTCACTTTACACCTTTCACATCAACTTTTACCTCAACTTTTCAAAATTATCCTCCACTTTTACCCATCAACTCTTTACAAGAGAGAGAAGAAAAGGGGTAACAATTTAATAATATAAAAATAAGTAAGGAGCAATCTAAGCAATCGAATGGGAGATCAGTAGATGAATGATTGCTTGGCTTCTTATATTGAGAGCGATGTATTTAATACTGTTGATAATGAGACTATTATGCAACGATTTCAAAATATGAAAACTCATCGATGGCAATTGTAATACCTACCTGTAATTTGCTGTTTTTGAATGACATGTTTCATATTAATGGATAAATTTCTATTCATATATAGTTGTAATTTGTAGAGATAGTATCATGTAAATATTTACAAACACCTTTCTTAAAATTCCTAGAGCCATCACTTGATGAAATCTTGTGGAGGCGCAGAATTAAAGGGTTGAAGTCGTGAATTGTTGCGGTAAAAGATGTGATTGCACTTGAGATGTCTTTTCTTTAATATCTTTCTTCCTTCTTTTTCTCTTTCTTCTCAAAGCTGGCAAGTTCACCACGGTTCGTTCTTTCTAAGCTACCGGTTAGATCAGTTTATCATCGTGTTGATTCAGTGTCTAGTTACAATCAATCAAAACAACTTTTGATTTCAAACGATGCTTTAACGATAAAGGGAGTATTGAGGAAGCTCCATAGGCATAGTTGCTGCGTGGGGTGGGGGCCAAAGTTTTGGTCTCAAATGCAAACGGATTGGATAAATACGAACGTTATCCGATCAATCAACATTAGCCATTCTTCTTCTTCTTTTTCATCGGAGCGTGTTCGGGCCAACTTCCGCGCATCTCAAATTTATTTCCACAGTCTCTCTCTCATAGCCATTTCACATGCTTACATGATGGGGTAACGTGACCCCATGAATTGTTGCCAAAGAGACTCGAACCTGATAGCTTAGGAGAGAGCAAACTCGTAAGTTTTAGGCCAAAAGCCATTCGGGATATTAGCCAAACAAAGTTAAGGTCACATAATGTGAGAATAACTTCGAAGGATGTGGTAATGAAACCAACCTCGTATTTGTTTGATAGCTCTAATAGTGAAAAGATACAAAAAAATCTCGTACGAATACTAATCGCATCGGACTTATAGCGAACA
Source organism: Vaccinium darrowii (assembly GCA_020921065.1). NCBI lineage: Eukaryota > Viridiplantae > Streptophyta > Magnoliopsida > Ericales > Ericaceae > Vaccinium > Vaccinium darrowii. The sequence continues at coordinate 30,342,027 of CM037159.1, forward strand.
TTTCAATCAAAGAGCACATCTCTATTAGTGTCATAGATCACATGAATATTTTTGGAGATTTCAATACCAAATCAATCACTAATCTGGTAAAATTTTCAACTTGAATAAAATATATGGAGCAAGTGTTTGCGCATAGAAACACCGAGAGAAACCACAAGCGCCTAGTGTGGTTTGTGAGAAAGGCGTGCCAGGACTGTCCGTTACGGTTCGTGTGTGATGGAGGCCTGTGAGCCTTTTCTGACTTCGTTAGTGCGATTGCGTGCAACCCTCAAAGGGCAGAGTTGCAATATGGTTCGTGGTTTGTCTACGAGCAAGGACTTAATAATTTTCCAACCGTTGTGGAAAATTAGGAGCAACGAGATTAAACAAAAAGTCAACTTTTATTAATAGAAATTAACAAAAGTAGGGTACACAAGGTCAATAATAAGACTAAGACTAGGCTAGGCTTGTTGAATGACAAAAAGTAAAAGAAACCAACGTTGTTGAAGTCTTCAATGAGGTTGAATGGCTGCAACGGATTGAGGATCTTCGAGTGTATAAGTTGAGAGACTTGGATTGATTTTAACCGTGAGGTTGATGGCTGTGGAACCCGTTTTCTTTCTTGAGTTCTTCTATTTATACACACAAAGTTAAGAATATTGAACTTTGATGCCAATTCTCTTCTAGACTGAGATGTTGCCACGTGGCCTCTTTAACTTCCCACTTTTACTTGATGCTGCCATGTGTCCCATGCAAATAATTTCCCTTGATGGAAGTTACACCCCTATTTTGGTGGTTAAAAGGCCTGAGGATCAACTGTCAAGCCTCCTATTTTTAAGGATAGTGGGATGGGGCCATGGCATTATGCCACGTGGCATAACTGTCCTCCCCTTTTCCTTCTAACAAGCTTAATTCACTTTTATTTTCACTTAGATTATTCAATAATTGACTTCCTTTTTCCTAGGAAGAGATAATAACAAACGGCTTTTACCCTTTTCCTTCAGCCTCTCACATATGAATTTAATCCATAGCCATTTATATTTAAATATGGCCTTAATACATATCCCCAAGGCCTCAATTCCGGAGCACGGGCCTTGTTCACTATCCATAAACTTAATTCTTTTATCGGACTGAATGGGCCTTATGGGCCATAATCATCACAGACCTTTTTACCTCTCGGCCTACAGGGCCTAAATCCAGCCCTTTAAGCCTAGCTGTTATCTTGTGCCAAATTTAGGTGTAAACAGCAAGTAAATTTATACTGTGATTCAATTCGATGGTTTAATCCGGACAAACAAATAAAACAGTAATCCACTACGTACCGTTTTTTCTTCTTTTGTATGTGTGACTAGAAGACCAATTACTTAGACAAATAAAGAGGAATTTGAAAAAAAATAAAACAATAAAGATAAAGAGGCATTCACAAACATATTTCCAAAACTCTTTTGTGTTGAGCTTCATGGTCTAGCCGTTGGTCCGACATTTTTGATACAGGACCAAGGTTCGTTTAATGCTACAAGAAGCACTTCGTTGGCAGAGTCAGTCCTTCTCTCTCTCTCTTATTGGCAAAAGTAACATTTTACTACTTCAGAGTCAGGGCCTTCCTTGCTGGGCGAGTGCATCCTATACAAAAAAAGAAAAGGAATAATAAAAAGCAGAGGTTAGAAACTAAAATCGTAACTTATCAAAGGTCAACCTTTTTAAAAGGTTTTTTTGGGTCACAAGGCACGAGTAGAAGCTAAGCCAATCAAATTGGTGAACTTTTCCAAAAAGAAGTTAGTTAGTTGCCCTTGAAGCCGTGTGGAATGTAATGAACCCGTAGAATGCGTAAACGCCAAGGAGCCAATACCATTTACGTAGTGACAAACAATCCGATAAGGATAATTATCAAACTATTAGGATAATGAGTTTGTATGATGGGTAAAATTCAAGTCCTGACTCCGGGAATGCCTAAGCTGTGGGCAGAATAACTAGCTAGTCAACCTTCTACAGTGTCTACCAACATCTCAATTGGTCAAATCTTGCTGAAGACTAGGGCTATAAACGAGCCGTATCGAACCGAGTTTTAAAATGTTCAGGTTCGTTCATTAAGTTTTTAAACGAACTCGAGCCGAGCTCAAACTCAATGAAAATTTGACGAGCCGAGTTCGAGCCGAGCTTGCCGAGGTTTGAGTCGAACTCGAACTTGTTCACGAGCCTTAGCGAGTAAAAAAATACAAGATATTTATGATCTCATACAAATCTAGAACTACAAATAAATTTTTTATTTTGTACATAAAGAAGCCTATCCATATAAAAAATTACAAAAACATATTAAAATTTAATTTTGCAATACATTTATAAGTTTATACATGTACCGGTTATAAAACTTTCATTATTTATATGCGAAAGTTACACATATTCAAGGATATATGAAATTCTTGTGAGATATACGTATATATTCTAAGTTCGCGAGCCTAATTGAGCCGAATATTGTCAAGTTCAAGTTCCTCTCGTTTATTAAACGAGCCTAAAATTGGGGTTCAGGTTCAGTTCGTTTAGTAACCGAATCGAATTCGAACGAGTCTTTACCGAGTCGAGCCTTGAATAATTCACGAACGACTCAGTTCATTTACAGCCCTACTGAAGACTAGTGTAGTTAATTACGAGTATTTGTTTTCATGTGTGGGAGAGTCTTTCGTTGTTATTTTGTATTTGTATTTGTATTGAGCTTGATTTACATATTCCGAGCCTCTCTTTGTCGTAGTATCCCTATCGTTATTATCCCGTCATTATAATTTACTGGTTGATTTGAGAAGAAAACAAAAAATCAATGGGTCAAAGGAAAAAAGTTATCTTTAATTTGATACCTTTCAAATCAAAAGGAAGCAAAATTTAGAAGGCAAATTAAAACTTGTGTGGGTTCTTTGTTATCAAGCCATTTTCAAATCCATGGATCTCTCAAAGACCTTGCGTTCTCCATGTGGATGGGGCTTGGAAAGAAGGAAATGCTTGGAGTGGCCTAGGGTTTACTGGTAGTCTCCCATCTGGGAGCCTTATTGCTCAACTTTTCATATCTTCATATAGTAACAACCCCCTTCAAACAGAAATTCAAGCAATCCTTCAGGCTATTAAATGGGCTTCAAACAACAATTATAATTCTGTTGATATTAATTTATTCTAACTGTTTTAATGCAATTATGCATATAGGAGGGTGGATTGAATGCCATCGACATGACACCTTTTTGATTGACAGCCTGAGAGAGGAGATAATTAAATTATCCTTTTGCAAAATCTCGAAAGCACAGCGCAAAGATGTCTAGCGTGCTCACCTCCTTGCCAAGCATGCCTTGGCTATTTTTGTTTCACACCCGGACACTAGTGATGGAAGAGTCCTAGAGTCATTATCTTAGTTTTTTTTTAGTGTCTGTGTCTGTCTCTTTGGTCTTGTTGTATTTTGACTATCTGGGTTGTTACTTATCTTGCGACTTTGTACTCTCAAGTTGATAGTTATATGATATTTCTATCTCTTTATCTTAAAAAAAAGCTTGCGTTGGTTTGACATAGTATATGCATAACTCACCACGCGTGAAACATGTTATTAATTTAATTAACTTTCTTCAATCCACTACTATCGTGATCCAATATTGTTTTCCTTTGATTTGGAACCCAAATAGTCAACCCACCAAGAAGGGAAAAAGTCAACATGATCATACTAACTTAGAAATTACAAACCATGATCATTGAAAGAGATGGATTTTGTCAATGACTTGATTATAAAGTAAGTCAATTTTGGTTTATTACGAATCTCAAATGATTGATGTAGTGCTCCATTATTATTTTGCGAATTTAATTCTTCTACCATTTGACATGAAGAAAATTATAAATTTGATGAGATTATTTCAACTTATAAAAGAGCGTCAAATTAGTTGAAGCTAGAAAAATATCTATGTGAGGGGAAAAAAAATGAAGAGGAGAACGATGTTTTTGTTGGAACTAAAATCATTTTAAGTGTGACGAGAATCTGATACGTACACAAAAATTGTACAATTCACCTAAAACATCTAACACACATTTTAAAAAATTTATAATGTTAAATTGAATATTTTGATGAACGTTGCTTGTACTCAAGTTTCTTATTTTTATTTTTTATAGTCAAAACGATAAGAGATGATATTATTAATCATTACATCGAGAGGAAACATCATCTCCAGAAAAGGGATGATGAAGTCAAAAATGGGGGTTCTCGTTCTAACGACCATACTCCATCCCAAATAAAGGCATCACCAATGAAAGGGGTGTTTCGATTCAGAAAAAGGGGGAAATTGCAACCAAGGTATTTGGGTCCGTTTGAAATTCTGGAAAAGGTGGGAGAGGTAAGTTATCGATTGGCCCTACCTCCGGAACTTTCTCATGTACCTGATGTGTTCCATGTGTCCTTGTTAAGGCGATATTTGCCCAATTCTGATGAGGGATATCTAGTGTCGACCCCTATTGAGCTTCAGGAGGACTTGAGCTATGAAGAAAAACCGATTAAAATCATTGGCCGAAAGGAGAAGGTTCTACGAAACAAGGTTATACCTTTGGTAAAAGTGTGGTGGACTAATCATCGGGGAAGAAAAGCGACGTGGGAAACGGAAGAAGACATGATGAAGAGTAGGGGAGGGTGTAATACCCTAGAACTTAATTTTATGACTTTTAATTTCTTTATGCGTGAATTGGGTGTTTTATGTGCAAATGTGGACTTATATGATTGGTGGGCACACCAACACACAAGAGGAACACATACACACAATCATTTTCCCTTAAGAGACCAATAATAGAGCTTAGAGGTGATATTTTCTCACCCTTATCTGATTCCACGTTGAGAGAGAGAGAGAGAGAGAGAGAGAGGAAAAGAAGAGAAGAAGAGAAAAAGGAAGAAAAATCAAGAAGAGGGCATTGTTAATTTGGATTGAAGCTTGATTAGGTAAGTTTACATGTTTTTTATCATGAATTTCATGTCTTATTGTTGAATCACTTGCATCTAGTGGTTTACTTTCTAGTTGGGTTGAATTTTGGTTGGGTTTTTCTAGAACTCAAGAACTTGAGTTGGAATCCTTGGATTTGGGTGTTTTGATCTTGTTTTGAGTCATGATTTCTTGGTCTTTAGAGTAATATATGCTATATTCATGTTTAGGCATGAGTTTTCCAAGTCTTAAAGTTGATTTGAGGTGTTTTTGATGAAATTTGGGGCTAGAAGTCTTAGAAAGATTGAAGCTGAATTTTCAGAAAATTTACCTTTAATACCGATATCCCCGTTTTGTAAATACCGGTATCCAACCCAAATCTACCTTCTGTTCGGCTAATACCGGTATCCACTTTTTTTAGAAACCAGTATCCTTGTGCATTTTTAGCAACTTTTTCCAAACTTCACGGTTGATCTTGCATACTTCTAGGACTTCATATTAGGCATGTATTCACTCATTTGACATCTCCTAATCATGTTTTCGTCATTTTAATTAATATAAGAGGTCCGGGTTTACACGGGCATCGAGGCGAGTAACCGATACATAATTTACATGGTTTAAAGCGCGACTTCGTACTTTTGCGCAAATGTTCTATTATTTCACTTGTTTTTCTCAATGAGTTGTACTCCATGGATATTAAATGAAAGGTTGCTATATTTTGTATCTATTAATGGCATCCCTGACATCCCAGCTTGCTAGGGGACAGTGTTAAAAGGCTAGTAAGGTTGATGTGTTTAACATGGGATATGCATAGACGTCTAGGTCTATCCACACCGGGGACGCCTGGTGGTATGATTTGATTTGTTATTGGGATGTGCATTATAAATTGGATTTGGAAATATATGAATCCTTTGTATATAAATTTGTGTTTTGCTTAATTAATGTGCTTTCTAAAATATGTCCATGGAAAGCGTGTGAACTATGTATCAATTTCTCATACGAGCTTTAGCTTATGACATTTTTCCACCTTTCAGGTGACGAGGAGTAGTCAGGTGTGTTGATAGTACCTTTTTGTGAGCGTGCTTGGTGGTAGAAGACTTATGTTAAATTGTTGATATTGCCTTGCTCTAGTCTTCGTTTTGATTGGACTAGTGTGATTGTGGGCACGTAAAGCATGTAATTGGGAACTATTGATTTGTAAATATTTTTGCGTGGTTTGTATCTCTGTAATGTTAATATTTTTTCGTGGTTTGCATCTCTGTAATGTTAAGCACATGCTTTGTTGGATATTTTAAGTTGGTACTTGCGACTTTTTTTGGAAGTATAATACAGGTTATGTTTCCGCTGCTAGTTATCGTGTCCCTTCTTAATCATCATTTTTGGATAATTTTTGTTTATGTTTTGGCCTTGGTGACTGTGTCACCGGCACTTTGTTACGCTTGCGACCTTCAGGGACGGGTCTGGGGCGTGACATCTTGGCTGGCCACTATTTAGTTGTTGATCATGTTGATGACTGCTTGTGAGTTCGCTTCCACAATCACAACATTTAATCCTGAGTGCTGGCCCAATTGTAAGCCCCTTCGAACCGCTAAAGCCTAGATAATAACAGAACTAGTGCACCATGGTAGAGTTCCATTTGTAGCAACAACCCAATCCCCACCACCATTCCTGATGACTTGCCCATAAGTGCCATTTCCAGATTCCTTTCTCCACACGCATCGATGCTGGTCAATCATTAGAACGATTTGCATCTTGATATTCACGTAGGCATTCAATCGCCTGAGTGCTAATCTCCCTAGGAGATAGAATCTTCTGCTCAAAGGCCGCACTATTTAGGCACTTCCAAATATACCAACATCGACCGGGGCAGTTCGCCCAGTTGGTCATGTAGCCCCTTCTATAGGTGTAAAGTTCTGGGTTCGACTCCTATGGAGAGGAGTTCAACCCTTGTGGTTTACTAACAGCTAAGCTAACTCTACTGATGTATATCGAATAACAAAAAAAAAAATAATAATATACCACATCACAACAACAATTAATGAGGAGCACCAGTCCTTGTATAAATCAACAACAATGATACATGTACAACACAAGCCTCCAAGACTTGTGTGTGGGCTCTACACACCATGTGAGTATGTTGGAGACTTGTTGGAGCTGGTTGTTATACATCTATCATTTTTGATAAATCAATAGTCATTTGTTCTTGAAGCAACTGGTCAATTTTGTTAATGATTCGCGGAATGCCATGCTTATTCAATTTCCAGTTGTAATTACCAAACAAGTGAAAGTTTGATTCCTAAATGATGAAAAACCTAAGAACGGAAATTAAATATTTTTTTTTGCGTAATTAGAACAAAAATTAAATATTACGGCGAACCAAAGCAATTTGTCTTCAAGTTTAACTTTTATAATTCGCTAGTCAAATGTTCTTAAAGCATAAATATTACGGCGAACCAAAGCAATTTGTCTTCAAATTTTACTTGTGTAATTCGTTAGTCAAATGGTCTTGAAGCAATTTAGTCAAATTTTTCCATAATTAATTATCTGAGCAAACTTCTTCAATTTTCAGGTATCGAATCCGCATATTTTTTTGCATCATGTATTGAAGAATTAATTGAACCTTTTATTATTATTATTATTATTATCATATTAAAATTACAGTCTCAATCTGCTTGGTATTTCGTTCACGGCATGTCACTAAAGTGGATCTAGCTATACAACCAAGAAATTGTACTTTCCCTTTGAAATAAAATATTAATTCCTGCCTATATGGCCGATAAAAGAGCCAGATTGACCCGTCCACGTGTTGATTGTTCGGGTTTGTTTTGAAAACTTAGAGTTCAGCCTTAACATGTACTCTCTCCGTCCTAATTTGTTGTCTTTTTTTTTGGACGTCTTAAAAAATCATCTAAAATTCTTTAAATTGTAATATTTTTTATTTTTAATATGGATTTTATTTGATAGATCTCAATTAATTTTGTTAAATAAAGATTTCGAAATCGTAAAAAACATTATAAATTATGAAACATAGGCAACTTTTTGAGAAATCCCAAAAAAGAAAATATGCACAACAATTTGGGACAGAGGGAGTATATGAGACGAGTCGGTTTCAACAGTTGAGTATTACTTGTTGATTTCGAATAACTTGAATTTTTTATAATCATAAACCGAACGAACCGAGTAGCAAGGTTCGAGCTTGATTTGAGTTTTTTTTTTTCTACTTTACTAATCAAACCTAGTTGTATGATTATTGTTGGTTTGATAAATTACCCGGCTTCACTAATGAAATCATTAGCCAAACGAACCGAGTAGACGTTCGAGTTTGGTTTCATAACTTTCTTTTTTTTTTTTTTAACTTTTTCCTTCAAACCATAAATCAATAAATAAAAAAAAATGATGGCTATAATTGTCTACACTAAGAAATAATTAACGACCAGCTTTAAAAGTCTAGGGGTAGGAAGCATTTAATTGTTTAAAAAAAGACTTATGAACTCAATTAATCTTCAATAATGAATAAGTATGTACGGTTGAGATTTAGTTATAGAGGCCTCCCTGCCATTCAACTATAGAGATGTCGGATCTATTGATATCAAGCATCTTCTGGCGGTTGAAAATCAATTCCTCCCTATAATAGTACAATTCTCTACCTATTTTTACCGGTTATAGCGAAAAAATTTATCAACTCAACGCATAAGAATTTATGGTTTTAATTTCAATTAAAAAATCTTAAGAATACCTATGATCAAGATGAAGGAAAAATATAATAAACTAAGCTATTCACTCAAAGAAGAGGGAGAATATTAAAACAGGAAAAAGATGAGCGATTTTCCTTCAAGACATGTCAAGCTCGAGAAAGCATTTCTCTCATGTAATGGCCATTCTCATGGGATGTAAAATAAGATCCACAACAATTTCAATTAATGATTCAGGCGTTTCATGTTATTAACCTCGATGTCTCAATCATGTAAAAAATCAAATATAAATTTATGCTCCTTCCGGCCCATTTAGAACGTCCCAAAATACACTGTTAACTTTCCAAAATCAACATTGTTTCCTATATGTGTAATTAAAATACTAGTACTTCCATCAATCAAAATTTGAAAAGTTAAATGCCATAATTGAAAAATCGAGTACTTTTTTTTATATTAATATTAAAATGTTGGAATCTCCTTGAAATAAGACGATAAAAATGGGATGGAAGTGACTAAAAACAGACTGATACATCATTAAATTTTTTAAGAGGGTGCAGCCGGATTTTCTCAACTCCATGGGTCCCACTCAGCACCACTTTTTGATGTGGGCATCGACGTGGCAGCTGATCAATGGTGAGGTAGTGTAAGGTTGCTTCTTCTTCCTCCTGTTTTTTAGTTGGAGCAGCAGGTTTTGGAAAACTTTCCCCAAAAACGTTAATCAAAGAGAAATAGAAGGTTCAAATTCACATTTTATGGATTATGAATTTGAGCCGTTCATTTTTCTTTCCTGAACGTTTTCAAAAGAGCTGGTAGGGTGTACCCCTTTGTGTTTTCTTCTCCATTTACACATCAGGAATAGTATGTGTGGATGATATTGTTAGGCATAATAGGACGGTGCCAGTTGGTTTGTGGATTTGCTTTCTACATAATTGAAGAGAGTTCTATTTTTTAAGTCAGACCGTAAAAAACAGTGGCGGCTCCAAGATTGTTTAGGAGGGTGTTCAACAATTACTTTAACTCTATTCCCTCTATTAATGAATAGAATATACACAAAATTTTGTACTTCCTATGTCCCAAAATGATAGTCCCAACAAAAATACCTACCATTTTCGAATCAAAAAATAAATAGAAATTTCATAATTTCTCAAAATTTTCCCCTCCCCATTAAAGAACTAATCAAAATCTTTAATTAGGTGTGAAGAAACTCAAAAATCCATGTACGAAAGTACTTTATCTTTTATCTGAAAATTGCGCGTACTTTCTAAGGATACTATCATTTTGAGTCGCAGGAAGCATAATATTGTGATTCGAAAATTTGAACATACATATGATTTTATAATTTTTCTTGATGAAATTTCCCATTTGAATTGGCGCATAAATCTACTTACTTTCTTTTAGGAAAAATTTAGGCGAATGGGTTGGCACGAATCTTTTAGGACATATTCTCTTCTTTTAAGAGAGGTAGAGTCAAGTATCATTCAAAAGGAAGCCAAAGCATGATACCAATACCAATAGGTCATTCTTTTTCTCTCAATTTTTTTTTATAATTTTTTCATAATAATATGTACCTTGTTTGGGCTATATTAGGTGTCCAATTATGAATTACTTGAATTGATGGGTGTTCATAACATAAGATTGAGTGTTGAAATGGATCGATTTGAGGGCTAATATTTTGGGTGGGTGTTTAAATTAATTTAGATTCGGTGTTCAAATGATGAACTAACCTATGGTAGTTTACAATTTTTTTCATGTTTTCTATGAAGGAATTTTTTTTTGGGGTGGTCATGTGACCATCTTCCCCTCTATGTAAAGCCGCCAGTGGTAAAAAAACCAGTGTATCTCCTACATATGGTGTAGATAACATGTTTTTGGCCTAAACAATAAAAAAATTAGTCGACGCGCGTGTAAACTGGCCTGCGACAAACAAAAAATGCAAATAGTTTCATACAGATAAGAACGCGATTGGATTATGCTCAACTGGACCCCCTGAATGCCGGGAGTTGGGTTGAGGGCCCATGGGCCCATGGTGGGAGTGGGTAGGAGGCTTGTGTCCAATTTTTATTCGGTACACAAATTGATATATGTCACGTGTGAAGTTGCCATCTTAGGGCCCACTAATGCCTCTTGAAATACTTGTAAGGGTGAGTAATTTTTTTATACCAGTATTTATTTAGATGTGGAAAAAGAAAAGTTTCATGATTAAAAAAAAAAAAAGGAAAATGAAAATTTTCGAATAACTGCGTTAGTTTACTCACAATTCCATTAATATTTCGAACCTTATAATTAAATAAATATCTATGACCAAATAATATCTGTTGACGGTGATAATTGAACTTAAAAATTTGGAGAGAAGATACTGCCCAAAGAAAAAACAAAAACAGAATCAATAAAATAATAATAAAAAAAAGAATGAAGAAACGGTTTACCCATTTTCTTTCTTTCTTTTTTTTTTTTCCTTGGTAAATTGGCATGAAATTCTGGGATCCGGGGACCCTACATTTCCCTCCCTACATTTCTCCCTACTTTTCTCCCCAAAACGACGTAGTTTTGGGGACCAAAAAAAAGCACCAGCAATATTACTCAAAACAACGTCGTTTTGAGCCTTAAAAAACCCCATCTCCTCCCTACTTTTCTCCCAAAACGACGTCGTTTTAGGAACCAAAAAAATACCAGCAATATCACTCAAAATGACGTCGTTTTGAGCCTTAATAAATTACAAAAAAAAAAACCCTTTTTTTACCCTGAATTCCAGAAAAAAAAAAGGCAATTCAATTTATTGACACAAATAAAAGAATCGGACCCAAACAAAGGCTGAACAACACTTTCAAATTTATAAAATTTCAATCAGCAATGTAGAAAACTTCAAAGAAACCCCATCAACAAAGACCAGCTAGCAGCCATAACAACACTTTCTGGACAGACTTCTCCTCACGTCCATCATCATCCATTCTAACATTCAATATGTAATATTCATCAAAATTAGTACTAGCGTGGTGGGTACTAAATAAATTTACAAATGTCTAATAGCGCACAAAAACCATATACCACTTATTATAATACCAAATCATAGATTAATGTCTAACAGCACAAACCCAAAGCTCCATTAAAAAAATGGATAAACTGGAAATAGCTCATTGAAACTAACAAATAACAATAACTTGATGCAAATGCTAGTCCTCGTATCAATATGCATTGTTTATTCTAAGTCCACATAGACACTAACATGTTTGTTCTTTTTTATCTTTTCGAAAATCTCATCTACTGGGATTAGCTTCATGGCAACAAAAAACCAAGTCTGCCAATCATTCCTCTCTACAGTCACTTTTAGTTTCTCTAATTTTTCAGTAAAATTTGAACAAATACTTGGTGGGAGATGATGATTTTGAGAAATCGTTCGATTCCAGCAGTGATTCGGTGAATGATCGGCGAGATTAGTTGCAGATTGAGGAAGATGAGCCATCCTTCGATCCTCCAAGAAAAGCCAAGCCCTAGCTCTTCAGACTTCAGTTTAGGCGCAAAAGGGTTTGAGGAAGTTATCAATTTTTTCCGTGAGTTTTGATAAGGAGAAGGGGTTTTTTAAGGCTAGAAACGACGTCGTTTTGAGTAATATTGATGGTGCTTTTTTTGGTCCCCAAAACGACGTCGTTTTGGGGAGAAAAGTAGGGAGAAATGTAGGGAGGGAAATGTAGGATCCCTGGATCCGAAATTCTGGGTTAATATTGTTAACGTAAATACACGTGATTTGTGCTCTACTGCTGGGAGATTTTCGTAAAATCAGTGTATTTTGTGGCCACGACGCAATGTTTTGGTGAGTTAGATGATGGTGGTAGAGGTGAATTGTGAAAGAAAGTGTGGGGTCTTAAATTACCACCAAAATTTGCGTTATTTTTGTGGAAGCTGTTGCATAGAGTGTTGCCGGTTAGGGTGGCGTTATTTCGTAGGAAGCTGATCGAGGAGGTGGCTTGTCAACTGTGTGGAATTGAAGAGGAATCTATAGAACATTTATTTTTTCAGTGTGAGTTGGCTCGCAAAGTGTGGATGAGTTGCGCTTGGACTTTCTGGTTGGGCAGCCCGTTAGTTTCGAGGAGTGGTTTTCGAGTTGGTTGAGGGATGCTCCGGACATTTATGCCATTGTGGATTCTGTTTCTGTTTTGTGGACTATTTGGTGTTTAGCATCCCTTTTAGGACGTTTTTCAGCTTCCAGAAAGTTTAGAAGAACTTATGACAAAGCCTAATATTCCTACTAGTTTTCTAGAAGTGAAAATTTGAAAATCTAACTCCTGTATATCGCATTATAACACGCATAAAAGTTATGGCATGAGGTCTGGAGTTTGAACTAATGAAAAATCCTGTATATCGCATTATAACACGCATAAAAGTTATGGCATGACGTCTGGAGTTTGAACTAATGAAAAAGTATTGAGACCCTAGTAGTATTATCGAACTCACTAATACACTATCATTGTGACTAACCCCGAAAAAAAGGGTCACACGAGCTGTACAATTAGTACGCTCCCATGGAACCGAACTGGACGTGACCAAAACAGAAAAGAAAACCCATGCTCAAAAGATTATAGACAAGGAATACCAGTATGAGTAGCAGACTCATCATATTCATAATGAGTAGAGTTGGACCTCGGTTGCACCCATACATGCACACATTCTGATAGAATTGGCATACAGATGAAATTGGTAGTGACACAGGTAAAAAAGTACCAGCACTTTGCATACATTTCTCGGTGAAGAAGTTCTTCTCATTCAGTACTATACCGAAAATATAGATGAATACGTATGTTGTATGTTGTTGGTGCTTCAGAGACTCCCAATTAATGTAATTCATAATGCTACCAAAGGGCAGAAAATTGTTGTAATTCAGTAATTTATACAAGTACAAACATCTTGCATCTCTCTTTCGAATGAGAGGAATGCGGGAGATTTCATTTTGGTCAGTTCTGGAAATACCTGTTGGTTCTGAGAGTAATAAGAAGCTCCATCACCTTGCTTTGATTGCCGCACTCAAAATGATGCAGTGAGAATGTGTACGAAACTTAGAATTTGAAGTTGTTCTTCAAGTAACATACCATCTCTTGCTGCAACAGTTTGAAAAAGAAGAATAAGAAAGAGGTATCAGCATGCATTACGGCTTTATTCATAAACCAGCAACGGAAATCAAAATTTTATGGGTAACATGCAAGTACGAAATAATGAAATTTAGTGGCCACTGAGAAGACAATACAAGGAGGGAAAGGTTGATGGCGACACCGAAGTAGTTGGACATGTCAAATGCATATCAGTTTTAGGCAATTCTGTTAGGAACCAAGTATTGCCGCCATGTATTTTGCGAAGGTTGACAGCAATTTCTTCAGATTGCTGAAGAAAGCACAAATGAGAAGTAGTTTGTAGACAACATAACTTTAGAAGTCAGTTTACAACTTTGGAATGTGCTATTTCTCACTCAAGTTATGCTTAGAAATAGCTGTAGACTGCTGAAACAATTAAGTAGCTTCAGTTTAAGAGTACAATTGTAACTTTAGAACAGACCATTCCTCTCTTAAGTTGCTCAAAATTGGTAGGAAAAGGACTCTACAAGATTCCTGAGAGGAATGAAAACTTGACCGTGTTTGGATCTTAAGAAAATAGGAAACTTAAACCTGTTAATTAAAGTTGGCGATTTCTTTGAAAATGAATTTTTTGACGAATATATATTCATCCCTATCTCACTGTCTGAAACTGGCAAAAAATGGGAAAATCAGCTCGAACTACATTTTCGTTTCCATTTTTCCTCTTTTAAATCCTTCGACAAATCCCAGATCCAAACACCACAGGAATGCTGAAATAAGGTTGCATTCATTCTGGTAACCTCAATGTCATGCGACTCATGCCAACTAAATGTAGTATGCGAGGGTCATAGGTAGCAAACTCACAATAAACCAGAGGACAATGCATCCTGCAGCACCAGGGAAGAAAGCAAACCAAAAATTCAAGCCGTGCAATTTTGCTCCATCAACAAATAGCAGTGGCAAGCTTGCAGCTACATATTGATTCATGCAATTTTCATTTCAGAATTAAAAAATACGGAGTTTGATATTGCCAGATTCAGAAGATTCTAAAATATGTTTCGAGCCTTTAGACAATGCTATTGGTGGGTAGTTTACCTGGTGGATGAATTGCTCGCATGTAGATCATGAAGGCTATGGCTGCAGAAAGGCCAGTGCTCCTAGCTAGCCAACCTGGACCAAATATCGAAAATGCCAAAACACCAATTGCTGCACAACCTATTTGAGCCAAAAACATGTTGTACTTCTGCAGACAAGGGAAGGGTACTCAAAAATTGAGTTCGTCTTATTATGAACAAACTGGATCTGGTGACCAAACAATCTAAAGCCAAATACACTAGAGTTAATTAGCAATACCTCATTTTGCATTCAGGAATTTGAATAGAATGTTGATAGCTATGTGAGAAAAGTATCGCAACACATCGCACCAACTAGTTTTACGGAGAAAAAGATCACACATAAACAAAGTTTGTGGAGGGTGAAAACCTTTTCTGGCTGGGGATAACAAGAAATGGACAATGGAAACTTATCGTGTTCTACTAATTGTAAGATAAGCCCTTTATCATATACACTTCCCAAGGCCTTGGTGATTGGAAGGCTTGATTCAAATCATGAGCCATTACGAAAAAGTAGATTGGAAATACTGAAGAAGAAAAAGAACCACGCGAAGCCACGAAAATGCGATGGGTCTGTTGAGGATTGCTACTCTGGTAGTTAAAAAGGTGGAAAGCAAAATTCTTATGTTTTTATTGGGAGAATTGGAGATTCCTTTTTTAATAGCAGAAAGAACACCAAACCACGGCCCAAACAAGTGATATTTGACGGAAAAGTTTCATGACAAACCACAGGAAGCAAGTGGTGTTTCATAGTAAAGTTCCAAGACAAGCCAGGGGAAGTAGTGATATTCTGTGATAGATTAAGTTAGATGAAAAGAAAATGACAAAATCAGTAAATTTCTCCTATTCAGAGTATCAGATTGGGAGGTCCTTCCTCTTTGTAATCACCTACTTGTGCCAAATGTCAACAGAAAGTATTATCTACACCCGCTCTACTTCCTATGTATCCAAATAATATTATCCTTCCTTTTGTCAATCAATTAAAACTTTTTCTGTTAATTTTTTTACTTATCAGCATTCGTTGTCATCTCAATATAATATGACTAGGGAGAATCTTTCATTACTTTACTCTTAAAGATAACTTGGACAATATAGTAGCTTCTTTTTTCTGTACCTCCACTAGCATGGTGTAGGGCATCATTACTATGACATGAGCACTTAGGGCCGTGTAATACTGTGGATAAATCTGTCAAGTTTGTTTAAACCAATTCCTGCAAAAAATCTAACGATGCACAACACCCTCATTGCTTGCCGGGTTCACCCTATCTATTTTGGCTAAATTACACAGGAAGCAATGCACCCTTCCAAGTTGACCTATTATGGAGCTGCAAGATACCAACAAATAGAGAAGATCAACCTCTAAAACATACCACAAGGAAAATCCTAAATTCAACAAATCCGCAGGGTAACTCTACTCTCAAGGGAAAGAAAGCTTGAATCCAAAAGGTAGGTAAGACAAGAAGCCCACAAAAGACTGTACTATTACATCCACAAGGAAATATTGAAATCCAATTAGTAAACTAGTTAGTGCCGATTAGAACTGAATAGATTGAATTTTTATATTGTTAAAGGATTCATTCTCAAAACCAATTGAAAATGGGTGGAGGTGATAATAGACCAATATTAGACAAGCTTTCACACCCCCACATGTGTAATCCCAGACTTGCACAAGGGGAAGTAAACTAAGAACCCATAAACATAGGATCACAATAATCCAATGTCTAGTTAGGGCTAAAACCAGGGGACAACCAATCGAGAGAGTCTAGTTCAAAAGCATCTGAGGGCTTACCTCTCATACCGTGTTCAAGCAGCAAAGCCAAAAGTAATTAGGAATGAGTGGAGAGACCACCCATGCTCTTATACTTCTTTTGGAGGTGTTAATTAACCATTAGGCGGCAATCCCAAACTTTTATTCTATATTTACTAAGTCCAATTATGTTAAGTTGTGCAAGAGAGGTTCGCATCTATGCCCTAATATCTCAGAGAATACAAGTGCCAGAGAGGTGTGGATGATTAACAATCAGGTGAGAGAATGGAGTGATCTAAAAGGGGTGAAGGTCAAAGGAGAAGGCAAGAAAGCACATAATACATTATTGCAATGGAGTATTAAGCAATCCTATGTGGGTGAGGCTATTCTTAAAGAAATAAGGTAAAGTCATTCTATGGAGAATTCTCTCTTTATAGAAATCAATGCCCACAGTAATTCTCTCTCCAAGAGAACATCACTGAGAAATCTGAAAGGAATGTCTCATATTTATAGGCACCTTGGGCCACTAATCGGGAACCAGGTGGTCCAATAAAATCTCGACACGTGACCCTTCCATAACTCCTAGCCGCGGGTGTGACATCACCCTCCCGCAATGGTCTCACAGTTGCGTCACACTCCCCCACCCACGGCGAACCTTCCTCTTTTGGAAGCCACAAGATCCCCCTCCATTCTCATAAGGGCAAGGTCATGACTAGCTCAGTCGCGCCAAAACCACGACCAAGCCTTAGAAGGACCCTTGGGTCCTGCCTCGTGAGAGAGTTGTCTGCGTAAAACATAAATTAATTGGCCTCTCGCGTTATATCTAGTCTTCTTTTAGGCCACACCAAGCCATGTCCTTTCTAGGTTCATTATGCACTCTAACTATTAAAGCATTCAACTCAAAAGCAATTGACGATGAGTGGAGAAGCCACTCAGGCTCATATACTAGTTTTGGAGGCCTTAATTGACCAATGTGGGACAAGCTCTAACACTCTCCTGCATGTGCGACCCCTGACCTGCACGTGGAGACGTAAACATGTTAAAGCATCAAACTTAAATCTAATTGGCAATGAGTAGAGAGGCTCCCCAAGCTCATATACTAGTATTGTGGGACAAACTCTAACACTACCCAAAGAGACGGCCAACTCCCATGTTCAGATAGCCAATAGGAAGCTTATACAACACATTGGGCCTCGCTCCCTCTCACCTCTCGCGGGGGTGGTGCGGCAGCCACACCCATCACAAGTATCACGTGTATGTGGGGGTGGCATGGTAGTCTTACCCATCCCAAGTGCCACATGTCGCGTATCCAGCGGTACCACGTGTTACACTCTGATTGGCTTGCCAAACATTTTGACCCGGTAAAACATCGCGATTGTTGACTTCCCCCACAAGTTGTAGATGACATAACTGGTTACATCCAAAACTTTCAAAATTGAAGTAACAAATATTGTCATTATAAACAAGGTTTGGTTCTTTAGTTAGTTAGGTTTATGAAGTACCTAAACTCTCATGGCAAACAAGATCAATCCTTAGTAGCAGGATCCTTCTTCTAAAATGAGTGCGCTCCCTAGACGGGAGCTCGCTCCCATCCAGACGAAAACCTGTTCCTAAATAGGATGGAAGCTGTCACACTAATCTTAAGGATGAAATTCTCATTTCTCTTTCCAAATACATGCAAGGAAGAAGGAAAAGAAAAAAGAAGTAAGAGAGATTTAGGACTCTCTTTCTCGTCTTGTATTCTACTTACTACTTATCTATGTGTTTAGTCCATATATTTGGCATAAAAAATCTATTAAGATGTCTTTTCTCACTCATGTTTATATACATGCTCCCTTTGCAGCTACAAAAAAATATGTACAATACATATAAATATATATGAATTTATTCAAATATATATATAAATGTTTATTTATTTATTAAATATTACCTCACCGCTCCCAACCAAGGGAGCTTCTACATTACCGCGCTCCCCCGCACCTGCTCCCGCCCTGCCTCTGCTCCCACTTTATGCAACTATGGATCAATCACTATAAATATACCATCCCAAGGAAAACTAGCCAATTACCAATCAACGTGCAAGAACAATTTACCACGATAAAACAATCCTATGCTTGAATCAAGCACTCTGGGGACACCTATGGCATGTCCATTAAAGCAAGGACACATGGTCTCAACTTGGACACAGACGGAAATATGACAAGGCTCCCTTTATTTCGGGTTTATCATGTTCCAAAATATAGGGAAAGAGTACATATCAATTAATTTAAACCAAACAAAACTCTCTTTCAACTTGAAATATCTATAAAGGAAACAATAATGGTAATAAAGATACTATTGGTTTCAACCGCTTCCGGATGGAATGTTCATATGAATAAAAAGTAAGCATCTAACATGTATCCCAATACGTGTAATTTTTGTTATGGCCCTTGCTGTGTCGGTGTCCCAGTTATTTAGAATTGTCGTGTCCTTTGTCTGTTTTCATGTCTGTGCTTCTTAGGTTATGGTGGATTGATTCTATCTATTGATTTTAAGGATCAAGCTTTGTGTATTAACTAAATGAGTATAATTCACACACACACACACACACACACACAGAGGCGGCTCCACAGCCATGAGGGGGTGTTCACTTCAGTTACTTTTTTTTTTGGAAAAAGTAATAATTAGAGAGAGGTGTAGTAATTGGAGAGAGATACAGAGAGAAATGAGAATAATGATTGGAGAGAGGGTATGAGTAGAGAGAGAAATGTGATTAATGATTGGAGAAATGAGAGATGGGGAAAGAATCTTTTCGGAAATTTTTTTTTAGAAATGTGAAGAGAACAAAGTGATTGTAATTTTAGTTTAGCCATTTTTTGAACACCCAATCCTAATAGTCTAGAACACCCAACCCAAAAAAATTGAACACTGGATCCACTACCCAATAACATAAAGGTGGAGCGATAGGCAGTTCCACAATCTAGGTTGGGTGTTCAATTGAACACTTAATACATAAGCCCAAAACAAGGTATACACTATTAATGAGAAAGATAGAAAAATACGGAAAGAAAAAAGGATCTACGGTATCCGTATCAGTACCGCACGCTCGCTTCTCTCCAAGACTCCGACGACAATCAATTCATATCTTCAAAAATGAGCATGTGTCCAAACAAAATCCATGTGAACCTATTCGCCACACAATTTCCTATAAAAGAATATTAGTGTATTTATGCACCGGTTCATAATTTGCTTGGCCCAAACTATAAAATTTGCCGAGAACGATTGTAACTTCTTTTGTATTTTTTGGTTGCATTATTTGCATTAATGTATGAAATTCTGTACATATGACTGATTAATAGACCTATTAGAGTTAACGTCAATACGTCATTTTTGAAAACTGTGCAGCCGCTAAGAGAGAGAGAGAGAGAGAGAGAGAGAGAGAGAGAGAGAGAGATTACCCGAGCTGCAGGGGAGGAGGGAGCGGCAAAGAGGACAGCACAAACGGCTCCAAAGGGTGCAATTGTAATTGAAACTCCTTTCGTTGCCAACATCTGATCCATCTTCGCCAGTACCGCCATTGCCGCAAATGCTCCTGCTTTTTCCAGTCAAACAGTTAAACACCAGCCACACAAACACATGCAATACCATATCTCTACAATCAACCAGTATAGAAGAGCAGAGCAACTCAATCGAGATTAATCACTTCCTCTAACCCGCAGAAGGCCAAACGACGTCACTGAGAGAAGGAGCTTTGGAACCCTTCTCAGGTTTCCAGTCATCCCAGCTAACAGATGGTGAATCTACGTTGCTCGATGCTACAACAAAATTTCTCGACCCAATCCGATTGTTTATCGCGTGCTCGTTCTTGCCATAGCAAATTTGGTTCTTGAAAGATATCTGTGAAATCGTCGAACACCTGGTGTGCTCGTGCAGAAGAGATGACGGTAATGATGGTCTTGAGAAGTGATTAAGATAGTAACTTGTGCGGAGTTGCATACCCATTTCAAGTTGCTTCAGTGGTTTCAACTCTTGCTTTCCTTAGTGGTGATTAGGTGAAAATAACCACGCCTGTGTTTGAGACCATCGGAGTGTATGCGTCCGATGAGGCCATAAAAAGACAAGTACTTTGTGTCTCTGTATTGGTGTGTGTACGAGAGAGAGAGAGAGAGACCGTTGGGAGATTCAAAAGCTAGTTTAGGGGGGGTGGAGGATGGGCCTTTGGGGAGATGGAAAGGTCACTGGTTATAAATGCAAATTGCTTTGCGTGCCCCCCCGCCCCCCGACAACCCGCGTCCCCCCCGGCCCCACCACCCTTTCCCCATTTGCCCCCCGTCTCTTTTCCGGCCCTTTTTTTTTTTTTTTTTTCTTTTCGAATTTTAATAATTTAATTTACTATTAACTTTATTTATTTAATTACTAATTTAATTTGGTTTATTCAAATTACATTTGCAAGTAATTGCCCCCCGGCCCCACCCCTGTCATGCGCGTAATTTATTAATTTATTTCTTTATTACTTTGTTTCTTTTATTTAGTTAACTATTGTCTTTATATTAATTCATTCAATTATTTAATTACTAGGGAATGGGCTTTTACTTATAATGTACGTGCCCAATTGCTCATAGAATATCTGAAAATTATACAATTTTTCGTAGGGAAAGAATGAATACCGGGCTCCTTTGGCAAAAAAACTTAATCTGGATTATTGGTTTTTTCGTTGTCTTTATTCAAATTTTTTTTTTTTGCATTTGTTAGTTTTGCATCAAGATTTTGTGGTTTCTGGATTTCTCTTGACGAGACGAATGTAACGAGTATAAAATTATGGTCAAAACTCAAAATTTTTTTAGTAAAGCCAAAAAACCGGATTAAATTATTTTCTCGTGAAAAGAAATGTCAAAGGACTATTATTCGAGACAATTAGAAAATCAGAAATAAAACATCCTAGTGGATTTTGTTTTTTGCTTTATGACCACGGAAAAAGGAAAGCTGTCTTTGCTTCCATATAGACACAAGCTAGGTTGAATATACGTTTGACACTAACGTGAAGCTGCATTTTCTACATTAAAGAAAATAAACTGTAACAAATCAGAAAGGGGAAAGGAGAAAAATAAAAATAAACTAACGACTAACAACCCCCTAAGGCTGACAAGATGCCAACAAAGCACCCCCAGGCAAACTAATGATATTTATGTAAATAACCAAACTGTCTTAGCCTCATGTAAACGAATAATATTTATGTAAATGCTTTCAGACGAAAAAGCAACTGCAGCAATTGCTGAAGAGAAATTAACTTTTTTTTTTTTTGTAGATTGACTAATACACAAATTCTTCTTGATAAGAGAAAGAAGAAAAGTAAACAAACTGAAGGAAACTTGCAAAAAGTTCGAAAAGAGAGAAATCAATCAAAAGATCTGTCTATTTTAATTTTTTTTCTGTTTAGAACTTTATTATTTTCGGTCATAATTTTTTTACTTTTTAAACTTCTTTCATCAAAATATATTACACACTACAAAATTAACAAAAGTCTTAAAAATAGAAATTAAAAAACTAGGTCAAAGGACGCCTAAATCCATTAAACCAAATTAAATGAGTAATTAAATAAATAAAGTTAATAGTAAATTAAATTATTAAAATTCGAAAAAAAAAAACAAAAAAAAAAAAGGAATTTGAGTCGGGGGCAAATTGGGGAGAGGGAGGGGTGGGGCCCTTGGTGGGCAAGTGGGAGGGGGGGTGCAAAGCACCTCTCGTTATAAATGGAAGGACAATTGAGACCAAATGTCAGTTATGGACACGACCCTTCTCTGCAATTTCAAAACAAACACTTATTAGATCTCGACCGTTCATTTATATAATTAATACTTAATTAATAACTGAGATTTACCAATATTCTTTTGGATAAGATTACGTATTTATTTTTGCGTACCGGCAAGAATCCGTTACCAAATTTGAACAATTAAAAATATTTTTTAGACGGCTGAAATTGTACGGATTATGCTCTAGAGGCGTTTGGGAGCTTCTTTTTTCCATTTTCGTTTTCCTATTTTTTCATTTTGTTTATTTGGCTATCCCCTCTTAAAATGAATTCTAACAAAATGCATTTTTAGTTTTTTTATGAAAGAGAGCAAAAGGCAAAAGTAGGGAGAGAGGTGCGTTTTGACTTCTCATTTTTTACTTTTCTCATTTTAGTTAACAAAAAACGTACAAAATATATTCTGTATATTTCTCAAAAACTACTCCTGTTGCAAAATGTATTTTGCACATTTCTCCATAAACACTCTTACTGGATTCAAAATACATTCTGACCATAATCCAATGTAGTGGGTCGAATCTGACATGTTGGCCGACCAAGGGCCGAACATAGTAACTCTCGGGTTAAACGTACTTGTTGGTCGACCAAGGGCCGAACGTAGTAACTCTGGTCCGAAACGTTCATGTTGGCTGACCAAGGGCCGAACGTACATGTTGGCTGACCAAGGGCTGAACGTAGTAGCTCTGGGGCTAAATGTACATGTTGGCTGACCAAGGGCCGAACGTAGTAACTCTGGGTCTGAATGTACATGTTGGCTGATCAAAGGCTGAACGTACATGTTGACCGAATCTGGAGTCGAACCTGATTATTAGCTGAACATAGTTGTTGGCGGAGCCGAGCCGGGTTGAATAATGTCCGACCTGAGTAGAGATGGATAGTCCGCATAAAAATTGGAGATTCAATTTGGTGACATGGCACTATATGAGTCATGCATGACGTCACTTCAATAAGCGGTTAAAGCATGTGTCTATCACAAACTTACTTGGGGCCTAAGTCAAATCACACCATATAAAGGGTGGTTCTAAAAGCTAGAGAGGTATGCCACTCCTATTACCTCTTGAGCTTTGTATTCTTCCTCTCCTCCGATTGAGGCTAACTTAGTCATCGGAGTGCCCTCCGACCTCCGACAGCTGGTAGGCACTAACAGTGTTCTCTTGTAGCCTAGGTTTAGGAAGGCGGCGTCCACCTAGATCTGAAGTCGAGATCCAAATGAGAACAAGATTAAACACCTCCCCACAATTGGTGTGGCTGTTGGGATATGTCTGCAAGATGTTTGATGATTCTCTCTCCTCTTTGATCTAGAATTTCTTGAAAGTAGAAGCCAAAATGTGAGGTAGATGGTGGCGAGTGGGTTAGGTACTTCCGACTCTTCCTTTCTTGTGGTGGTCCGTTCCCTTCCCTAGTGTTGGTGCGGCGGACGGCGATATGGCTGAACGTAAGCCTTTGGTTGCTGAAGGCTTAATTGGTGAGCCTTTATGTAAGGACTCATGTATTAAAACCCTTTTTCTTAGTTATTTGATTAATGAGAACGAATCTTGATTAAAGTTTAAACTATGAGTTCATAGATACCTATGTGTATGGGTGGACGTATGACTTGGGTACCGGGGTTTGGTGGATGGTTGTGATGTGTATTTTGATGTTGTTATGTGGTTTTAGGGTGTTGAGATAATGCTAGAAATGATTAGAGGTTCAATCAAGTGGAGTAGAAGAAGATTGAAAATTTTCCCTAGTTGCTGTCGGTAGGAATACCCCTATTGCTACCAGTATCTATCAATTAGTGAGACTGTCAAAAATTTGATACCAGTAGCATATAATCATTTTTTGCAGAATTTGTGTACGCGCGCTCACACTATAAAAAGGGGTCCTTGGGTTCTTTTTCATCCCAAACACGATTTCTAACCCTAAAACTCACCCATCCACCTTCCCTCTTCACTCGTACCTCAAATCTTGTGATTTTAACTCAATCTACCTCAAAACTTGAAGATCTACACATTGGGTTCGTGAATCTCCCTTGGATTTCGGTTTTTGCACTCAAGGAGGTATGAACACTTGGTTTGAGTCTTGTTCTTGCTCCATCCACGTTTTTCTCTCATTCCCTTTGATTGTGAGTGAAACCTCACTCTTGTAACTCGTTTTTTCTAGATTTAGTCTCTTAAATGTGTAATGGAGCTTGGGTGGAGGTCGTTTTTGGAGTTTAGGGTCTAAATCAGTTGGTTGCTCTAGGGTTTTGCTCAAAACCCATCTTGGTAGGGAAATTTTTACCCGTACTAGGTGTAGGTGAATGTTTGATGTGTATATTTCCCTTATACTTGATAAGTCGCTTAAGCTTTGTTGAATCCTTTGAGGAACCCATTTTCCAGTTAATTTGATTTGATAAATGCCTCGATCTATACTTTCAGATGGTCTCCTTCTTATATTAGTTGTTGTATCATTCCATTGTTGATTTATGAGTTGGATTTTGGCCTTGGTTCCCATCAATTTGGTGTTTTGATGAGATATTCTATTTCAGAAGCTCTTAAAAGCTTATATGTTATTTTATATTGGAATTGTATATTCTAGGATGATTCTTAGCTAAGTCTAATGGAACATGGGTCATAACACGAACCTTAGATGTGTTGTAATGTGGAGTAACAGATGCATAACACGGATTGAAGGAGAATAATGGGTGTGAATTATGCGTTGACACGTGAGTGAACTTAGACGAACATTTAATGTGGATATGAATATTTGAAATAATGTACATGGGGTCACTCAATGCCTGGAATGACGCTAGAGCCATCCAACGGACGTGTCGCTAGGAATATGCCTTCGCCAAAGGGAAGAATACACGGGGTCTCGGACACCCAGAACTACACTAGGACCACTTTTAAGTGAGTTGCTAGGAATCTCTAAAACATAACGGTAAAATGATGACATGATGAATTGGGTGTGTTTAACATGAACGAGAAGTTGGGTAAGTATAGGGTACGATGCATTGGTAGTAAAGGAATCTAGTGACTTAATAGGGTATAATTCATTCCAATGGGTTCTCGTAAGTTATATGCATTGCTATGTGAAACCCTTATTCTTGCACATTCATTTCATTTCCATTTAGTTTTGATAGATATTTCTCAACTGGGCAAGTGAGCTCACCCAAATATTTTCAAGTAATCAACAACGTGCACATGGTGGATGCTTGTCGAGTGTTACATGTTTTGAAAAGCCTATCGAAAGGAGTTATCTAATCATCTTGTAGACTTAATTTTTTTTAAAGATGATTTTGTAACTCTAAGCTTATTGTAGTCTTTTGCCATTTGAAAATGATGTAATAACTTTCTAAGACATTTATAATGTATTTGGGGTACCGATACCCGTTTGACTTATATGTATGTATGAGTTTGACTTTTCTATGAAGAGAGGTCATGTGTTTATTTCTTAAATTTGAGAGCATGGCACTTTGGGACCGAATGCTTAATTGGTGGAAGAATCGATCGAGTGACGATGTGGCGGATTGGCCAAACGTGAGCCTTTGGGTGCCTAAGGCTTAGTTGGTGAAAGAGTTGATCAAGTGTTGATGCGCGGAGGATTGGCCGAACGTAAGCCTTTGGTACCAAACATAGAAACTTGTTTGCCTTTTTCTCAAAGGCATGGCCAAGTGTAGAAAAGGTTGAGTTGCAAGCAACTCGCAACAGTTTCCTCTCGATATTATGGATGCGCTTGTTTACCTTTATCTCAAGGGCGTGGCAGAGCGTAGAAAATGTTGAGTTGCAAGTTGTTTGCGACGGTCTTTCATTTTTCTCTCGGAGTGGCCGAACGTAAAAAAGGTTGAGTTGCAATTTGCTTGCAACAGTTTCCTCTCAATTTTATGGAGGAGCGCTTGTTCACCTTTGTCTCAAACACGTGGTAGAGCGTAGAAAATGTTGAGTTGCAAGTTGTTTGCAATGGTCTTCCACTTTTCTCTCGCAATGGCCGAGCGTAGAAAAGGTTGAGTTGCAAGTCATTTGCAATGGTCTTCCACTTTTCTCAAAGTGGACGAGTGTAGAAAAAGTTGAGTTGCAAGTCATTTGCAATGGTCTTTCGCTTATCCCTTGAAATGGCCGAGTCTAGATTGAGTGAGCTGCAAGTCATTTCCAATGGTCTTTCACTTGTTCCTCGAAATGGCCGAGTGTAGAAAAGGTTGAGTTGCAAGTCGTTTGCAACGGTCTTTCACTTTTCTCTCAAAGTGGTTGAGCATAAAGAAGGTTGATTTGCAAGTCATTTGCATCCATCTTCAACTTTTCTCTTAGAGTGGCTGAACGTAGAAAATCTTGAGTTGTAAGTCATTTGCAACGATCATCTCCCCGGGTAGTTTATTGGTAAAATCTGGGTAGTTGTTACTTAGACAAAAGAGGATCGCTTCAGTTTAACAAAAGGACCACTCTAGTTTAAAAAAGGACGGTCCTGTTTCATATCATGGGCTTGGCCTAGAAGAAGTTCAACTCCTCGTACCCGTGCAGGCTGACAAGAAGTTGAGAGGCTATTGTAATGGGCCGAATCTAACATGTTAGCCTACCAAGGGCCGAATGTAGTCACTCTGGGGCCGAAGGTACACGTTGGCTGACCAAGGGCCGAATGTACATGTTGACTGAATCTATAGTCGAACCTGATTATTTGCTGAACATAGTTGTTGATGGAGCCGAGCCAGGTCGAATGAGGTCTAGCTCAAGTAGAGACGAATAGTCCGCGTACAAACCAGAGATTTAGTTCGGTCACGTGGCCCTAGATGCGTTATGCATGACGTCACTTCAAGAAGTGGTTAAGACATGTACCTATCACGAGCTTACTTGGGGCCTAAGTCAAGTCACTCTATATAAAGGGTGGTTCTAAACCCTAGAGAGGTATGTCACTACTACTCACTCTTGAGCTTTGTATTCTTCCTCTCCTCCGATTGAGGCTGGCTTGGGCATTGAAGTGCCCCACGGCTAACGGCGACCGGTAGGCGCTAACGGTGTTCTCTTGTAGGCTTAGATTGAGGAAGGCGGCCCTCCACCTAGATCTGAAGTAGAGATACAAAGAAGAACAAGATCAAACACCTCCCCACATCCAAAAAGCCAAAAAGTTAAAAATTAAAAGCTATAAACGAGGCTTCCAGACACCCTCTTTACCGTTCGAAAAACAAATTGCCCAGAAGTCAAAACAATGGCTTGCTAAATCTCAAGTCATGGGTTCTAGGTGTTGCCAAACAAAATGCTCTATCAGGAAAGTGAATGTTTTGAGAGAGATGGTAGAACACAACTATTCGAGCACAACTCCAAACACAATCCATCATATACATGTTGGTGTGTGAGACTTATATGTATGTGAGAGATTTTGTTTGGGATTATATTCATATAATTGTGTTCCTAGCACTTCTAAACAACATGTACCTTGGAGCATGAAGCTCACTTCTAGTTTTAAGGCGACGATTTTTCTTTATTATTTTTGGGATTTTATCTTGTAATTTTGAGATTGGATATGTGAGTTTATCCACTATATTTTGTTGTATTTCTTATAATATTTCTAAACAATAAAAAAGAAATAAAGAAAGAGAATGACTTTCACCTAGACTAGAGCATTCGTAGTTGTATTATGGGCTGCTCTTACAAGATCGAGGGACATATCGAAATAAGCGTCAATCTTTGTGAGCTAAATATATTTTCTTTTAGCATAAAACCTCAATATGATCAAAATAATTTTTATCCCATTCTATCATACGAGAAATCATGAATAATGAGATACCATATACTCAATATTTTCATTTAACAACAACCCATACTTGGCAAGGAAATTGTACGTTACCATATACCTCTCATACCCATCTGTTAATACCCACCCCGATATTTTGGGTCCCACGGATATTCCAAAACAATTCGATGTAAATCAATCGTTTTGCAAACTATTTCCTCATAGTTTTTTTTAGATGGAAACTCCAATTTTACACTGTAGACATCCTAATTGGGACCCTACAAATATCCTAAGGCATCCCGGATGATGAAATAGATTGAAATGTGCCTCTGAAGCCTTGAACAATGGTTTTTGTACTTAAAACCAAAAGGAAATCTTCTTCAAATAAAACCCAAGCCTACACCATCCTTTAGTACATTCGAAACCGTCTTTGTCGATGTATTATGTCTCAATCCATCTTAAAATGAGGGAGATGCGAAGGTTTTACTAAAATGACTCTTTTTTTCTAAGCTTCTGAGGGTAAAATGGTCATATCTTTTGATATACAAATTATTTTCAATCCAGACCACTTAGGTTAGAAAGTAAATAGAGTTTGGTAGCAGCCGAGGCAATACTGCAAAGTTTGGCTTGGTTAAACTTGAGCGCTAAAGTTGTTGGTATGCACCGTAACTTTTCAGACATCTTTTTTGCAGCTGTTGGCCGGTGTGGGTGGTTTTCAAACATGTTTTTGGCGATCAAAGATGCTTTTCTCAATCCCCGACCTTGACCCATAATTATATTCACCCTTATTTGGAATTTTAACCTAATTTTCCCTCCTAAAACTCTGCTATAAATCGCCCCTCCTCTCCCTCATACCAATACTTAGCTGTTCTCTCTTTCCCACACCCACACATCACCAGACCAGTGTTGCTACACTTTCACACTCCATCAGATCTTCCACTCTCAATTTCATCCATATATTTCACCTTTCTAGCAAGAAAAACCTCTCAACACCTCAAAAAATTACAAAAACCTTTCAATTCTCAGACACTCCATAGATAACCAAGTCTTTGAAAGTCCAAACGCCAAGCCTTCAATTGCTTTCAACTCAAAACCCACAAAGGAGCATTGTTTTAAGCAAGAAAAATGTATAAAAACTTTTGAATCCACTGTTTCGATCAGCTTGAGGGATGGCAGTACTCTTAAGCTAGTCCTTTATACTGGTTTTTGGGCATACTTGGCCTTTTGGTAATACAAAATGGGCTTTTGAAGTTCAGGGCATGTTCCCGACTTGAGCACTCAAGTCCCCCCTTTTTTTTATGTCTCTCTGTTTTCCTTCTTAAATCAGTCAAATTGTTTTGTTCATATATGTTCATTGTGATCCAAAAGGGGGTTTGTTCATGGCTTAATCAGTCCATATGATGAGTTAACATTGTGATTTTTGAAATTCATTAGCATTGAAACTAAGTATTCTAACATGATAACTTGGGAATCAAAGGAAAATGTACCATTTTTCAAAAATAGAAGCAAAACTGGAGCAGTAAGGGATGGTGGCTTGAACACTCAAGTCAGCCACTTAAGCACTCAAGTCAGTTACTTGAACGCTCAGATAAAAAACAGATAGCAAATTTAGTCTTTGATAAAATAGTCCCTATTTGCCACATTTTTCATGGTTTAGCTTCTGTTACTCATTTGTTTTAGTGTATGTAGATTTGATATCTCGTCCCATCTTATATATATCTTATGTTTCATGCATTTCATGTCATTTATGCATCATAAATAGTCACTTCGAACAACACATTGCACAAGTATCCACCGCATACGTTATTATTTATGTTTCCTGTTTTTTGTTCTCCTATCCCCATTTATGTGAATAAAGTTGAAATATAAATATTTTGTAAATCCCACAAACACTTAGTAGAGACCTATGAAGCATGGGTACTTCAAAAATGTCGTCGTACGAGTATCGGGTACTGGTACGGGTATGGCTGCGTACGAAAAAAATACATACCGGGTATTTTTGCACTGTTCGGGTACGTCTTTGGTACGCCTGGGTACTCCGATGGGTACTTTGCTGGGTATGTTTGGGCTTATTTGTAAAAATTTTAGAACTTCAAGGGGTCTGAATGAAAAAGATTGAAACTTCAGGGGTTCATGTGCAATTTCGACAGCCTTTTAACACAAACAGACGTGTTTCAACTTTCATCAGATTAGGGCTTCTCATTTGAGAGACAAGCAGCAGCCATATGAGCAGCTCTCATCTCTTGGTTAGTCTCTCTCTCTCTCTCTCTCTCTCCTGGTTAGTTTCTATGCCCACTAAATCAGTCTATTTCCTCCCCTCCTCTCTACAGATCTGCAATCACGAAGTGAAGGAGAAGGTCGAAGTCATCTTTCTCTCTCTCTCTCTCTCTCTCTCTCTCTCTCTCTCTCTCTCATCCTGTAGGTAAAAAAATGCCTTTTGTTTTTAAATAAGACTCTATTTTAGACTGAATGGTTTTTAATTTTTATGCTGTAAATGATGGTGTTAGTAGACTCAGTAGTCAGTACGTACTGTAAATGTGGTGTATATAATTTTTTAATTTGATTTTAGGAAAATGAGTTCAAGTTCATCAACATCAAGCAATTTTGGTTCAATTTCTAGTTCAAGTGTGCCTTCTACTGGTACTGCTGCGAATGTTGAAGATCATTTTAACACTCCTCTTTGGAAATATGTCACAAAAATAGTTAGAAGAGCAGGAGGAGGGGGAGGAAACACAAATGGCAGTGCCACCTTTGTAATGTGGAGTTTCAGAGGTCTTACTTTAGGGTAAAAGCCCATTTGTTGCTAGTAAAAAACCAGAGTATAAGAATTTGTTCTTTGTGAGTGGTAAGCCCAATATTCTTGATGAGATAAGAAAATTAGATAAAGAAGCTAAAAATCGACAAAAGATTTCTCAGCCAAAACCCGTTCCTCTACCACCTTCCGCTTCCCAATTTAATGCTATGACAAGGATGGGGAATTTAGGGGCTGAAAATGTTTCAGGATTTTGCTTATAAGGGTATGAACCAACAAAAAAAGAAAGTCAGGCAACACTCCCTTAGAGAAAGCAATGAATGTAGGTGCTCGAGAAACTTTGCATGCTATGATTGCTCGTATGTTTTATTCATCTGGCTTGTCTTTTCATTTGGCTAGGAACCTATATTTTGTAGAAGGTTTTCGATTTGCTGTTGAGAATTATATTCCTGGTTATGTTCCTCCTGGTTATAACTTGTTGCGGACTACACTACTTCAAAAAGAAAGGGCAAACATTGAAAGGTTGTTGGAGCCTACTAAAAGAACATGGAATGAGAAAGGGTTGAGTATTTGTGTTGATGGATGGAGTGATGCGCAAAGGAGGCCTCTCATTAATTTTATGGGAGCATTAGATTGTGGAGCTATTTTCATGAGAGCTGTTAATTGTGAGGGTGAGACTAAGAAAAAGGCCTTCATTGCCAAATTACTTGGTGAAGCAATTCATGATGTTGGACCTTCAAATGTGGTTCAAGTAATCACTGACAATGCTCCCATGTGTAGTGCTGCTGGAGCAATCGTTGAAAGTAATTATCTGAAAATCTTTTGGACACCATGTGTTGTGCACACACTTAACCTTGCTCTTAAGAACATTTGTGCTCCAAAAATACAGGAGTTGCCGACTATGCATATGGTGAATGCATTTGGATTAAACATGTGACGTTTGTGAAGATTTTAATCGTGAACCGTTCTATGAGATTAGCTATGTTCAACGAGTTTGTGCCATTGAAGTTGCTTTCTGTTGCTGACACACGTTTTGCCTCTTCGGTTATCATGCTGAAAATTTTTAAACTTATTTCTTAGGGCCTCCAAGCCATGGTGATAAGTGAGAAGTTGTCTTCCTACAAAGAAGATGATGTTGGGAAAGCTGCATCAGTGAAGGGAAAAGTGTTAAGTGATATTTGGTGAGACAAGATTGATTACGTACTCTCTTTCACATTGCCAATTTATGAGATGCATAGATTTTGTGACACCGACAAGCCATGTCTACACTTGGTATATGAAATGTGGGATTCAATGATTGAGAAGGTGAAGGCAACCATCTATAGGCATGAAGGCAAGCTAGAAAATGAGGAGTCCGATTTCTACAAAGTTGTTTACCAAATTCTAGTTGAGAGGTGGACAAAAAGTACCACACCTCTTCATTGCCTAGCACATTCATTGAACCCAAGGTATATCGAGCTTTATAGTTATCTAGACTAACAAATTTACTTATACGTCTCAACAAGAATAACAAATTTACTCTCTCTTTTTTTTTATCTAGGTATTATAGTTCATTGTGGCTTGTAGAAAATCGTATTGCTCCTCACATGGATGAAGAAATTTCGACAATGAGAATGTAAAGCTTTCAATGATACTTTCCAGAACAAGATGAGAGGAGAGCTGCTAACATTGAGTATGCTAAGTTTTCTGGTTGTCTGTAAAGTTTTGGGAATGCGAACTCAATGTTTGATAGAGGGGCAATTGAGCCAATAGTTTGGTGGTTGGTACATGGGGCTTCCGCACCAATGCTCCAATATTTAGCATTCAAATTGCTTAGCCAACCATGTTCTTCTTCATGTTGCGAAAGGAATTGGAGCACCTACTCTTTCATTCACTCCATGAGAAGGAATAAGATGACACCCCAAAGATGTGAAGATTTAGTCTTTGTGCACTACAATATCTGTCTTCTTTCAAGGAGGACACCAAATTATACCCAATGAGAGACTAAGTTGTGGGACATTGCCGGAGATGCTTTTGATTCAATGTGGAGTGCCGGTATTCTTGAAATTGCCGATCTTTCCCTTGATGAGCTAGAGATGGAAGTTGTGGTGTTTGGTGATGAAGTTGATGATGTTTAAGTTGGCTAGTTCTTACTTCTTTGGACTATTTTCTTTCTTTCCTTTTTTTTTGTTTTTGTTTTAGAGCTTGCTTTAGGTGTTGTTGCTATAATGTTATGTAACCAATTGTTGGTTTTTATCCTTTGCTTTGCTTGCTATGCATGTTGCTGAAAATAATTACTGAAAATAATCAAGTTCTTTAGAGTTATGTTACTAATCTTGAAGGTGCACAAAGAGGGGGACTTACCAACTTTAGGTGCCATTTTTGGGAACTAGAATTATGGGGTACATACGCTAGAGTGAAGGCACATTTGCTCAAAATTCCTGGAAAATGGATAAGATTGTGCCCAAGAGTGACTTCATAAGACACTGTTGAAATGGAAAGAAAGATTGAAGGCTCAATTGTAGAGGTGAAGCCAGAAGAAGTTGAGGAGATGCCAGAAGTTGAAGAGTATGAAGTATTGAAGTATGAACTCTAAAACAACATTGCACTTGTTTGATCTATGCACTTATGAACTTTAACTTTTATTTATGTTGCTTTTGTGTTTGTGCAATGGAACATAGTGAAATCGGGGGGGGGGGGGGGGGGGGGGGGGAATTTACACTTACGTACCCAACCGTACCCGTACCCTACTTTTTAGGTTTTTGCCGTATCGCGTACCCATATTGCACAGGTACCCATGCTTCCTAGGTAGAGACCGACCCTCTGGTCGGGCGAGGGGGTGCTGTAAAACCCTTCCCCTCTCATAACCAAGCTCTTGAACCTAAGATGTTGTGGTGACAGCGCGGTATTTAAAACCTTATAAAAAATGAGGCGCGAGTTATTCAAGTTCGGTTCGTAGGGGACAATTCGTCAAAATCCGGATGGCGACTCTGATTCAAATGCCGGCTTCGAAGGGGTATCCACGTACACCTAAGTTGTACATTCCATAAAATAAAATAACATTTGTTTGTGTGTTTATCCAAGTCCAATATTGGTTGGATTTCTAACAAGGACATTCGTCTTTATGTGTTCCATAAAATGAACGGTTCACATGAATGGTTGGTTTGCAACTCTTGTGGAGCTCACAAATTTGAGTTGCATGTCTTGAGAGGATTGGTATGGAGGTAAGGTGTAAAGACCCGAAAATTCGTGTCAAATTTTCGATTTAAATTTAGGTACTTTGAGGAAATGTGTAAATGTTGGAACATGGGTCAATGTGGAAAAATGGTTTGGGTTGGGGCTAACTTGTAACACATTTGGAAGTTGTTGGGTGTAAGGTGTAATTAGGGCATTTGGAGTATAAAAGAAGAAAGAGGAAGAGAGAGCAATCACTTCTCCCTCTCCCTCTTAAGCCCAGCCACCCCTCCCCCGGGGCGGATGCAAGATTTATCATTAGGGGGGTTAAGATTCTATAATATTTAGTTCTCTCGTTTCATTTTGATGGTTCCCTATGAAGTTACATGCAAATTTTCAGACAAAAACATTAAAGTATTTTCGTACATGCAAATTTTGTACAGGATTTATCATTAGGAGTGTATTAAAATGGCGGAATCACAAAAAAAGAAAAAAATCAAGGGAGAATCGGTGAATTATTTGGGTGATGTTGTAAATATTTTGAGCACATTTGGGGCAAGTGAATTATTTGTGGGGCAAGGATCACAGCGTAAAGACAACAAGATATACTCCTGTGGGACAAAATTACAAAAATAACCAAAAAAATATGCATATCCTGGGGAGGATTTTCGGCTCAGGGGGGTCAACTGCCCCCCCTTGCCCTTACAAAAAATGGGTCACCTCTCTCGCTTGAAACGCTTGTAGATCCATCATCTATACATTGTATATTCACCATTACAAGCCCGGGTTTCGCGTGGGTTGGCTTGGAGACATGTTTTTGTAGGAATAACAAGTTTGGAAGGTTAGGATTTTGTTCAAGGAGTTGATTTGGAGCTCAACTACGCGAGGTGGGGGTTTCTTGTGCATTTTTCTTTGTGTTTGTGGATATATGAGTGGTACAGACATAGATTAAAAATGTTTTCTTTGATTTGTTGAAAAACCTTGTGTATTTAGAGTTTTGATTTACGTTTTGTTAGATCTTTGGTTGGATGGATTAAGACATGGGTTTAGATTGAAATTAATACTCTCCTAAGTCCATTTAATTAGTAGTTGGTCTTGGGATTTTTCTGAGTTTGAGCAAGTTTTGGTGAAATTGGATAAAAAATGTGAAATCTATAGAAAAATTGTTTGTAGGTGCGCTGTTTGGAATTTCTGCTCGAGCAGTTTTGGCATTTTGACTCCCGCGTGTTGTTTTGTGACCCCGACTCTCCCTTAATGCTCGTGTAGTCCCCGTTTGCACCGTTTTCCATCACATGTGTGATCCAAACTTGGGAATTTGTAAAAAATGTAAAGTGGGACTTGAAAACATTAATGAGAGTGTGGTGGAGGAAAATGGTATTCGGTACACGCTTGTAGACACGTAGTAGTTGACACGATGGGACCCACTACATGGTTGAGCATAATAAGACTGACACGTGGTTAAATTGAACGATATAAAGTCAAGTGACTTGGTGATAAGGTAAGTTACTAAAGCCACTCATCGGTGCGTCACTAGGAAAGGTTTCACGAGAAACACGAGATTCAGAGAATGGATGGCCAATTCTATAACCCCAGGAAGTTAACTTAGTGAATGAATCGAATATGAAATGTTGTGGACACTTCTTGCGTACTCATAGGAAACATGGATATTTATGGCATATGGGGAACGTTCGTTAGACCCTTGTAGAATACGTGGGTACTTGTGGGGTACGAGGGACACACGTTGTGTTGTTGTGGATATGCGGACATGTGTAGAATACACATGGACACTTGGGAAATGCTTGGACACTCGAGGGACACATGGATACTTGTGAGACACGGTGAGACATTGGTTGAGGATATTTATTGGGTACATGAATACTTCTGGGAATGTATAGATATGTGAGGGATAAGTGAACACGTTTAGGGTACGTGGATACTTGGAATGTGTTAGACCCTCGTGAACTGCTTTAACATGTGACTGATGCTTGTTATAAAATGCTTATTGGATACATGATATTGATTCGTGTGAGAGAAAGGACATGTTTGATGACTTGAAAGAGGAAACTTAAATGTTTTGAGTAAATGAATGGTACTCCTTCCGTCCCTTTTATAGTGTTCAACTTTCCATTTTGGGCTATCCCTTGATAAGTGTGTGTTTTGAAAAGTTAATGGCTACATTTCCTATTTTGCCCTTAAAAGTAGATTCCTT
The DNA here is from genome assembly GCA_020921065.1 of Vaccinium darrowii. NCBI lineage: Eukaryota > Viridiplantae > Streptophyta > Magnoliopsida > Ericales > Ericaceae > Vaccinium > Vaccinium darrowii. The sequence goes on from CM037159.1 coordinate 30,378,126, forward strand.
TTTGAAAGGTTAGTGTGTATTATTATATTGATAAGGGTAAGCAGTGTAAAGTAGATGTAAAAGTTGTAGAAGTTGATGTGAGAGAAAATAAGTTGGAATTACGAGGCTACATACTTAAAAAGGGACGAAGGGAGTAATGATATTGTGAGTACTTGGGCCACCTTTTGGTGCATCATTGGGCAGGGGTATAGAGGCCCGTGAATCTCGAAAGGGGTGAATTAGATCCATGAAACTTGATTAAGGGATCCAAATTCCTTAATGTTGGTTAACGAAAACCGTGATTAACCGAGGGATTGAGAACAATGAAACAAAATGATTATTTTCTTAAGAATGAACTGTATGGTGTTTAAGTGATGGTTTCATATGAGGGTTGTTGGATCTGCTTAGTTGAATTTCGAGGAAATGTGCGGAGATTGTTACGTGGAAATAACGAGATGAGTCACGACGAGAGACGATAGTTGAATAGTTGATAATCTAAATTTATTGTCATGTTGATGCAAGTAGGTGATGTGAGAAGAATCACTATTCTAGTACAAATGGTAAGGCATTATGTCAAGTCGCTTAAGTGTGAATGTGGAAAATGCATTGTTTATTATCTCTATTATGTCTTGTTTATGCATATACAAACTTGTTAAAAGAAACCTCTGTTGGGCGAAGTGAATACTCACCCCTGCTGTTTCAGGTACTGCTTGGAGCATGAGATGGAGTGCTTTATGTACATGACATAGTGAGAACATGGCATGAAGAACCTTTGGAAGCATTGTAAAACTTTACATTTTTGAAAGAATGTAATCTTTTAAGACATGTTTTATACGGGATAAGGGTACCGACTTTAAATTTGTCACTTATTGTAATTATGAAGTGTCGTGTGATGACCATGGACTAAGATATGAGTTTTATTGAGATATTCCAGGAGAGAAAATGTTTATTTATTTACGTTGAAAATCGAAGGAGTGACATAAGCTAGATGTGTGAATTTTCAAATAGGAGCATGTCAACATGTTTAATGCACAAACGCTATAGTGACAATGTTCGCTGATTATGTTTTATATCCCATTAAAGTTTCTCACTGGTCAAGCTCCATGGAATCGAAATGTATCAGGGCTCAAGTGATTCACTAAAGCGACGAAACCTTGAAAGCTACTATTCAAGTGTTAGTAGCGGGACGTAAAAAAGTTTCTCTCTAAAATGAGACTTGAAACCATTATTAATACAACCAAAAAGTTTTTCAAGTCTCATTGTACAGTGGATTATTAATCAAGCCTAGAAAATATACAACGAAACCAATAACATTAAAATCCACCCTTGAGTGTTACACCATCAAACAGGCCTGAGATTAGTTCAGCAAGTAATTTCCATTTTAATGTTACACCTTGAGTAACATGTGTTGGTTGTCCCTATATACCTTGAGTAATGTTACATGCCCAACTTTAAAATACGATTGTGTCCGGTACCGTTTAATACACATGGGTTCACATGTATCGAATGGTTTGTTAGGATCGAATCACACATGCACACGATATACGAGTATAAACACTAATAATTGACACAGAGATATACGTGGTTCCCCAAAATCGGGTACGTCCACGGGAGCGGAGAGAGTAGTCGTTTTATTGATGATCTGAGTACATAGAGTTTTACAATAGCAAGTATATATATGGCTGCCACTTCTATTCCAACCCTAATTCGCATCATAGCCTGAATACCCATAATGCCCTTATAGCACCGTACCGTACCACGGGGGGGCGAACCCCCCAAACCTTCAGGCCTACAGCCCAACCCAAACAGCTAAATCTACGATGGGCCAGTGCCTTGCTCCGCTCCATTTGGTCGCTCCGCTCCCTCACTCCGCTTCGCTCGACACTGGCCTTTTACGAAAACTTCTCAGTACCTCTCATACACAACATATGAGCCACAAGTTCCAACACGGTTCTAGACACAATTGTGTTTGATGAATTGCGCTAGATACTCTATATAAAAAATATGTATTTTTTCACAAAAAAACTGTAGAACTTATGCAATCCCCACACCATTATAGAATTTATCTTAAAGCGTTAATCTAATAGATTTTTGTTTTATTTTATAGTGACTTCTAACGAAGATTTTAATGTCTGATAAATCACAATGAAAGGCTATGAATTAAAATTTTTGATTTTGAACATGCCAACGATTTGTTTATCAGGTGAACATACCAATATTAATATGTTAAGCTCAAATGTAATACTCCCTCCGTTTCATATTGTTTGCCCCCTAAGAAAGTGCGTGCATTTTGCACGCAAAAAATAATGTACAAGCATTAATTTTTTTTCCAACAAACTTTACATCAATTTTAAGATCTCATTGAGAAGAAAAAATTGGTGTAATTCTTTTCCGAAAAAAAGTTCTCATAAACACGTTATTTTTTGTGTGCAAAATGCAAGCACTCCCGTCAAGAGCAAACAATATGAAACAGAGTGAGTACTAAAATTCATGACCCCTCCCAAACCTAATTTCAAGCTCTATCCTCACCTTTTTTGTAACCTAATTTCTGGCTCCGTCCTTACCCTTTCCTGGACAGTAATGCCATTGACACAGTATCTGATTTCCAACATATTTTTAACTTGCAGAAAGCAAAAACTGCTCTAGCTAAATTGAAAATTTTCCATTTTCATTACGACTTCCATTTTCAATTGTGATTCAGTTAAGAAAAAGTCTACAATCACAAGTGAGTGCTTCACACACTGATCACTGGGGTGTGTGGGACCCAATGTAAATATGAGTGTGCGTGTAAAAGCGATTTTGTAAGTATGTATAGTTGTAGAATAGTTGTTTAGATAGATAGTCAGAGGGTCTTTCGCTTGAAGGTGGTGCGGCAAATGATCCAATCTGAAAAAAGAAGGGTCGACATTCAGTTTTGTGCGCACAACTTTCTTTTACTTCAATTTTTTTTTATTTGGAACTTCACAAGATTAACTCAGGCTTGAAAGCGCGACTGTCATTTAGAACTTCACGAGATTTAACTTAGGCTTAAAAAGCACAATAGACTTACACTTTCACGACCAAACCAAGCTTATCACAATCACAAAAGTCCAAACGTGAGCCGAGCTTGAACTATTTATCCAAAAAAATTCTCAAGTTGGAGCCAACCCTGAGCAAGTGTAAAAAGAGTTTTTGCCAAGCCTGAGCAATACTATGTTGCTTGTTTGATTCGATTAGCGCCCTACCAGTGTGGTCTGGCGCAAGCATCATCCAAAAGTTTAGGAGGGAAAATTTTCTGTACACAAATGTGTTACTAAAAGTGTTAATCACAAAGTATTTCAGTTTTCTCACATATTCCAAGTAATTACTATGCCTTAAAAGTAAGCATAAGATTTCACCATTGGTATGCTTATCGACATTCAAAAAATTTCATACCATCTATTACACAATGTCAACTGGTGTAGGGGAACAAGAGAATCATCCACAACAAAAGTGAAAATGCAAGAGGAAATTCCACATTCATCGTTCACAAGATGTCTAGATACAAACAGGGCTCCATAGCCCGGGTCACAACGCCAAAAATGGTGGAATGAAGATCAACAATCCAATCTAAACGAGTAATCGATCAATTTGATTTTTGGACATATCCACCGTCGACAACGAGGTCATGCCCGGAGATGAATGCCGATTCATCGGAGGCCAGAAACAGCACAGCATCCGCTATGTGGTTGACTCTCAACACAATCCCTTTCAACGAAGTCAACTCCTCGTAAACCTTCTCGATCTCAGCCGCGTCCCTTTTGTGCGCCTCCCACATTAATGGTGTGGCCACGGCGTAGGGTGACACACTGTTCACCCTAATACCGTGCTCCCCAAGCTGTTGACTTGCAGCCCGAACGAGCCCTACCACAGCGTGCTTCGACATGGTGTAGTCTGTCCGCCTCTTCGTCCCCTTGCTCCCTGCCACGCTAGCGGTGCATATAATACTCCCTTGTACCCGTCGCTCCACCATTGCAAGCGCCGCGTGTTTGACGCACGCGGCCATGCCACGCACGTTGATTGCGAATAGGTGGTCGAATTGGGAGAGATCGAGGTCAAGGATCACCTGTGGAAACGGAATCAAGATTTCATATTGGGGGCGGCCCTGACGTGAATCGTAACATTTTGTACAACTTGTGCTGAGAAATTTACTGATATTCAATCTGAAATTAATTGGTGGTGAGTTTCTAATCTCAGTTTCTAAAAATTACTCTCATTAATGAGTGCTCGAATCGTATTGGTCTCAGAAAAATTAATGGCTAAAGACTCAGAGCTGAAAACAAACCAATCATGCATCCCAGGTTGATTACAGGGTTTAAACTAACCTTGATTTTTACTTCTTTTTAGACCAAAATATGATCAGTTGAGACTACAAGATGACAATTAATGTCTGATTAAATCTTTTTTTTTTTATATAAAAAATATCAATATTGTGAGTTTTAAAATAAAGGATTTGAATCATGGTAATAAGATTGTGACACCATATATTATGAGGGCATCACATGAGAATATATCTAATTTTGGCTAATTTTCAAAACTAACTTCTACTGATTTATTGCATTTTACGAGGCAGGTCATTCTCTCATAATATGTCATTCAAAAAGCCAGCTCCCAACTTAATTTAGGAATCGAAACAAGGCGCCTATACAAGAACATAGTTACATAAACCTAGTAGTGGTACTAATTTAATTTTAATACCTCCAGTACTATTTACTCGGTCTTAAAAAAATCAGTGGCGGACTTTGTACATAAAGAAAGCCTAAACCACATTTATTAAATAACTGGAACCATATTCCGTAAGTATATATTCTAACTTTATTGTAGCATACCTGCACTTCTGTTTTTATGACCCAAAAAAAAAAAAAAAAAAATCCAACTTTATAGGTTTAAAAAAAAAAAAAAACCCAATAGATAATGCGGATTTACATATTTCTCATGTATTTTATACCCGTGACCAATAATTAATAGTAACATTTTCAATACAACTATAGGAATTAAAAAAAACGCAAAGCACCAAATTAAGGGACTTGCAGGTTACTTTGTACAACAGAATTGGATTTTTTTTTTAGAGATATAAGCAATAAGAAATAGCACGAAATTAAAAAAGGAACCAACAAAAACGAATGGAGGGAGTGCCAGCCTGTGTTACAATTTGTGTGTCCGATTTTGACATACTCGATTACAAAATCATCTATGGCTTACCATTTATAAATTAGATAACATAGAGAAACAAAATTTAGCGCTTCCTAGATAACGATCGATAATGGACAAATAAATTGGGATGGACGGAGTATAAACAATAAGGCACAAAACAGAGACTTGTGGGATCAAGACACAAAAATTTGACGATGATTCCATCCATTAGGCTTTTCTGGCAATTTTTCCGAAAAACGGGAATTAAGGTCAGTTAATTTCTGTCAATTCAGAAAATTTGTTATCGCAGATCGAAGCCTAACCTGATCGGAGCGGCTCACGATCCCTGCATTGCTGAACATGATATCGAGCTGGCCATACGTTTTGACCGTCCACTCCACCGCGGCTTCGACTTGGTTTTCATCTGTGACGTCGCAGTGGACGAAGCTGCAGCGGTTTGAGCCGATGGCTTCCGCCACGCACCGGCCTTTGTCGTCTTGGATATCGGCTATCACGACGGCGAGTGCACCCTGTTCCGCGAATAGGTGGGCGGTGGCCTCGCCGATGCCGCTTGCGCCGCCGGTGATGATGGCCACTTTGCCTTGTAGCTTCTTCGCGGGAGTGGTGGTGTGACTAGTGTCTGTCATTGTCTATTGCCTTCACAATTACTCGATAATCGCACAGGATTTATTGCAGAAGGTATTCCATGGGAAATAATTGCAATTTTTCGTTTCTCTCTCTGTTGATTGGGGGGGGGGACCAAACATACTTTTTGTGTCGCGCTTGCACGCGGTGAGATTTGAACTTCTTTCCTGCCATTGATGCGAAAGGGTATCACACGAACGTATGGCTATGCAATTGTGGAACGAGTTTTTGTTGGATATTTTCAAAAATAGAGTTCAGATTTTTTGGGTCTTTACATAATATTCTGTATTTCTTTTGAAGGCTTGTTTGGTTTTTTATTTGGGAATTTTTATTCACTTTGGAGATATGGCGTGGGTAATTCGGCGGTTATTTCCTACTGTTACGGCGGGTAAGAAATTATACCAAAAGGGTGTGTGTCTAGAATGAAGTGGTGTGTTGTTTGCTCACACCTGATAAGAAAATTCACAACTTTTAATAGGGGTTGTGCCCTTTGGGGAAGGACACAACCCACCCTTTGAATGGGTGGTAGGCACGCCTATAATAAGGCAGCTTGGTGACTTATTTTGTTTCATCCGAAATGTTGTTTTGGTTGAATAAATCTGTTTGGAAGGTTGCAACATTACAAAGGGTTATACCCTTTGGCAAAGGATGCCAACACTCCTATAAATAGGCTGCCCCATGCCTATTTGTTTATCCGGAAAAATTTCATCCTTGCCACCCCAAGTTCTGCACCCTTATTTCTCTCTCAAATAGCTTTCGGTTCATAATTTTCTAGTGATCAAATTTTGCAGATTTGTTCGCTAGTGTCTTGGTTCTTTTGTTCATACTATCAAGTATTCTGTTCTACTTTCGGGAGTACAAACGTAGGTAGAAGATCCGTAGATCAAGCTTCATTGTATCCTGGAGGCAAATTTGCTGAACACGTTGCACACATTTGGTGGGGGCAAATATTGTCTTTAGGAAAGCGACTCAGTAACGCGCCTTGAAGCGGTTTATTTTCCATTTTCGAAGCGAAGTTCCAGATTCATTTTGGAGGTGCCAACAATTTTTCAACAGTTTTTAGTGCTGAGCGGGTACCCACGCGCACATCCAGGGACTGATCCAAGGGGGGGCATGCGGGGGCACGTGCCCCCGCTGACCCCCACTTGCCAACGAAAAAAAAAATTCTGGGAATGAGTTTCGTATATATATTTTTTGTGTCAATGCCTAGTAATGTAACCAGCGTGTGGTATGGTGGCAAGACACGCTACCTCCAAGTAGGAGGTTAAGAGTTCGACTCCTCTTCCATCTTTTTTAAGCCACAAAAGTTAAAACGTTATCAAATAAGGGTGATTGTTGAGGTTTGAACCCTAGACCTTTTGTTTCCAAAACAAATTGCCTTCCCTCTTTGCCACTAGACCAACAGCAATCTTTGTATAACAACTTGGTAGTTTTATTATATATTTTGAACCTATAATGGTAATAACAATTCCCCTAACATTTTTTTCCTGGATTTTAATTTTCTTCCTTCTTTTTAAGAAAATGATACAAAATCATGAAAAATTTGTTTAACTTAGATATTTTTTAATTTTAGAGATCTTTTACAATGGTCCCTAGTTTTCAATAATTCCTTATTTGATATGAAATTTAGAATCAATCTTCCACAATTTTTTGTCCCTAACAAAATCGTTGACTAGGAAAAAAATTGCACGATTATAATTAATAAAATGCCCCCACTGGGTTGGATTTCTGGATCCATCCATGCGCACATCCGGCTGTCCATTTTGATTTTGGATGGCCTGGATGCAGTGTTCGGGTACCATGTAGGCTCAGCGATATGGTACCCACCATCCCACTATGCAAGTCTGCAACTCCCGATTTGTGCCCACCCTCCCTCATTTCCTTTCTCTGTCTAGAAACTTTTTTGGATCGAAATTTTCCCAACAGCATGACATTTACCTACAATATTGTACTGGGGAAACTACAATATCGGGTTTGTACTCTGGGCTTGACGAATTGATTGAAAGAGAAATAAGCCTAATTGGTACTCCCATTCGTCTTGAATTTCTTATCTATTTTCGTGCATGCGTATCATTTTATAATTTTATATATATTTCAATTTGTAATGTTTTTTACAATTTTGAATCAAGACCCATATTGAATATATATAACGTTATACATACATATAAAAACATAAATAAATTTTCAAGGTGTCCTGACTAATGAAAGTGCACAAGAAATTCGGGACGAACGGACTACAGTATTGTGTAGTTTTGCTCAACATTCTTACGTTTCCATTGTTTAGATCACTTTTGAGAAGTTTCTTTAATTGGGTTGTTTGTTCCTCAATTAGATGATATAGAGATTTTGTGGTGGCGAGGTTTATGCAGTCACCAGCGACAACACGAAAATACCGTATACGTAGATAAATCGAGAGTTAGGGTGTTTCACTAACAAAAAGTGATTTTTTTTCCAAAACTAAGACAGGTCATTCTCTCACAATACATCACATAAAAAATCGTGAAAACCAGTTTATTCTAAAACCACTAACATAGTTTTTTTTGGTTTTTTGGATCTTTGACTTTAGAAAAAAAAAACCTTGTTCCACTAAACCTAGTTTTTCTTTGCTTTTTGGCTTCTTTGTGTTACCAAAACAAATTGTTTTTTTTTTTAAGGTTAGTGGAATTGTTTAGTTTTTTGAGGAGTTTTTTGTTAACGGAATGGAGCAGCTTTTGGGTTATTAACTAAGCTGGTTTTTCCAGTGGAACACTCCTTGAAGAGATAAGGGTTAAACCAAGGGCTCTGATTTGTTTTTGACACGTGGCATTCTAACAGGATTGGGGACAAAAGATGCGGACAGATAATAAGACAGAGGATCTCATGCCTCGGTGGCTAGTGCTGATTCTCCATTTTTGTTTATTTCTCCATTTCTTCATTTTTTGGGACTATTTTTCCGCGTATTGTTTTCTGTCCTTTTGCTTTTTCATTTTTCCTGTGAAACCAACCAAATGTTGACATGACACACTGGAGTCGTACTAAATTATTTTGAAACGGAGACAAAATAAGGGGCCACACAATTATTTCAATTCAACCCAGCTATGCTTACGCGAACACACATATACGAATGCGCACGAACACATCTTGACCATCTATTTCAAGAATCGACGGTCCAGATTTTTAAAAAAATCTTACATGTAAGAATTAAATCTTACATGTAAGATTTCTTTTAAAATCCGGACCGTCGAAAACACGTACAGACGGTCAAGATGCATTGTCCGTGCATATTGTGTACGCGTACTGTGCGTACACATTGAATCTTTGCAATTATTTTGATTTGACGGACTTTCTTTTTAAAGCTTCTGTTCATGGAATACAAGATGGAGACAATGTGCAAAACATCGACTCCGTCCTCAAAATTTGAGAGTATTTGCAGTACACACTAGAGTCATCCTCTCGCCGACAGCCACCCCACCTCCGTCGTACCACTTCCGGCGACCCAATAAATTAGTAAAATGTCACTAATTTTTAAAAGTTCTAATTTCGTACGGAAAATTCAAAATCAACTCATGCCTCCTCGCCGACCACCACCACATCTTCGGCCAACCTCTTCTTGCAACCCAAAAAATTAGTGAGATTTCATTGATATTTTAAAGTTATAATTCCGTAAAAAAAAATTCAAAAAATCGACCAACTAGTCAAATTACACCTTCTGAAACTAGTGAAAGCTCACTAATCTAGGATAATAGATCAAACTTCATACTTGGTGAAACCTCACTGATCATCATCCAATGCATGAGCATTTGCTGTATGACTTCAAAATTTTGATATTCAGTCATACCATCAATATTCCATTCATATATTGTTCTTCCATTATAAGATTTTTGATTATGGAAAAAATCTTCTTCATAAAGAATATCCTGAGGAGTAGGACGAGGATAATAATACCTACCCACAGCAGAATAAGGATGTTTACCTCTGGGATAACTTACTGGATTTAAAGAAAATTTAGGTGAAATTAGTTCAATGTCTGAATTGCAACTATCATCCTCCATTCCTCAAAAACCATGTTAATTGACAACTCTTTTAACCTTTTATCCAATTCTTTAGGAAGATCTGTACTCTTCTTAGGATTACTCAATTTAAATCCTTTTATATCTAATGGAGGACAAATACAGGTGGGTTTTACATCATTATTTTTAACAACAGGAATTTGGTTTGATTCCTGCTCCCTAATTTGATTTACTTGCTCTTCTATTCTAGTAAGTTGAGTAGCTAATGTTCCCAAATGTAAACTTGTATAATTAATTTGTTTATGAATTTGATTAATATTATCATCCTCTGTTGGTTTAACAAAGGCAATTGCTTCTACAAATTCTGGAGTCTGATTGTCAATAGAAGTAGATGATGTAGATGATGTAAGTTTAATTGGTGTAGTGGGTGGATGTAAAGATCTTATTATTCCATTAGAGGTATTCCAATTTTTATAATAATTTTCAATAATATTAATTGAACAATCAATTTCATCCCAATGTCTTCCATAAAACCATTTGACAAAAGGAATAACCTTTTTAGAATAATTTACCCAATTATAAAATTCTTCTATATATTTCTGCAATTATTCAACATTGTATTTAAAAAAATACTATTTTCTGAAATTCTCGTATTTTGAGTCATAAAATTCTTTATTAATTTCTGTTCGAAGCACAAAAAACTCATCCATCAATAGAGAAATTAATATCACTTGCCGTTGGCGATTCTCTTTTATTATTTTGATATATTGCATGAGGAATTTGATTCTCAGAAATTCTTAATCCCTCAATATTTACAGATTTAACCATTGATGGTTCAAGCTGTTCTAATATTGAGTGCCTGCTAGTATTAGGAATACTAATTTTATAAGGTTTTGGAGAGGATAAACTTCCCCTAGAACTTAGACTTCAAGCATAATTTCTTATTGGAGAGTCTCCAAAACTTATAATGACAGAACCATTGTCATCTTGAATTATTTGTTCAATATAATTATTTACTATTGGTTTTGGTGGAACGGTATTATTAATAGTCCAATGTTCTGGAAAAGTTATTTCTTCACAATTAATAAGCCTATTTGTGGCAACATTAAAGGTATACAAATTGGTGTCAATTAATATTGTATGTGTTACCCAAAAGGCAACCTAGGGGGGGGGGGGGGGGGGGGGGGGGGGGGGGGGGGGGGGGTGAATAGTGTTGCCTACAAAAATGCTCAAAATAAAAAATATTACAAATTAATAGAGAAAGCAAATAAATAATTAATTTGCACAACACAAAAATAAAAGAGATAAGGGAAAGAGATATCACACAGAGATGTATAGTGGTTCGGTCCGAGCTTTGTCCACTGCTCAGCCTAATCCACTGGCCTAAGGAGTTGCTGTTTTACTAATCAAACAACCAGCTTTTGGTGCCGATTAAACCTTACAACCTCAACGCTAACTTTCCCGAGGAGTTAGCCCAACCGCTAGAGTTTATCTCCCAACTCTAAAAATCTCTCACAGAACAATACGCTGTTCTGTACAAACTCACTGAGAATTATTGCTAACTCTCAATACAATAAGAATCTGTGAAGTGGAACTCTCTCTCAAAGAGTAGATACAAAAATTTTGCTCTCAAAGTTCTTGAAATAATAATATGAAAGTGAAGTGTGATTGCTATGAATATATTGCTCTGCAAATACTTGGTGCCTTTCTTCATCTGTAGAAGCTCTCTTATATAGGCTCAAATAATTAGACCGTTTGGAATAATCCCGTTGACAATCCTCTTGCAGTAAAACTTGATCTTCATAGGAACGTTGGAAATACTTCCATTTGGAAGAAAATATGAACGTTGGGAGGAAAATCTTCAAATCTGCAACGTTAAAGGCCTTGAATGGAAAGATCAAAATTCAATATGGCAGAATGATCACTTTATAAATGGATGACCAAGGGTCCAGCAAAAGGCCACGTGATATAAATCTACAAGTGCACTTGGAATGTGCCAATATTGAAATGCTATGAAAATATTTTATTAACTTTCTTTGTGGGTTATGTTAACAAAGGTAATAAAAAGACGTTGAGTTGAAATTCCACTGAAGTAGCTATGGATCTCTTCCTTAAATGAAATTCAACACGTTGAGAAGTAAATCTGCCGTTAAAAAAAACAAGAAGTAAATCTGCCGAAAATTTGCTCAAAAGCCTTTATTAGGAAAAGATCAGAAGTCAATGTTCCATTTAGGCTTAATTACCGGATGACCAATATATAAGGAAAGATGTTAGCTGCCCAAATTTGTTTCCTTACCGCCGCTGGAAATTAGAAGTGCACGTGGTATTAATCTGCAAGTGCCAATGCATGAAATGCTTATGTGGGCCAAGGTTTAAAAAAAAATGTCTTGATAGGTCACGTTCAAAATGGTAGTAGGCCAAGGGGAATTTTCTTTTGTACACTAGTTGCACACATGCATAAATATGGATCCAAAAGATACTTAGAGAAAATTAATTTTCCAAGGGCTGATCATGTGTTCGTCGTAAAAAAAATAATTTGATATTTTAACAAAGTATTTTCAAGAAATCAATTTTGCCATAAGATCATAATCAAAATCAATTATTTCTAACAGTATGATTTGGAGGTCCTAATTGACGCACCCTAGGATTAATTGTATTCATTAATCTATAGTAGATTCTATAGACCATAGTTATTACTTCAGATCTAGGAAGAAAATCATACCCTTTTGTCTGATTTCTTAGATTCAAAGCTTCACCTATATTTCTATCCGTCAAAGATAGGGTGAGATAAGGATAAGCATTAAAATAAACTAGTCCATGGCATAGGCTAGTTTCTATTGCAGCCATCAGTGAGGCTTTCCAATTATTACATCTACCATCCCTCAAAGTAGCCTGAAGACATGTGTCTGTTCCTAAAAGAGTAAGTGGTTTAAAAGCCAGCTGCACAAGTCCTATATGAACATATTTATATTATCAGTAATGATTTAAAACCACTCTTGGTTCCATAAGATTAATTATCTTATCATTATCCTCAATACTCTCAGTTCTTTCCATTGTTTTAATAGCCAAGCTACTTTTAAATTGAAACATACCATATTTATAAATTGTTTCTGGATTAACAGGTGGAATTGTCCACATATTCAATTTTTCCTTTTGCTCTTGCACATTAGCAAATTCAATTAATTCAGCATTCTTAATTTTATCAGATTCTGGCTTAAAATTTCTACTTAACATGGAAAATTTTAAAGTAGTTCATATATGAGCTTAGCATAGCATGATTCAATAGAAACAAAATACATATCAATTTCTACATGTATGATTTCCACAAACATAAAAGTCTGATATTCAAATATACACGTCTGCCAACGGCTTACGAGTCAAGGCCCAAATTCCCTTATCGGGACCACAGGGCAACACAAAACCTCAACGCGGCTTAGGTGACGTCCTATATTTCTGTATATCCGATTTTATGTTTATGAGAATTATATTTGCATAAAGTTATTTGTATTTTGTTGCAACTGAGCCATAGCTATACTATACTCATATATGAACTAAGAAATTAATGAGCCATCTGGCTCCGATACCAAACAATTGCAATAATATGAATAAAGGAAAATAAAATTATTGCAAAGGATCGATAAGGAGACTTACAGTAATTGAGAAGATTGGCTGAGCAAAAGATGGATTTTATTTATAAGAGTAGAAGAAAGATGTTACAAGAGTGAGAGAGGGAAGAAGAAAAGCCTGCCTTTCTAAATACAAACGCATCCTTTTATAAGGATCTACATCATCTACTTCTATTGACAATAAGACTCCAGAATTTGTAGAAGCAGTTGCCTTTGTTAAACCAACAGAGGATGATAATATTAATCGAATTCATAAACAAATTAATTATACAAGTTTACATTTGGGAACAATAGCTACTCAACTTACTAGAATAGAAGAGCAAGTAAATCAAATTAGGGAGCAGGAATCAAATCAAATTCCCGTTGTTAAAAATAATGATGTAAAACCCACCAGTATTCGTCCTCCATTAGATATAAAAGGATTTAAATTGAGTAATCCAAAGAAGAATACAAATCTTCTTGAAGAATTGGATAAAAGGTTAAAAGGGTTGTCAATTAACATGGTTTCTGAGGAAATGGAGGATGATAGTCGCAATTCAGACATTGAACTAATTTCACCTAAATTTTCTTTAAATCCAGTAAGTTATCCCAGAGGTAAACACCCTTATTCTGAAGCGGATAGGTATTATTATCCTCGTCCTACTCCGCAGGATATTCTTTATGAAGAAGATTTTTTCCATAATAAAAAATCTTATAATGGAAGAACAATGTATGAATGGAATATTAATAGTATGACTGACTATCAAATTTTTGAAGTCATACATCAAAAGCTCATGTATTCTACTGTTTGCAAACAAAATAATAATAATGATCATACAATCACTGGCTGGATTACTGTTGGTTTTACTGGCATGTTAAAAGGATGGTGGGATAATAGTCTCACAGAGGAACAAAGAACAGAAATTTTAACAGTTGTAAAAATTGAAGAGTGCTTGTCCGACCGAGTGAATGTGAATTAAACTAAAGACGCGTTCCAAGCGTAGGACTCTCGACCGGTGTAGCACAATATCCGGAAGTACCGGAGTCGAACCACAGAGATGGACGAACGGTGTTTGACTCAAAAGTGTTGAATTCTAGTTTAACCTGGCTATTAGGTAGCCACCCTTTGTGCAATTCGATTGATTTATCAACTAAATGGATAAAATTAATTAACTATGGGTTTAAAAGAAGAGTACAGCTGTGGGAACTCCAGCGTCCGCGACTAGCCCTATCCAATGTTCACTCGGGTCACCGTTCCTTCAAATAACCAATTTTAGAATAGGAAAAAGTTCCCTAACAAATGCACACCACCTGTCACCAGTTTCCGTGTGCAGTCGAGAGGAAGGGTCCGGATTCCTTCGCCCCGCTTACAAGGACTCCAGTGATGCTCGGGATTTGTACGTTAGAAAAAAGTTTCGTATCCCAAAATCGCTTAAGAATTTAATTATGTTGAATCGAGGTGAACATTGATGAGACTAGCCACGGGGTGCCTTCGCCCCGCGGCCACACCCTATGAATCTACTCACTCATGATTTCAACGGATGCAACAAACATATATTTAGAACTAAACATGATTCTAGCAAGTGAAATAAAAATAAAACACGATACCACAGGTTTGCGGCAAGAGAACGGATTTGAACACCAAGGAAGAACAAGAATTCAAAGCTGGAAAAGTACTAAGAAACTTGAATTAAACTTGAATCTGATGGAATCCTGAAATCAGCAGCCAAAGTTAAGAAAAGAAAACGTAAGTTATGAATTGTGTAACCCTAATTTCGAGTTGTAACGAGGTATTTATATTAGAACCCCCGTTATTACAATTAAAATCCTAAAAGAAAATAAAATCGCATTGCACGAGGACCAAAACGCCACCGTTTCAAAGCCAGTTAAGGCCCTCGGTAGCGCTACACCCATTCCTAGGTAGCGCTCCCGAGCTACTTAAGAACCGTTTGACCGGTTGACCTCCCTGTTGACCGTTGACCTCGAAGCATCTCGGTAGCGCTACACCCATTTCGGTGTAGCGCTCGCGGAGGTTCTGCCTCGTTTGTGAGCCCTATTGTGCCATTCCCGAGCGCTCCGTCAAATTCTTGTAGCGCTCCCGATGATACTAACCACTTTTCGAGAAATTGACTTCATCACTTAGTCTCCACAGCCTTGCTTGCTCTCACGTTCCATCGCGGCCTCTTCAAGTCCCTCTCATTAGCGCCAAAAATATCTCAACTTCTTGCAAATTAAGCACAAACACAAAATCCAACCTCGTGCACGCATTAAATGGAAAATGAGGATTAGCCGCACGTCTAACGCACTAATTCTACCCTACTTGGGCTCTTAAATTCATGAATTTCGCCGCCTATCACATCCCCCAACTTGAGCGTTGCTAGTCCCTAGTAACGAACGAGACAAAAACAACAAAAGAAAAATAAAAACTCAACAGGGGATACGAGGGTTATGCAACCTGTACAAAAATCAAGTGAACACAAAATTTTCTCCTCATTGCCACCCTTAACTTCGTCACATGCATGCCCTAACTAAGATTCGAACAATTCCGCACCAAAACAATTGTAGAGATAAAAATGCTCCCACAAAGTCACAATGTCACTCTCACTCACCGGAACACTCAACATCCCATGCGAGGCACTTGGCGACCAACGTGGGATGAAACAAGAAACCACCACGTGCCAATCAAAACAACGCCAGTTATAACAATAAAAGCTCAACGAATATAAGATACCACACATTCATAACCAAATATAAAACATGCATGTAAGCGAGTCAAACAACGTGCATCGGGTCAACTAAGGACTTCATTAGGCTTATAATGACCGCGGTTGCAAAAGAAAAAGATAACTTGCAAAGGGTGACGGCCTATAGAAGCGCATGGACAGTCTACCCTGACTGGCAGCCACCTCGACTCCGGCACCACACCGGTGCTCAACACATAACATTAGTCACGAGTATAACAAAAGTACGAGTTATAACACAACACATAAAATGACAAGACTCATACCACCGACTCACATCAAACTCCCAGTACATGAACAACTTCACACCACCACATGAAATAACACATAAAATGATAAAAACTGCTACCCAAACACATGAAATGACACCACCTCCTAAGTCCAGCTCTACGCTCAATCTCCAACCCCAGCATCTGAATGCTCCTCCTCCTCAGCTGGTGCATCTGCGAAGTCATCGCTCACCTCCAACTCCGGCCACTGTCTAGGTCGGAAAGGCCCTGGATTCTGCCCGAAAATCTGCGCCTCCAGGTGGTGCTGCCTATCAAGTAAGTCCATCTGATTCCTAGCCAACTGCACCTGCTCCCTCTTCAACTTCCGCTGGCTCTTAGCGATACCCGTCACACAACCAAATATCTTCTCCAACTAAGTCTTAGTACTAGCGCTAGCCAGCGGTGGAGTAAGCAACGACCCCTAAATCCCCCTCAACTGGCCCATACTCTGCTGAAGGATGGACGAGTCCATATCCCCTGGCCTCAACTCATCATTGTTATAGTACCGCCTCCCCGGAACGTTTCTGCTCTTAAGAATTTTGGTAATCAGGCACGGAAAAGGCATCCTTAAAGTAGTCGGAGCATCTCTAAAATCACACATCTGTCCAAAAATATATAGGGCCCAATCACACACCGTGTCCTCACCCATGAACGCATACATAAGGTTCCCAACCAATCTCTGGGGTGCGCCCTCCTTACCCCTAGGATACAAATTATAACAAACCACTTGGTTGAGGAACCGGTAGTCTGGCTAGAACCGGCCAGGCCAATGCGGAATTTTAGCGTTTCTACGGTTTTCATACAAATACTCTGCCACCTCATCCTGGTTGAAAGTCTCATCTGGCCTAGGGAAATTTATGAGTCCCGTAGGCCTCGGATAGTCCCATGCAGTGGCTATCTCAGCCGCATCAATAAACACGGGAGTGTTACCAATTCTCGACTTAATCCGGGCACCCGAAGCCAAAAAGTGACCCGACTCTGACACAACCATATTCTTATAAAATTCTTCTACTAAAGCATTATTGTACCCAGGATTAGGTTCAAACCAATACTTCATACCTTGGTCCCGAATGACGAGAAAAGGAGTGTATTCCGCTGGCCACGAATCATCATCAATAATGTGCCGCTCATTCTTCACCCCCCGGTTCTTAATCGATGACTCCCATGCAGCCTGATTATCCCTCTCAATCTGCTCACGATCCCTACGCTTAGCCCGGCCCTGTGGGACTCCCTTAGCCCCACCAGAAGACCCAGCCACTGCCTTTCCCTTGCCAGTGTTTTTTGCTTTTTAGGTGACATGGTTTGGTAGGTTATGGGCTAAAAAGGTGGGGTTAGGATTTTTCTGATCTGGAAATTTTAGTGGGTTAGAGGAATTTTGGGTTGGAAATTATGGCAGAGGAGGGTGAGAGAAGTGTTTTTGTGAATTTTGGTGAAGAATGGTGGAGTTTTGAAGGAGTTATGGAGTTTTTAGGGTTAGGGTTTGGTTGGTTATGGAGGATGGAGAAAGAAGATGAAGGAAGAAGAAGAAGATGGTGGGGATAAGAGAGAGAGTGGTTCGGAATGGGGGTAATGGGAGAAGACATGGGGAAGACCCCATGTTTGACCGGGTTTTTTTTTTTTTTTTTTTTTCCTACCGATGTCCCCCGAGCGCTACACCACTTTAGGTGTAGCGCTACCGAATGCCTAATTTTTTTTTTTTTTTTTGGGAAAGTAATGGGTCAAAGGGGTCGGTTGACCTTCTTTCTTTTCCACCTCTCTCTTATCATTAAAATGGGTTAATTGGGGGGAAGGAAATGGTTTAAGGCTTTGGGTTTTGACCGGAACACAGGTTTTTTTTTTTTAACCAAAGACATGGCACCCAAAAGCAACATTTTAATTTTTCCAAAACGACGATGCTCCTTTATTCCAATGGTTCGAGGCCTCTGAAATGTGCAAGAGCTGGACTACCAAATTAATTCCACCCCATCACCGGTTTCCTAGGTTTGACACAGAAACTGACACGGACGGGTCTAAAATGGGGTCAAAGGGACTCGTATAGTGGTTTAATCACACAAGAGCTGCCTTGTATCATCCCCTAAGCACGTTACCAACTCTCACAACATGCGTGCAAAATATTCAGACTACGACTTGTGGTACAAACGCCTACTATTTTGTGCAAGTGTGGAAATTGATGAACAAATAAAACATGGGATGGGATGCTTTTAAGGACACACTGCAACTAAGTGGGAAAACTTACTCAATGTCACTCATGGTGCGAAAGTACTCAAACAGAGATGCCAGATAGATGCATGTGAATGAGTTAAACAGGCAAACAATGAGAAAAGAATCTAGCATACTCACCTAACTTATACAAACAAGCATAACAATCGTATCCCCGCACACAAAAATTTAAAAATGAACCCTAAACCGACTAACAACGCTTCAAAATAAAAATGTACGTGTTCAAAGTACATCCCTTCCCCCAACTTGAAATGGGCTCTATCCCCAGAGCATGGAGACAAAGAAAAAGACAGAACAAAGAAAAGGAAAGAGTGAACCTGGCTAGTGTGGTAGCACGCGAACCCTGCCAAAAGATTGAAACCATAACTACCGAAAATATGCAAATGGCATTAGTCCTGCCCGGCTCGTGTTATCCAGGCACCCACAAAAATAAAAAGAAGAATAAAAACAACCACAAAGAAAATAAAACACGCCACCAAGATAGTCATGCGATGAACGTGTAATACTTTTCTCCCCATCCCCCAACCTGAATTGCAGGGTGGGTGGCTATACAAGACCAAGAGGCAATTTATTATTATTTTTTTTTGGGTTTTTTTTTTTTTCAAAAATTAAAAAAATAGACAAGAATGTATTCTAATCGCCCTTACTAACCGGAGCTGGGCACACGATCCTTATTTTAATAGCGGCGTGCAAAGCTATAAAACCCAAGTCAATGGTGGGTACCTCTATTGCTAGAGGCCGGGTCCACACTCAATTAAGAGCATGGTACGCGTGAGCTACCCATCAAAACATGGCTGATAAAGCCTACTCAATTGGGTCGTCCTTATAGACAGGATCGACCAACTCCTCATCCGGTTCACCTACTTCCAGAAATTCCAAATAGGGTTTAAGACACTGTCCATTAACTTTAAACACATGATCATCCTTAGAATTGCGGACATCGACTGAACCATTTGGATACACATTAACCACTACGTAGGGACCGTCCCAACGCGACCTCAACTTCCCTGGAAACAAATGGAGACGCGAATTATAGAGTAACACTTTCTGGCCAACCCTAAAGGTTTTGCGCTAAATGTTCCTATCATGGTACGCCTTAACCTTAGCTTTATAGATGCTAGCGTTCTCATACGCGTCATTCCTAAGCTCCTCAAGTTCACACAACTGTAACTTCCTATGCTCACCCGCCTCACTTAAACTAGAATTCACTTTCTGAATGGCCCAATATGCCTTCTTCTCTAACTCAACTGACAGGTGGCAAACCTTACCGTAAACGAGCCGATAAGGTGAAACACCCAATACCGTCTTGTACGCAATGCGGTAGGCCCACAACGCATTGTTTAACCTGGTGGACCAATCCTTCCTAGTCACACCCACAGTCTTCTCTAAAATTCCCTTGATTTCCCTATTTGCTAATTCGGCATGCCCATTAGTCTGGGGGTGGTAAGAAGTAGACACCTTGTGAGTGACTCTAAATTTCCCCATTAATTTCTCAAACGACCGACTCGTGAAATGCGTACCCTGATCTGAGATAATGGAGCGTGGCACGCCAAACCTCGACAAGATATTACCCTTAAGGAATTCTATCACAACCTTAGACTCCAAAGACTTAGTGGGAATTGCCTCCACCCACTTCGACACATAATCCACCGCTAACAAGATGTACTCAAAACTATGAGACATAGGAAATGGACCCATAAAATCAATACCCCAGCAATCAAACACCTCTAGCACAAGAATAGGCCGGAGGGGCATCTCATGACGTGAAGATAACCTGCCAAGCCTTTGGCAACGGTCACATGACCTACAAAAAGCATGCACACCCTCAAACATATCGGGCCACCAGAACCCGCACTGCAAAATCTTGGCGGTGGTCTTCTTCGCCGAGAAGTGACCTCCACCGCCTCACCATGACAGAATTCTATAATCCCCCTCTGATCGGACTCGGGGACACATCTACGCACAATCTTGTCCGCGCAGTACTTAAACAAATATGGGTCATCAAAATATACTGCCGGACATTCGTCAAGAAACGCTGCTTTTCCTGGGTAGACCAATGGGAAGGAATTTGCCCAGTTACTAAATAATTGGCAATATCAGCATACCATGTGCACTCATTAGCAGCAAACAACTGCTCGTCTAGGAAAGAATCTCTAATGGGAAGATCCGAGGAGGGGTCCTCGAACTCCAAACGAGACAGATGATCAGCTATTACATTCTCTACCCCTTTCTTGTCCTTAATGATGAGGTGAAATTCTTGCAGCGGAAGAATCCACCGAATTAGGTGAGCTTTCGCATCCTGTTTGGTCATCAAGTATTTCAGGGCCGCATGATCGGTGAACACCATGATCTGCAAACCCAACAGATAGGATCGAAACTTATCTAAGGTAAACACCACCGCTAGCAACTCTTTCTCGGTAGTGGTGTAATTCATCTGTGCTTCATTGAGCGTCTTGCTCGCATAATAGATCAAGAATGGGTCTTTCCCTCTCCTCTGCCCTAAAACAGCTCCGACTGCATAGTCGGATGCATCACACATAAGCTCAAAGGGAAGACTCCAATCAGGAGACTGTACAATAGGCGGAGTAGTGAGACTCTGCTTCAACTTTTGAAATGCCTCCTCACATGCATTAGACCACACAAAGGGTGCGTCCTTTGCCAACAACTGACACAACAGACGGGAGATAGCACTAAAATCCTTAATGAACCGCCGGTAGAAACCGGCGTGACCCAGAAATGAACGCACATCCTTTACAGAATTGGGAGTAGGAAGATTACGAATCAAGTCTATCTTAGCCTTGTCCACCTCGATACCCTTGGAGGACACAATGTGCCCCAACACAATTCCTTGGGTCACCATAAAGTGGCATTTTTCCCAGTTCAGCACCAAGTGCTTCTCTTCACATCTCTTCAACACCTTGCTTAAATTCTCAAGGCACCCATCGAATGAGTCCTCGAAGACTGAAAAATCGTCCATAAAGACCTCTACAATCCTTTCCACCATGTCGCTAAAAATTTCCATCATACACCTGGAAAAGGTACCAGGTGCATTGCACAACCCAAAGGGCATGCGACGGTAGGCATATGTACCATACGAACACGTGAAAGTGGTCTTTTCCTGGTCCTCTAATGCAACCTCTATCTGATTGTATCCCGAATACCCATCCAGGAAACAATAAAAAGCCCTACCAGCCACCCTTTCCAGAATTTTATCAATGAAAGGGAGAGGGAAGTGGTCTTTCTGGGTACTCGCATTGAGCTTCCGGTAATCTATGCATACTCTCCACCCTGTAGGAATCCGGGTTGGCACTAACTCACCCTGCTCATTCTGCACAACAGTCACTCCAGCCTTCTTAGGCACTACTTGAACCAGACTCACCCACTCACTATGGGCGATCGGATAAATAATACCTGCATCTAAGAGTTTAAGAACCTCAGCTCGAACCACCTCTTTCATGTTGGGGTTCAGGCGTCGTTGAGGCTGCCTAGAAGGCTTTACACTATCCTCAAGAACGATTCGGTGTGTACACACCGTTGGGCTTATACCTTGCAAATCAGCCACGGTCCAGCCAAGCGCGCCGATATGCTCTCTCAACAAATCAAGCAACTTCCTCTCTTGACTCTCCTCAAGGGCCGAGGAGATCACAACCAGATAAGTATCATCACCCTTCAAGAAAGCGTACTTAAGCGTGTCCGGTAGAGGTTTTAACTCTGGTTTTGGCGGCTGAATCGACGACGGAAGAACCTTGGGCGGAGGGTCGCCCAGAGGCTCGAACATTGGGTCATAAGAGACCCCAGATACTTCCTCAATTGAATCCTTGACATTTAACATTTCTAACACACTTCCTACCTCTGGAGAATCTAGAAATGACGCCTCCTCGGCGGTAAGAGCAATCTCCAAAGGATCCTTATACAGGACTGTATCGATATGCTCCTGAATGAGCGCGTCAATCAAACTCACCTCTTCTACCTCCTCATCATCCTCCTCAAGAGTACTAACATTATAGACATCCACCTCCATCTTCTCCTCGCCAACAGACAACTGGACCCTGCCAGTTTTGCAATTCATGATGGCATTGGAGGTGGCTAGGAAAGGACGACCTAAAATGATGGGAGTCTTCTCTAAAACCTCAGGATTCAAGCAAGTGTCTAGGACAATGAAATCCGCGGGAAATTGGAACTTACCTACCTGAATCATCACATCCTCCACCACACCCTTGGGTATTCTTAAACTCCGGTCTGCCAACTGCAGCATGACAGGAGTAGCTCTCAGATCGCCTAGGCCCAGCCTCAAGTATACTGAATAGGGGAGTAAGTTAACACTTGCTCCTAAATCCAGCAATGCCTTATCGAGCGTCTGGCCTGCGATATCTACGGTAATGGTGGGACACCCGGGATCTTTGCACTTGGCAGGAATCTCAGTCTGAAGAATGGAGCTCACCTGCTCTATTAGAACCACATTGTTCTGACTCTTGTGCTTTTTCGTGCAAAGGTCCTTCAATACCTTCGCACACTAAGGAAAGCACTCAATCGCCTCCATCAAAGTGATAGGTGATTGCACTCTCTTGAAAAGTTCTAACATCTTGAGGTTCATATTTTGCTTAGGTTTCACCGCCAACCTTTGGGGAATGGAGCTGTTGGGACAGTTGGCGGCATTGGAGTCGTGGGTGCTCCAGCTGCAGGCATCACCACCTTAGGTGACTCCTCATTATCTTTTACCTCCTTCCTAGGGACCTCGACAATTTCAGGGGTTGCTCTCGGTGCATCAACCGGCTCCGGGGGTGGAGCTGGTTTCTGCTTTGACGGGATGGACTTATCGATCTCCTTCCCACTCCTGAGAATGGTGACCGACTTAGCCTCCTCCTGATTCGGGTTCTGAACATTAGGACCTGGAGAATTTCCCTAATAATGGGCACTCGCCGCACTACCCTGGGCTGGAAACCTACCCTTCTCCTGCTGCAGTTGACCGACAACCGCCATGAGTTGTGACATTTAGGCCGTAAGGGCCCCAATTTGCTGTCTTGTTTCCGTCTGAAATGTCATTTGTGACTGCATC
The DNA here is from genome assembly GCA_020921065.1 of Vaccinium darrowii. NCBI lineage: Eukaryota > Viridiplantae > Streptophyta > Magnoliopsida > Ericales > Ericaceae > Vaccinium > Vaccinium darrowii. The sequence goes on from CM037159.1 coordinate 30,401,781, forward strand.
AGGGAATTGACAGTATCCTCTAACTTATGATCACGCGCGGTCATCTGCGAATAACCTGGGGGAGGACCACGAGTGGATGGACCTGCCCCCCTACTAGGCTGTGGCTGGTAGTGAAATGGGATGACCTGGCCCTGAGGGGGCCTGGACAATTGGGACTGTTGAAACTGCTGTGGCGGAGGTAGCGCAAGGGGTTGAGCTTGGCCTTCGCCTACGGGTCTGGAATCCGACCACCCAAAGTTGGAGTAATCCCTCCATCCCGGATTATACGTGGTAGAATAAGGGTCCCAAGTTCTGACTGCATTTACCTCTTCTTGATTAAACTGACTCGCCCCCTTGGCGGCAATAAACCCAGGGCAGGCGGGTCGCGGTGTGCCCTTTACATTCACACCACACACAAACTTCCTCAATACCTACCTCATTAACTGGACGAGCCTGTCTCACCTCTAGTTCCTTTAATTTCTGCGCCATCTTTTCAACCTGAGCCTGGAGTCGCTGGTCACGGATGGTAACAGGGACAACGTTGGACCCAGAAGGTTCGGATCGATCAAAATCGGATGGTTCTAAAGCCCTCTGCCTATCCGCTAGGTCATCTAAGAAATCCCAAGCCTCATCTGCTGTTTTGGACAAGAAATCGTCCCCTTTGCAAGAATACTCTACGTGCTGGACTGTCTCAGCGTTGAGACCCAGATGAGAGAATCCTGCTAGCTGAATTCTCTCAAAGCCATGGTGTGGCAGCCTTAGGAGCAAGTCCTTAAAATGCTCCCATGTCTTGAGAAACAACTCATCCCTCTCCTGCCTAAAACCTTGGATTTGACGCATAAAACTCTTAGTCTTAGCCTCAGAAAATTACTTCCTATAAAACGCGTCACGCACTTGTGCCTAAGTGGTGAAGGATTGAGGCTTTTGCATTCAGAACCACCTAAGCGCGCCATCTTTCAGCGTTGCCTCAAACAGCTTGAGGCACGCATTCTCATACTGGGTATTGGACGCAAGATTGTGCACCAACCCCTCAAATGTCCGCACATGCTCATACGGATCATTAGACTCCCTCCCATAGAAACTAGGAAGGCTATTCAGAACACCGGGTTTGACTATAAAGGCATTGCGTGCCGTTTTGTGTCTCTTGAGGGAACGCAATGGGTTCGGGAGGAGTGGTCCTCTCAGGGTGTATGTGCTGCCTCAAGGACGGCTGATTAGCTACTTACTGGTCTGCCATCTCGCCTATCTCTGACTCTGACTCCGAAACTGACTCTGGAGCTGACTCTAACTCTTGTTGGAAGAGAGGATTGCTAACACTAACTGACTCAAAAGGCAACTCTATATAAAGACCACTAATGGGAATAGACTTTGACTTATGCTCAGCTAATTTTGACTCTGAACTAGAAGATGAAGGACTAGAAAACACAGGCTGACTCGACTCCAGTTCTTTTGGAACTAACCGGTGTGTAGGGTCACGATAATAAAGGGGATCCCGTTTAGGGGACACCTTCTTCTTTCTACCTATGGTGACTCAACTAAAAGACAAAAGACACGAAAACTCACACTCTTGAACACACGTCGCCGTCCCAGGCAACGGCGCCAAAAATGCTTGACCGACCGGGTGAATATGAATTAAACTAAAGACGCGTCCCAAGCGTAGGACTCTCGACCGGTGTAGCACAATATCCGGAAGTACCGAAGTCGAACCACAGAGACGGACGAACGGTGTCTGGCTCAAAAGTGTTGAATTCTAGTTTAACCTGGCTCTTAGGTGGCCACCCCTTGTGCAATTCGATTGATTTATCAACTAAATGGATAAAATTAATTAACTATGGGTTTAAAAGAAGAGTACAGCCGTGGGAACTCCAGTGTCCGCGACTAGCCCTATCCAATGTTCACTCGGGTCACCGTTCCTTCAAATAACCGATTTTAGAATAGGAAAAAGTTCCCTAATGAATGCACACCACCTGTCACCAGTTTCCGTGTGCAGTCGAGAGGAAGGGTCCGGATTCCTTCGCCCTGCTTACAAGGACTCCAGCGATGCTCGGGATTTGTACGTTAGAAAAAAGTTTCGTATCCCAAAATCGCTTAAGAATTTAATTATGTTGAACCCAAGGTGAACATTGATGAGACTAGCCACGGGGTGCCTTCGCCCCGCGGCCGCACCCTATGAATCTACTCACTCATGATTTCAACAAACGCAGCAAACATTTATTTAGAACTAAACATGATTCTAGCAATTGAAATAAAAATAAAACACGATACCACAGGTTTGCGGCAAGAGAACGGATTTGAACACCAAGGAAGAACAAGAATTCAAAGCTGGAAAAGTACTACGAAACTTGAATTAAACTTGAATCTGATGGAATCCTGAAATCAGCAGCCAAAGTTAAGAAAATAAAACGTAAGTTATGAATTGTGTAACCCTAATTTTGAGTTGTAACGAGGTATTTATATTAGAACCCCCGTTATTACAATTAAAATCCTAAAAGAAAATAAAATCGCATTGCACGAGGACCAAAACGCCACCGTTGCAAAGCAAGTTAAGGCCCTCGGTATCACTACACCCATTCTTAGGTAGCGCTCCCAAACTACTTAAGAACCGTTTGACCAGTTGACCTCCCTGTTGACCGTTGACCTCCCTTGGTGTAGCGCTCGCGGAGGTTCTGTCTCGTTTGTGAGCCCTGTTGTGCCATTCCCGAGCGCTCCGTCAAATTCTTGTAGCGCTCCCGATGATACTAACCACTTTTCGAGAAATTAACTTCATCACTTAGTCTCCACAGCCTTGCTTGCTCTCACGTTCCGTCGTGGCCTCTCCAAGTCCCTCTCATGAGCGCCAAAAATATCTCAACTTCCTGCAAATTAAGCACAAACACAAAATCCAACCTCGTGCACGCATTAAATGGAAAATGAGGATTAGCCGCACATCTAGTGCACTAATTCTACCCTACTTGGGTGCTTAAATTCACGAATTTCGCGCGCCTATCAAAGAGATACCAGGTCAACAACCTAGACCACCTCTGGGTAAAAACCAAGGAAGGTGGGTGTGGCGGAAAGTACTCTATGGACGATTCATCCATAGGATTCAAAGTATTCTGAAATCCATCTAAATGTTAATCTCAAGGTGGTATCTTTTTTTGTTTTCAAAGGCTTATCCTCAGTTCAAATCTGCTGCTGCAATTATGGCTATCATCTGTTGTTATGCTTCTACTACTACCTTTGCTGCTTTGCTGCTGCTGTGTTTCTATTTACTGCTACATTTCATGCTGCTATTATGCCTTCTGCGTTGAGTTTACCCTGTGCTTTTAAGAGTGTTCAAGGTTGAGACTTATTAAGCCTGTTGGATTCATCTTGAAGTGCTTTTGTTGCTGGCATAATACTCTAGTTGCTGGATTTTAAGCTGTTGGTTTCATTTCTGAAAGTGCTCATGTTGCTTCTCTTTTGCTGCTACTTTATACTTGGAATGTTTGTTGGGTTTTGCTACGGAAAGAATGTAGGCTGGGGTTACTTGATGGAATTCTTGGAATGCTTGATGCTAATCTGATATTGGGAACCATTTTGCTGTCAGAGTACATTCTGGGCAGCATTGCTTACTATCAAAGCTCTGATTATTTGTTGTCAAGACTTCCATTTGCTGCCTATGCTATCTTTGTTGAATGCTGTCGATTGGGATTCCTACTGCTACTACTATATTTGGAGGGGAGAGATTAGGAAATATGTACTGGAGTTTGTCTCTATATGGTTGACCTCTTCTTAACCGTTTGTTTTTTCCCCTTTGGTTCTTGGCGGCATATGATTGTAGCAGGGTGGGGTGCCAACCTGGTTGGGATTTCTCCTTGCGTTGTGATGCCCTCTTGCCTTGCACCTTTTAATCTTTGTAATCCGTTTTCAAAGATTAATAAAAAATTTCTTTTTGGCCGTTCAAAAAAAAAAAAACAACCTAGACCACAACAAGATGTTGTTTATACCTTGAAAGCTCACTAATCTAGGATAATAGGTCAAACTTCATACTTAGTGAAACCTCACTAATCATCATGAAATACATAATAATATATCAAGCTTCTAAACTAGTGAAATCTCACTAATCATAATAAAACGCAAAATAATCGATTAAATTTCACAGTTGCTTTTGAACTAGTGAAATCTCACTAACACAATAGCCTATGATTTTGTTTTTGAACTAGTGAAATCGCACATAAGCTATGTTAACAACTCACTGATTTTTTGGGTAAATATAACAACTCACTGTTGAACCCCATTACTCTGTTTTTTTGCATTTGCGTAACCAAACAAAATTAATTAAGCATAGAATGATAAGTTCAAAAACCAATCACTCTGTTATGCATTTTCAAGAAGATGGATGTGGCCCGGCGAGTGAGTCACGAACTATTCGAAACTTTTATGAGGTAGGTGAGAGACATGGGTATTTATATCCAAAATAAGGAGAAAAAGTGTGTGTTTTGTCCTTTCGCTAAATAAATATTGAAAACAATAGAGTTTTCCTCAAAAGTTTTTTTCCTTTTCCTTATGCTGTGTTGGTATTAATTTGTTGTATTTATGGCCAATTTTTCCAAGTATGGTCTCCGTCCTCAAAATTTGAGAGTATTGCAGTACAAGTTAATCGGACTTGATTATATCGACCACTGATCTATCACTTCATTTGGGTGCCAATTGGATGCGAGATGAGTTTTGGAGAGATAAAATAGTAAGTGGTATTATTTAGTAAGGGTGGACCTACATTGATGTGACATTTATGGAGGGGATAATACTTGGTTTGGATGAATTTGTGAGTAAGACGAACAAGATTGGGTGAATGATGTAAAAACCTGACAAATGACTTATTTGCCCTTATGCATGAGTCATATTAGATTTTACGATAAACTAAATACATGAATGCAAGAATAATTAAATTGATTATACTTGTCAACAAATATAATATAACATTCTTTTTCTTAATTATATCTAAAATTAAAATATTTAATTATTCATTTAAATAATGATGCATAACACCTAATATTTTGCCATTATTTCTAATTTCATTATGCATACAACCTAAATTTTTTCTATTTTTTCAAATAATGTGTTTTTGCAATTTACATATTAATTTAGTAAATTTTATATTATACCCCAACAACGTCAAATTCTAAAGTAAAATTTTCTTTTAATGAATTAATGATCTCGATTAATAGTTTAATTTGGTGTAAAAAAAAATTATACGCAGAAGTAGTTTATTTTTTGATTCGAAGGATATTGCAAAGCAACTCAACAAGCCAACAATGTAAAATTATAACGTAAATTTTTTTTCAAAAAGATACTTGCAACTAGTTGATCTAATGTATTCATTTTTCATTCAGATTGCAGGGCCTTGTAATCTGAAATGAAAAATGAGCACATCGAATCAACTAGTTGTGGGATTTTTTAAAAACTTTTTATCACTAAACTTTATTCAAATAAACAATGAACGGGTATAATTGGCAGGAATTGACATCAGCAGTAATGAATAACAAAAGGAGAATAATTACTATGTTAAAGTGCCACAAGAAAATTGATTTAAAAAAATTGGTTTTGGAGACTGTCATGCGACACTCATTGGAATACCGTGCGGTATAAGGGAGTGTCATACGGCACTTGATTTTTATGGACAGTTTGGAAAACCATGGATTTTGACAGAAATGAAAGGAATATTTGCTCATGGTGTATAACTTGTAAAACTTGATCCTTTTTTAAACCAAAAATTTGTGTTTAATACCAAACGAGGCAAACACCAATGTTGTAAGTGAGCAATTTTAATGTAAAATGAACCAAGGATACCCTACACAATGGCGGATGCAAGATTGTTGCTGCGGGGGGACCACTCTATAGTAAATATACAGAAAAACTAAAAATGTACTATTACTAGTAAGAAGCTTGGGGAGTTTGCAGGAACCAAAACCCCCCAGCACCCCCCAAGTCCGCCCCTGACCCTACATCTTCAAGGTATTGATGAACCAAAAGGAATAGGGCATCGAAAATGTTCCTCTAAAATAGAGAAGTACCGCATGACACTATCCAGGAGGTTTCAGCGACTGTGGTGTTTTTCCATGTTGCCTTTTTTTTTTTGGTTGAAACTTTGATTTGCCAAGCCCAAGGGAGGTATAAGGAACCACCATGGATTTAGCAAAACCCAAAAACACCAGAATGGAGAGATCTTTGGCAAAGAAAAGAAAATGAAGTCTCACCTTAGAAATAGATTTTGATAAACAAGAGGAGAAAATGTATATTCTATTCAATGAATAATACTGTACAAAAGGTCCTCTATTTATACAGGGAGAGGAGACCTAGTTATGGAAATGAAATCAACCTAATTACAATCAACGATTTACACAATCAGAATCAATTACAATTAGGATATTATTCTAGCAATCACGTTTTGATTCTGTCAAGATATTAGCCAAGATATTATTCTAACATCCCCCCTCAAACTCAAGGTGGTAATGCAGAAGCCAACTTGAGTTTGTTTACCAAATCATGAAAACGTCCAGGAGGATGAGCCTTAGTGAAAATATCCGCAGTCTGGTCGGCCGAGGAAACGGAGAGAAGACGAATGCTACCTCGAACAACATGTTGTCGTACAAAGTTGCAATCAATCTCAATATGTTTAGTGCGATCGTGAAACACATCATTGCGTGCAATTTGAACAGCTCTCTGATTGTCACAACAAAGTGAAGTGGGAGTTGAATGAATGACACCCATATCAGCAAGAAGCCAACGTAGCCATATCAACTCCTGAGTAGTATCAGCAAGAGCACGATACTCAGCTTCAGTACTAGATCGAGAAACAAGAGTTTGCTTCTTACTGCTCCAAGAAATAAGAGAATCACTGAGAAAGAAGCAGTAGCCTGTGGTAGATCGGCGATCAGTGGGATCACCAGCCCAATCAGCATCAGAGTACGCCCTGTTTACATATAAAATTAAAAAATCCAATAGTTAATTGACACGTAATTGAAAATGCCAAACGTTGGCAATTACCTGTTGATAAAGATACACTGGATTAAAGGAATATAAATACGATGTCGTATTGTGTTCAAAGATGAAAAGCAGTTATTGGCAGTTACAAGCCATTGCTGACGTAAAGGGTGGTTTCGAAGCCCTGATATTAACTGTTAAACATATAAACTCCACGTGTGGACTTGGGAAACAAGGCAAATTGACAGTTATAACACGTGGAATACTTATCGAAAGGCAGTTATTCACCTTAATGTTTAATCATTTGAGTTTGTTTAAACAACTGCACAGATTCAAAATCAAAGCTTCTGGAGGAAGAATTAGAAGGATTCAAATTCAGACGTGGAGGAGGAAACAACTGCCAACTTGAAGAATGGAAGTTAGAGTTCGAAGCAAGCCAATGTTCAAATTCATTGAGCGGGAAGTTCAAATGGCAAGCAGCGTCTATAAATAGAAGAGATTGAAGAGTGAATAGCCCCCGGACAAATCTTCAACAAACAGCTATCAAAAAACTGATGCTTGGTTTGTTCATTGGCAAAGTAGTTTAGGATCTCGAACTCAGTTCGAAGTAGTTTAGGAAGTAGATTAGGAAGTAGTTAGGATTAATCTCGGTTGTTCTTGTAACAATCACCCGTTCGAAGTTCTTGTATCTGAAGTTGGAGACAATTTCGAAGTAAGTTTACCTTTGATTTATTAATCGAAGTATCTTGTTTCTTTTCGTTCTTCGATTTCCTAAGTTTGTTGGTTTACATTTCTTCACTTGTTGAAAAAATCCTCTTAATTGAGGTAATTGAACCAATAAACACAATCGCCTGATTAGATTTGGTTTTTTCCAAAGTTAATCTGAGGGAGGAGATTGAAACTCTCTCTGGCACGCTCGCACACAATTATTTCCATTGCAAAGAAGTAAAAGAACCAAAACACGCCCGGAGTTCAAGAGAGGAATTTGCTGAATAGTATAAGCCATGAAAGAGAGTGCCTTTGACATATCGAAGAATCCGAAGAAGAGCCGAAAAATGGGTGGATCGAGGGGCAGACATAAACTGGCTAACTTGATGAACAACGTAGGCAATATCAGGCCGGGTGACGGTAAGATACACAAGATTACCAACCAATTGTCGATACAGAGTGGCATTAGAGAGTGGTGTGCCATCGAGGGGAGTGAGTCGAGTGTTAGGCTCAAGAGGGGTGGAAACAGTCTTGCTATCAGTAATACCAGCACGAGTAAGGAGATCAGATGCATACTTAGCTTGAGAGAGATAGTAAGCATTAGACGTAGATGAGATTTCAAGACCTAAGAAGTAGCTTAGAGTACCCAGATCCTTCATCTCAAATTGCTTGTTAAGAAGGAGTTTGAGATCGGAAATACCCACAGTATCGTCGCCTGTAATAATCATGTCATCAACATAGAGAAGAAGAAGAATAATACCACGTGTAGACTTTCGGATGAAGAGCGCAGAATCATACTGGCTAGAGGAGAAGTCAAAAGTGTGGATAGTCGTACTGAACTTAGAGAACCATGCTCGGGGAGCCTGTTTGAGACCATAGAGTGCTCGACAAAGTTTACAGACCTTGTGACTATCATGGACATATCCAGGAGGAGGTTGCATATAGACTTCCTCAAGAAGATCACCATTAAGAAATGCATTCTTGACATCCATTTGATGTAGGCCCCACTTATGAAATGTAGAGACAGCAAGTAAACTGCGAACAGAGGTGAGACGAGCAACAGGAGCAAAGGTCTCTTCATAATCAATGCCATATTCTTGTGTGAAGCCTTTTGCCACCAGTCGAGCTTTATAGCGATCAATAGAGCCATCAGAGTGAGTCTTGATTTTGTACACCCACTTGGAGCCAATGGCAATTTTGCCAGGAGGAAGATCAACCATATCCCATGTGTGTGTTTTTGCCAAAGCCTGTAACTCATCTACCATTGCTTGCTGCCAAAGAGGATTAGTACTAGCCTCACGGTAGGAGTGAGGTTCATGATGAGAAAGAATAGCGGAAAAGCAGTGATAATCACGAAGATGAACAGGTATCTCTCTTACCCTTTCAGAGCGACGAGGAGGGGGAGTAACATCTGGAGCAGGAGAAGATGGGGAAGAGTCACTATGCTCTAAGTGAGGAGAGCCATGGGCAAGGTCAGCAGAAGGGACATCCTCTTCGGGCGAAGCCGTCAAAGAATTCTCGGAGATAGGACCTGCATCAAACTCATCTGGAAATAACTCAATGGAAGAATTAGTGAAAAATGAAGTGATATCCGCAGAAGGTAGAGAGAATTTTGACATGGAGGAAAACATTTTGTGCTCCCAGAAGATAACATGGCGAGAAATACGAAGTCTTTTTGAAATGGGATCCCAACACCGATAACCTTTATGTTCAATTCCATAGCCCAGGAAACAACAAAGGCGAGCTCGAGGTTCTAACTTGGTACGTTCATGAGCCTGGAGTAGAACGAAACAAGCACAACCAAACACACAAAGACGACTGTAGGTAGGAGAGATACCATGCGTATGGTGATTGGTTATGGGTGACAGGTGAAGGAATGCGATTGATGACATAGATAGCAGTGAGAGCTGCTTCCCCCCAAAAACGTTCAGGACAGGAGGCAGAGAGGAGGAGGGCACGAACTGTATCTAAGATATGTCTGTGTTTACGCTCAGCACGACCATTTTGTTGAGAAGTGCCAGGACAGGACCGATGAGGGATTGTACCATGCTGACGAAGACAAGCGAGAAATTGTGAATCTCTATATTCCATAGCATTATCAGAACGAAAGATTTTGATGGACCGAGAAAATTGTGTCTGAATCATAGCAGCAAAGTCAGAATATAGTTGTGGCAATTCTGATCTTTTCTTAAAGAGATATATCCAAGTAAAGCGAGTATAATCATCCACAAAAATGACAAAATACTTGGACCCCCCCATAGTAATATTGGGAGAAGGTCCCCAAACGTCAGAGTGTACTAAATCAAAAGGAGCAGAGGAAACAGAGTTACTTTTATTAAAAGGTAATGCAGGTTGTTTTGCGAGTTGACATGATAAACAATCAACATTTTCCGTAGCAACAGTGCCCAAATGACCACTAGAGACTAAGGAATTTAAACGACCAAAAGACACATGACCCAACCGTGAATGCCATAGGCTTAGGGAAGGAGTGGAGGAAGTAGAAGCGACCGAACGAACAGGAGGTGTGAACCGAGAGGGAAGACGGAGGTTGATGAGTTCGAATAGTCGTCCAGTTTTACGGCCTATCCCAAGGATCTGTCCCGTCTGCGAATCCTGCACCTGACAACCAGTAGGAGAAAAAAGAATATTAAGTCCAAGTTCACAAAGTTGGCCAACAGAAATTAGATTTAAAGTGAGAGAGGGAACGAGATATGTATCAGAAAAAGATAGATTGGATGTAGAAACTTGGCCTACATGACTAACACGCATACTAGATCCATCAACCGTATGAATAGCAGGTATACAAGAGGAAGATGACTTGGTGGAGAATATAGTATCATCAGAAGTCATGTGGTTGCAACAAGCAGAATCGAAAAACCAAGAAGAGATACCTGATGTAGCAGAAAGAGCAGTGGAAGGAGGTGTACCAGAACTGGAGATAACTTGTTTGACGATGGCCTCAATATCAGAAATAGATATAGGAGAAACAGATGTGTCTAAGGTAGAAGAAGAGGTGGCATCGGCAGCAACAGCTGCAGTATGAGATGTAGGTTTGTATCGATGACCAGATTTAGAAGAGCCACTTTTGGACCAATTACTGCCAGAATTGTAGGATGATTTGTTTGGATTTCGTGGACAATCAGACTGATAATGGCCAGGCCCAGGCTTATGACAATGCTTGCAAACACGAATAGGGCAATGGAGTAAGGTATGATCCCGACTATGACAATAAGTGCACGAGTCAGACTGCTGCACAGATTGGGTTTTTCTGGATGAAAGAGTGGCAAGTACTGTGTCCTGATGCGGAGTTTTGATGGTACCGAGTCGAGTCTCCTCTGATAAAAGCTCAGAAATAGCCTGTTCCAAGGTAGGAAGCGGACTGCGATGTAAAAGAGAAGCACGAACAGGCTCAAAATCTGGAGTAAGAGCCATAAGAAAAAGAATGAGTCATTGTTGATCCCTATGATTGGTGAACCTCTGAGCATCAATTGTACAAGACCACGTTGGCTCAGAGAGAGCTAACTGATCCCATACACAATAGACCTGAGACAAAAAATCATTAATAGATTGGCCGGGCTCCTGGCGTAGACGATGAAGATTACTGAGAAGCTGATATTGATGAGCAAGACCAGTAGTGCTGTAACGCTCTTTCAGAAAATCCCAAATGGCCTTGGCGGGACCATCGTGATTCTGAAATCGGCCAAATTGTAAGCTAAGAGAGGTGACAAAGGTATTGCGAAACCACGTAATCATCATATGATTCTTGCTATCCCAGTCCTCTAAACGTTCCGCAAATTTAGGTTGTGTTTCAGTGTCCTCTTTTGTAGGCTTGACAATCTCCCCAGTGATAATACACCAGAGTTTTTGGCCTTTGATAAAGCTGGACATAGCTTGGGCCCAAAGAACATAGTTGGCGCCATCAAGAGTGATAGAGATGGGTTGCGCAGCATCCAATCGCTCCATCAGAAGGTGTTTCTTCGGGAAATTAGGTAGAAAACGAGGAGGTGTTTCTTCGGGAAATTAGGAACGGGTAATAAACTGAGAAAATTAGTGGCTGATTTTGAGAATTCGGTGGCTGATTTCTGGCGGTGGGAATTTGATTAATGTTTGGGTAATGGTGGGTACCAAGGTGAGATCCAGAGAGTTGAATTAGTAGGTGGCAGAAAAGAAAAGAAGGTTCAATCTTTGCTTGAATGGGATCAATGATTTGACTAGTGGGTCGGCAGAAAGATGGGTTATGTTGATCGTGTTGCGGAAGCGAAGTGATAGTGATGAGAAAGCTAGGTTAGGGAAACCATAGCTCTGATACCATGATAAACAAGAGGAGAAAATGTATATTCTATTCAATGAATAATATTGTACAAAAGGTCCTCTATTTATACAGGGAGAGGAGACCTAGTTATGGAAATGAAATCAACCTAATTACAATCAACGATTTACACAATCAGAATCAATTACAAATAGGATATTATTCTAGCAATCACGTTTTGATTCTGTCAAGATATTAGCCAAGATATTATTCTAACAGATTTCTTGATGCAAATACCTTTCGCAAACTTCAACCCTAACTCAAAGATGGCCAACGAGCTCCCGGTATTGTCATACTTCTGTTTCTAGTGGCAGATGTAGAAGGAGGGTTCGTATGAAGAATTTGTTTTTGAAATTTTGGTGGGGTTTTACTTTTTAGGATTGTTTTTGGGCTTTTGGGGATGGCAATGGACTAGTATCGAATGGGAGAAGTTTTGACAGAATTTTTGTAGGGTTTTTTTCAATGGAGTTCAGCCTTTTCCCAACCTCAAAATAGCCTTGAATTTATAGGCGCGGACCAAAACCATTTTCCAAGTAAACTTGGAGCTCACATGAAGTGAAGATGGGCTAGAACCATAGGCTTTTGTATGCCCAAGCAACCATGATCATGCAGGGTAAGTTTTGTCAAACAAAGGAGTTGCTGGCCGTCTCTAAAAAGTTGATTTTGAAGCGCGACAGTGCCGTGTGGTACAGTTGCATGGCTATTTTGACTTTTCAATGGAAAAAGTGTTGCACGTGACTTCCCAAGTGTCGTGCGATACAGTTGATCACGGTTGACCTCTTTGTTTGAAGGGCATTTGTTCCAAGAAGTCATTCGGGTATTCTTTTCTCATCATCGGGGATTTGAAACATACACGGGGATTTAAATTGTGGTGTCTATAATATTTTAAAATTTTTGAATAGTTCAGATCATTTTTGCGGGACCCGTAAGTGGGCCCCACATGGCGTCTATACCCATCGGCACATCTTTGGTTGGTACCTATAGTGGGGTTCTCCCTTCAAAATGTGAAAGCCAATTACTGAAGCATCCATGCGCCTCGGGTCTTGAAATTCATACGCTGCTACTTCAATCAAATGTTAAACAAAAGTAGGAATGAACAAGATATGATAAACACACGGTTTACGTGGAAAAACCCTAAATGGAGAAAAACCACGGGAAGAAATCAAACACTATAAAAATCATTGTGTGGTTACAAATGACCTTACTCACAATTGAGACGACCGAAGTTCGGTTGCCAACTCCTCGTTCACCATACCCAATATTTGATTGCCACTGCCTCGAATCTTTGAGCCTTCCAAACGTTCTTCCAGAAATCCACCGAAAGAAACTTGAATTTGATTGCTGATGTAGAAACCTCTTGAAGTAACAATGGAAAGATTAAAGATCGATTAACCTTGTATTTGCTTCAAAATTCAACCACAATACTCTAGGATTTTTTTTTGTTTGAAGATAGGCGCTCTGGACACTCTTCATAGCCAACGTGACCTAGAAAAAAAAGAACCGAACTTTTTTATAATAAATGCAATTCCGATCAATCGCATCCATAAATTGATAGATTGGTCCATATGTGAACCAATATACTGAGCTGCGCGATTAAGTTGCCAATTGATCCCACCATTGGTCTACCCGTTCAGAATTTGACAACCACGCTGTTTGAAACCAATTGATCCAGACAGATACCAATTGATCTACTAACTCTCGAATTACATTAAAAAAAGAGATTTCTTCTACTCTATTCGTATACAGACTCGTTACTTAGAAAATTACAACTCGATAAATAATGGGATATATGTAAATATGTGATTTGTCAAATGGAATTGCCAATCCAGAAAGGGACGCAGCTTTTTGGAGCTTACAGGTCTCTTTTTGGCTTTATCTCCATTCCTTTCCTTTCCTCAATACGTGGACTGCCAATGGCGGAGAGTCCAGGCCTTGGCCATCTCTATCTCTTCATGTGCATACACAAAAGGCAGGAAAGACCGATAACAATATTCCCTAATTTCGTGGGAGGTTAAAGACAAGACTCTACAAAAGTCTTGAATTATCTTTTAACACCTAACCATTTATATTTTAAATGGCTTAAAAGATAAAGGGATCGACTTATTTTAAGATGGGCTAACCTTATTCCAATACTAATTAGGCCTTTAATACCATCACGGCCAACTATCAATCTAATTTCCAATCACCCATCACTAGGCCTACAAGGCCCAATTTATCTGTCATGGCCGCATATTATAGCATTGTGGACACCCCTCCGAGGAATTCGATTCGGAGTCGCCACCCGGGTTTTTACGGATTGTCCCCGAGGAACCGAACTCGAATGACTCGTGCCTTATTTTGGATAAGGTTTAAAACTAGTCCGTCATCACCATAATATCTTAGGTTCGGGAGCTTGGTTACGAGAGGGGAAGGGTTTTATGGCACCCCACTCGCCCGACCAGAGAGTCGGTCTCTACTTGGTATTTGTGGGATTTAGAAAATGTTTGTTATATAACTTCGAGCATGTAAAAAGATAAATGGGGGACGGAAAACAAGTAAATGTGATCACAAACAAAAATGTACACGAAATAGTGAATGCTTGTGCAATATATACTAAGTGATGATTGGATGTACTAGAATACATGAAATGAACTATATATGTACAACGTATGCAAAAGTATTAGCTTACATAAACTAAGAACAAATACAAACATGAATAATAACATATGATATCCATTATGTCATGAACAGACTGAAATGCAACATGATGAACATAAGCAAAAGGTTATATTGAACAAAGTGTAACGAGTAAGACTACTAGAACCAAGATAGATCTGCTTGCTGACTTTGATTTGAGCACTCAAATGGGCTAACCTGAGTGCTCAAGTTGACTGACTTGAGTGCTCAGATAGCCAGAATACACAAATACATTTTTCTCTTTAATGACCTTGATTTACTTACCCTTTTTAAAAAAATGAGTTCATTCTTTATACTTTATCATGTTTTGAACTGATGAATCTCTTTTTACAAGACAAATAAACTTTCAAAATACATTTTCATAACAGTTCTTGCACAAAACAAGCCACAAATAGATCTACATTGACATAAAATGACGATTAAAGCCTTTATAAGAAAGTTTTGATAGAATATAACCAACAACAAACATAACATAAACCAACAGAAGAGATACATGAGTGAAAAGTGATGATACTCCAGATGGACTTAAGTGCTCAGATGGGGGAACTTGAGCACTCAGATGGACTGATTTGAGTGCTCAAGTGATTTGAGCTAAACCTTTGAGTTTTCAATTATAATACACTATTTGCAAACATTCATGGCAGGTTTATCACAAATAGACTTGCTTTTCTCTTTTTCATCAGATTATTGAACTCTCTATCCCTATTTTCAAGAGAAAAATGTTTCCAAAAGCATGTTCTTGAACATTTATGAGATAGATTTGAGTTAAGACAACCCCCATTTGAACATAAACAGCCATCAGAATGAATCAAACATGATAATATGTCAAAATAATCGTCAAAACACAAACTATGAAGAAAAATGGTTTGATCATTCTGATGGACCTGAGTGCTCAGATGAAACCTGTCCATTCGAAATAAAAACTTCAAGAAAGCATTTTTATGAACTTTAAACCCTAAACAAGTTCAGAACAGGTATAAGGAACCTGTCTAAACCTTTTGGGTTCCCTCAGGAAGCAAGAACAACATTTTACAAGGTATTTCTACCTTTTCGAGCTTGAAACAAGAACTTTTGAGATGATTTTGGGGAGACACAGCCTATGGATGAGTTTCTGGAGTGGAGTGACACTAAGATGAAGGTGTATGACCAAGAACTCAACTGATGGGTAAAGTTTTGGTGTATTTGATGAGGTTTTAGGCTAAAAACAAGGATTTTCAAGAGATTTTTCAAGGGTTTTTGAAGAAATATGGGATGAGAAATGGATTTTGGGGTATTATGGCTCTGGACTCATACTAAACTAACTTTAGATGGTCTTTGATGAGAGTTTTTGGTAGAGTTTCTAAGATGTTTAGGCCAAAAATGGACTAAAAATGAAGTATTTGGCCATGGATGTGAATGTTTTGGGTTTGGATCAGAGAAGAAGGGCTTAGAAATAGTGGAGAATGGGCTGATCTTCTGTAGTTTTTTTCTAGAGAGAGAAAATGAGGAGAAAATGTGGGTTTTTATAGAGGAAATTTGCGAGAAAAATGTAAAATTAACTTGGTTTAGGGAGCTAAGATAGCAATTAGTTTTAGGGGTCTAGAAATGTAATTAGTTTGATTTGGGCCATCCCAAAACGTGATATAGTGGCAAAAATATATCAGATTCGCAGAAAATCTCATCATTGCTTCTGCAGGAATCTGCCACGTGTCCCACCTGAGCGCTCAGGTTCATAGACTTGAGCGCTCAGGTCCATGGACTTGAGTGCTCAGGTTCATGGAGGATCTGAGTGCTTAAGTGGATGAACTTGAGCACTCAAGTGGACGGACCTGAGTGCTTAGGTCCAATAAAGCTTCTTTCTCTGTTTTGAGTTTTGGGCCATTTTGGTGAATAATTGGAGATTCTTGGGGGGTTCAAGCTTTAATTATTGTTCTTGACTTATTCCTCATCATTGGGAATGCCAAGGATTTTCATGGGTTTAAATTGGGGTGTCTACAAGCATGTAGATAAATTTGCCAAATTTAGTTGTAAACAGCTGCCAAATAGTATTGTACCAAAATTGCTCTAACACAAATGCATATCAGAATGAGATATTGTAAGAACCCGTGTTTTTAATATATATATATATATATATATATATATATATATATATATATATATATATATAATATTCTTAAAATAAAGTTGGGAAAATGTGAGGAAATGAGAAAAATGATTAAATGTTGGAAGATTTTGTGTTAAATGTTGATTGGGGCTTGTTTGGTTTACACAAGCCACTATTGGGCTTGGGGTGTAATAAATTGAAAGTTAATATATGTGGTGTGTGAGAGAGGAGAGAAAATCACTTCCTCTCCCCTTCCAAAATAGCCAGTCACCTCTCTCTCTCTCTCTAACCCTCCATTATTCTTCATCTTCTTCCTTAATTTCTCCCACAAACTCCACTAAATCTCAAGCTCCAAGCTTACTCCCTTCACAAAACCTTCATAAAATCTCATGCTCTACGCGTTCATGTGCTTGTTTCACACCGGTGTTTGAAGAATTTTCCTTGGATCTTGAAGCTAGGGTTTGGGTTTTGCTTCTTGGAGGTGTTACAAGATTTCCTTCACTTGAAGTAGGGAAATTTCTAACCCTTTTAAGTGTAAATGTAGTGTGTATGTAAGCATAGTCATTGGATTGCTAAGTTTTCCTTGTCTTGTTGATTTCTTTGAGAAAAATCCATCTCCTAGTCAAATTTGTGTTGAAACTCCTTATCTCCTAGCTTCTATGTTATTCTTCTCTTGATTTGGTAGATAAACCATTCCATTGTTGCTTAATTTCAGCATGATGCTTGTAATTTATATGAAACCCATTTTTTTCCATTTCTTGAAATTGGGAAAAACTAGCAAATCTTGTAAATTGATGGTATATAGTGTTACTATATTGTTTGAACCTCTTTTACATCTTAACATGTTCATTTGGAACCAAGAAAATGCCCAAAAGAATCCCCATTGATCATTTCGTTGCTTGGGAAATTTTGGATCTGGTGTTGTTCTATCGATAGGGCTTCATCCCCTATCGATAGGAGCCTTTCACTTTTCGTTATGGCCAATCTGATGGCTTCCCTATCGATAGGACTTGATCTCCTATCGATAGGAGCCTCTGACGCTCTATCAATAGGACTTTATCTTCTATCAATAGGACTCTCTGATACTTCAATAGTGGCCAATCTGATCTCTCTCCTATCAATAGGACCTAACCTCCTATCAGTAGGACATCTATATTTTTTGAAAAATTTCATGAATCATGATCCGTTGTTTGTGGCTCGTTTGTGTAAGTTGTTGGTCACATGTTAGGGTCCGGGAGGGTCACTTTTACACCTTTGACACTTAGGTCAAAATCTCCTTTATGGCACGTTCAGGTAACTCGAAACATGAGTTTTGCGTGAAATTAACACATGATAGTAAGGTGATGAGACATATGGACACCGTAATGATATTATTGAGTATGAAATAAAGTATGAATGTGGTAATGATGACACGGGGCCCGAAAGGGTATGCCCGGAGTGACATGGGGCCTATATGACATGCCTGGAGAATAATCAAATGTTTAAAAGAAATAAGATGTATGTGGTTAACGTGTGGGACATATGTGGTGTATCGGGTACAAGTTGGGTACAAGAGGCGAGAGTAAGCGAAATCTAGTTGATTATGTGTCCTTTTCAAGCCCTTAAACCATTTGAACTCTTTCTTAACTCTTGTTACGTGACTTATGCTTTCTTGTCTATCATCCATATGCATTTCATTTCACTTAGATTTGTTAGACATTTTTCTACTGGGCTAGTGAGCTCAACCTTACAAATTTCAGGTACCCACCAAGGAGCATGATATGGAGTGCTTGGAGTGCATACATGCATTATTTTTTGAAAGCTAATGGAGGAGTTATATCATCATCCTAGAACTTGTATTTTGTTAAGATGATTTTGTAACTCAATTAAGTTTCTTCTTTTGACATTGGACTTGTAATAACTATACATTTATTTTATTTCCATTTTGGGGTACGGGTACTCATAGACCGTGGTGTATTTTGATGTTGACTTTAACTATTCTATTTAGACTTTGACGTAGCTCGTGAACTTGTTGACCGTCCATGTGGATTATTCTAATGAATTATCCTTTTAAATTTCGAGGGCATGACAGATATTGCACGTTTATATGTATTTTTACCTTCATCTATACTAGTCCATGTTATTTGCAGGGAAATGTTGAACATTTGAGCAACAAATTAAGTGTAGTTGTATAGTTCTTTGCATCTTTTCCACCTCCAGTCAGAATTTGGGCATCAATTTCTTGATGAGTTGTAATGCGATTTCTGAAGCAATGGAGAGACAGATTATCAGTTGCGTGCTCACATTCAAATGCTGTAAATTCCGTGAGGAATTACTTATGATTTCAATTTCTATTTGTATTTGTTGTGCTACATAACATTATGTAGTTCCTATAATCGGCGAAGTATGGAAGCATCATACCGGGACAATAAAAGCATGCAATTATTGATGGAAAATGCTAACATGTGCCCAAGCATCATACTGGGATGGAAATGGCTAACGTGTGCCTTTAATGTTGAAAAAGTGTATTTAAATGTGTAAAAACTTTATAGAAATATGTGAAAATGTATTGAAAAGTGTAAAAGGTGTATTAAAGTGTGTGTTTTTTGTTTGTTTGTGTGCTTATTTTGTGCTCATTGGACACACGTTAGCAAGACCCATTATTGATAGCTCAGACACCATTCTTCTCTTCTTTCATGTATTATATATATTATTATCAGCCATGTATTTTGTGAACTTTAAAAGTGTTATCGATTTGTTTTTGTTGCATTTTTGGGGGGTGTTATCTAAGGGTGGGCGTCGCGTCGTGTTGTGCCGTGTTCGTGTCGTGTCGAGCCGTGTTCGTGTCAAAATGACCTGCTTAATTAATCGTGTTGAAAAATATGAACTCTAACCTGACCTGCTAAAAATCGTGTTGTGTTCGGGTTGACACGATTAACTTTTTTTTTTTTTTTTGCACGGTGAATTTTTTTATTAATCCACAGTAACCATTACAATAGATTAAAGGGACTAGGTATCACAGAGAGTAAATATAACCAACCAAAATGATGTGTAACTATAGCCAGCCAAAACGATGTGTAGCCTTAGAACCTTAGCCACCATAACAAAACCTTGCAAATGTGAGAACATGGAGAGAATAACTTGATATCAAAGGGCTTTCGGATAAGTAGGAGTAAAACTGAGTATATGGTCTGCAAGTTTAGTGATACCAGAAGTACGTATGAGGAAAGAGTGAGGATCCAAGATCAGGAGATACCAAAGAGGGACCATTTTAGGTATTTAGGATCTATTATTAGTCAAGATGGAGAGATTGCGAATGATGTGACTCATAGGATCCAAGTGGGGTGGCTCAAGTGGAGGAGTGCTATTGGTGTACTGTGTGACAAGAGGGTACCAACAAAATTGAAAGGAAAATTTTATAGAACTGCCATAAGACCAGCGATGCTTTACGGGACAGAATGCTGGCCTATTAAGAAGCAGCAAGTGAACAAGATAAGTGTAGCGGAAATGAGGATGTTGAGGTGGATGTGTGGTAAGACTAGACGAGATAGGATTAGAAATGAAACAATTCGCGAGATGGTAGGCGTAGCACCTATAGAGGAGAAGTTAAGGGAAAATAGGCTAAGGTGGTTTGGGCATGTCTATCGTAGACCAGCGGATGCAGTAGTTAAGAGAGTGGATAGGATAGCTTTGGGTAGAAACGCACAAGGGAGGGGAAGACCCAAATTGACATTAGATGCGGTAGTACGCAAAGATCTGAGTATACTAGGTTTAAATGATGAAGCAGCACTGGACAGAGCTCAATGGAGAAAAAGGATTCATGTAGCCGACCCCAATTGATTGGGACATAAGGCTTGGTTTGGTTTGGTTTGGTTATCAAAGGATAAACTTTAGCCGCAACAGGATTGAGCTTGAAAACTTTCATGCACAACTTCAGAGCATGAAAACGTACAGGTTAATTCGTGTTATTTTTTGGTTGGATTCGGGTTACCGTGTCGACAAGATTAGATGAACAGGTTAATTCGTGTCATTTTCGGGTTATACGGGTTCAACCTGAACCCAACCTGTTTACTAATCATGTTTTCGGGTCGTGTCATATACGTGTTTCGTGTCAGAAATACTCAACCCTAATTGGCTAATTTCGTGTCGTGTTGTGTTGTCGTGTCGTGTCATAAATTCCTACCCCTAGTGTTATCCAGTCTGTACTCCAGAAATGGAATTTAATGCATATTGTGGCTAGTTACGGATTTGATGATTTAAGTGTTACGCAATTTTACTATCCTGCACATTATGTATTTTTTCGGCTAAGTGAGATTTTTTTTTGTATTTCTAGTTTTGCATTATTTTGGCTAGTTAAGGAAGAGTGCGAACGGTAAATGCATGCAAGGATAGAGCCAGGGGGTGGCTAATAGGGGCCGTCGCCCCTGCTAAAATTTGAAAAAACCTTACTATTACATTGAATATATATATATATATATATATATATATATATATATATATAGAGAGAGAGAGAGAGAGAGAGAGAGAGAGATTTCGTTTCTTATCAGGGAATGCGGTTTTGAACAATTTCCAGACTTCATCTGTCAGCCGTTGGATTTAATCCAACGGCCCACGCTGCATTGAACTTAAGCTGAACCTTTCTCGGGTCAGGGGTTCAGGGGTCGACCAATACAGTGCAACAAAACCCAAAAATTACACCCCCTTCCTCATTACGCGTTCCAGATCTGGAGAGAAGGGAGAGAGGTGATTTGAGAGAGACAGAGAGAGATAGAGAGAGAAGCGAAGAAGAAGAAGTAGAAGAATCATGCCCTAAATCGAAGAATAAGAAGAAGAAGAAGAACCTAATCGACCTCGACATCGACCGCGGCCCACAGTAACCAGAAACCGCGAGCAAAGAATGGAGCCCTAAATCGAACTAGAAGAAGAAGAAGAAGAAGGTAAATCGACCTCGACTCCTGCACCACAACCCATCGTGACCAAGGTATCTCTCATTCCACCTTTCTCTCTCGCGTTCGATTTGGCGAAGCAAGGTATCTCTCCTTCTCTTTCTCTCTCGCGCTGAATCGATTTGAGGAAACTAGGGTTAGGGTTTTTATACATTGCTGTTCGATCTTCCAATTTTGGTGAAGATTGGATTACGACCTGACATGAAGATGTAACTTGTTGTGCAGTTTCTCACCTTTCGTTGGCAATGAATGCACTAGAATTTCTGCTATTTTGTTTCGGAATTAGGTTTATGTTTGTTGAGTTTCACTTTTTCAGAATAGATGATGCTTTGTTGTTGGTGTCTATTTGATTGAGTTTGCTCAGTCTGAGTTTTGTAGGATTATTTGTGGTTTTGCCTCTCTGTTTCATGTTCCTATAGGGAGTCCAGATACACGTAGTCTACATTTGTTATTAGGCACAATATTTCTTAGGTTTGTAATTCAATTTTAAGGCTGATGATAATGTACCATTGATCTTTTGCTTTCACTTGTACCTTTGAATCCTTCAAGCAAAAATCAAGTTTAGCTTTCCCTTGTTAAGATTTCTTTCTCTCTGTCCATTCCATTTTGATCGTTGCCAGATTCCGGCAACGACAAGCATGATTAAATTATACCTCCTCTCTCTATCCTTCTCAAAATCAGAGAAGTATTAGGATATTAGGATTGGTCACATACCCCTGTGGTATGCGGGATACATATACTTAATGTTATATATACATATACTAATTCTGAGGATCACCAACACCACCCGATATGGAATTGAAATTCTTGTGGTAAATATGATTGAGTGGAATTGCTATAGCAAGTTTCAGAAAACACTTGATATGGAATTGAAATTCTTTGGTGTTTAGTGGAATTTAGTTATCAGAATACTTGAAACATACCTGATGAATCATTACCAAGCATGTCTTATTTGTGCATGCTTTACTGTGGTAAGACTTCACAAAGAGCATCTGGTTCCCTCCAATTTTTGGTCAATGTTGGACATGTTTAAGTTGTAAAAAAAGGCTTAATCACAATAGAGCTGATTTTAGAGGGGACATGTTAGCATCATGGATATTTTGTTAGATGGACCTGAGTCGTTTCAAATTTTTTTAGAGATTCTGGGTTTTCTTTGATTCTGGGTACTCTTAAACTTTAACTGGTTGAGAAAGAAAAAAATAAACTTTAATGATGTGAATTACTTATAGCTATAATTATGAGCTTGATATTTTCTTTCCAACTATTTGAAAGTTATAGATAGGAGCTTGTGTTCTCTTGACACGCGCGGTATAATTCATGCATATTCAAATAACTCATATTTCTTACGGAGAAAATGTTAATTGAGAGAATAATTGAGTTAAATAATTGAGTTGAATCTAAATGTTAAGCTGGAAGACTAGTTTGATAGTCCGTTCATTGTGAATAAGCCTCTTCCTATCGCACCATTATTGGAAGGAAGCTATTGAGGAGATGAGATTGACGTTGGGATGACGTGCTTCTGCGGGGAAATAGCCCCACTATGTACATCAAAATCTATTACGAACCCAGGCCGGAGATTTTTTGGGTGTTTCAAATACATGTTAAGACTTCAATGAAGCTAATAGTTGCGATTTTTGCTCTTGTTTTTCCTTTTGTTACTGAACCATAAATTTTTCACTTGTTTTCTTTTAAGAACGAAGAACATTGTACTTTTTTTTGCTGGTATGATCCCTCGCCGAATTTGAAAAACAAAAGGGGTTTCAGGCCAATGAAGATTAGACAACCTGAGAGCAGTTCGACCCCTTTCAGAAAACATGAACAAATTCACCGCGAAGGAAATGCAATGAAAATGAAGATTGAAGCAATGCAAATGGAAATTGAAAAATTGAAGGCGGCCAATGTAGTGAAGCATCCTGCACAAGAGTCGCAAAACTTGGGAACATCGAAGTGGAAAGTTTTGTTTTATGGTTTTCTGGGTTGGTTAATGTATTACCTGTACACTTCCTTTGGAAAAGCAACCGCTTAGCACTACCTTAGTATGTGGTCTTGTATTATTGGTCTTGTATTATGAATTCTGTTCAGCTTATTAGTTTATGGTGTTGTTAGTGTATTTTGTGAATGGTTATGTGCAACCTGTATTTTTGTACTGCTATTGGCTTGAGAGATAGTTATGGTAGGTTAAGGCCAATGACAGTTTTCCATGTTACTGCTGGTATTTGGAAGCATACATTTACTTCCAACGTTATGGTTTCTCACAGTAACCTACTCGCAATATAAAAGTACTTTTATGCCCTTTGTTATGGGAAATGAGGTTTCTCACAGTAAGCATACATTTTTGTGATGAGATTTTAATGAGGATGTTCATCCACAAATTTACAACTATGAAACTGAATTACTGGATTTCACATGAGACCATTGTATCTCGACGATGCCTAACCAAAATGACTTGGTTTATCTTCCTTAGAAATCCCGGCAATATTACCATTCCAGTATCAAATTCCCAGATTATGAAAATTCCAGATTCAAGTTCATAGATTCAAGCAACTCAATTTGTGTACTTCCAGATTATCAAATTTTCAGTATCAAAACAGCAGCAGAGTATGAAATTGAAAAATACAAGGAACTCCAATTTCAACATTCAACCAACCACAGAACATTCTCAATACAATGTCAATTACTAAAACACTGACGGGTTAGAAACTATTACAGTTCTCAGACAATAAATCCAGACTATAAGAGCTTTTTTGGATGCAGGCACTAAATCTTGTCGCCAACCACTTTGCCATGAGCAACCAAGCTGGCTCATAAAATTAGTTGGACGATAACCTTCTTCATGTCAGTGTGTAGTTCCTGTGAAAGATAGTCACCTCCCATTAGTTTATCAACCGGGTAAAAAAATAATTTCAATGTAAACAAGTCTCAATTACACAACATCAACAAGACCCAATAAAACTCATAATTATACTTCTAATTTGTAAAAGCATCAAAAGTAACTGCCAACTATAACCAACTCACGTTTCAATTAATAGTTCGACTTACATATTGAATTCCCACTTCCAGGATCAACTTCCATATCGTCCTCGTCCTCATCCTCAACCTCGTCGTCATCGTCATCCTCGTCATTGAAGCTACCATCTTGCGACAACCTGAGAGATAAAAAAATAAGACAAGTCATATTTAAACAAGCACGATCTATTTAAACAACTACACAACTACATTTTAAACATACTTAGATTTCACTACCTCTTTAAAAGCACTAGACAATTTCTTTTGTCATGCGACACGCCGATTTTCCCACAACCGTTACAACGCCTACCCTTCTTGACCATCACCTTCTCCTTTCCTCTTTTTAGTCGTCTCCCACATCCTTTTGTCCTTGCTGGGATTGGTTGTTTCAAACTAACTTGGCTTGGAAGAGTAATAGGTGTTTCGATACTCATTTGGATAGTACTTGCTTCAACTTGTCCGTCAGCACTCTTCATCAATCCAAGCTTATTCCGAGCTAATAACAAACAATCGTTCACGACATCACTCCCACCTTCAATTACTAAGGCCTCATCAATTACAGTAGAAGACAATTGGGAGAGGCTATTTCTCATCTCCAACATGGAAGAGTCACATGTTTCATTAAACCCACCACCCAAGTCATAGAAAACTCTCCCATCTTTTACTGCTTTAATCCACCTCTGCAAGATGTAATGTTCGGGAAGCTTCTGAACCTGCTTCCTACTAAAGTACTGCAACATGTGCCTGCATGGAATTCCATCACATTCAAACATCTTACAACTGCAAGTAAGCAAGTTCAATGACTTATCAAATGAAAGCTCACGAGCCCTTGATCCACTCCCTCCCCTCTGTACACTGTACAAACAGACACAGTCATCTTTAAATGTCCTCGTCACCATGTACATTTCCTTCTGACAAACTTCATCTTGAAACTTGTAAAATATAGTCCGTGTATACAGTTCACTCATTGACAACTTCACTGCCCAGGGAGTTTTTGTAATTGGCTTTTCATTCACATCTTTGTGATCAAAATCCAATTCATTATGCCGCATGTGTGCAAGTGCCCGATCAAATCGTTTGACAAACTCAATCAAAGAATTCTCTACTGACACAAACCTCTTAAAAAATGAATGACATCCTTCTACGAGAGCACTGCTAGTCATGTGGGCGGAGAAAATGCGTCTCACCAATGCAGGAATCCATCTGTCCCGAATTTCGTACATGTCCCTCAACCATTCATTGCTGTCCAAGTTTGCTTTTGCTACTACCTCTCTCCATCTTGTTTCGAACTCTTTAGGGCTCTCGGATTTCCAAATACATTCTTTCAACTCGTCATAATGTTCTGTACACTGGACCGCACCTAATTTTTCATAAAATTTACTTATGATGTGCCAAATACAATACCTGTGATACGTATTTGGAAAGACTGTGGCAATTGCTTTGGCCATTGCCGGACATTGATCGGTTATGATCATTTTTGGCGGCCCCGCTGGCATCACTTTCAACCATTCGTCGAAAAGCCACTCAAATGCATCACTGTTTTCTCCATGTAAGAACGCACACCCAAACAAAGTTGTCTGCCCGTGGTGATTAACCCCAACTAAAGGTGCAAAGATCAACTTATGACGGTTGGTGTTGTAAGTTAAGTCGAAAACCACCACGTCCCCAAAATACCGATATGACTCTCTCATGGTTGCATCGGCCCAAAAACAATGTTTCATCCTCCCCTCACCATCTAGTGCAGATTTAAACCTAAATCCGGGATTCTTTCGTTGTTTTTTCAGAAAATTCTCGTGCATCAAGTCGACGTCAAGTCCATCTAACTCTTTCCTCTTGTCCCTTGCAACATTATACAAATCTCGTTTTAAAAAACCAACATTCTGAAGACCCCCGGCATCCATCTCTAAAATAGCCATCTGTTGTGACATTGGCACATTTACAGCAGCTAATTGTTCTGCTAAGGCTTTCTTGGCCTTTGACACTTTGCGATGAGAACGCAAAAAATGAACCTTCCTGGGCGTTGCAAGAGGGTGGTTATGGCCCTCCACGAATTGACTTACAACGAACCCCTTCCCTGACATGTAATCTTTGACAACACTCATTTTAGCACTGCAGCCCTCTCTGATCAACCCACGTTTCTGTGTTGTGGGTTCAGAATTTGGTTCACATAATTTCCTTGACCCTTCTTTGAAACAAACATACTCCTTTCTTACTACTTCAGTTTTCCCTTGCTTCTTGCTCGAATTTTTCCTCTCGTCCCAAATCCAGCTGCTCTAGCATAGTTGTTATAAAATTCGTGAGCAGCATCTAAAGTCTCAAAGTGTCGCTTAATCTTAGGTCTCAACTCCCTTTGCACTTGAGGAATGTGTAGCATTACAGTAGAAGCAGCCAATGATACTTGTATATTTTGCAACGAGTCCATCCTATAAAACGTAAGACAACACAATAACGAAATAATAGAAAAATGTAGTTTACATGAACAAAAGTGCAAAGTACTGGGGATTAGATTAAAACAAAACCATCATCATTTACTTTACAAAAACAACAACACTACTTGGCGAAAAATACTAGCAGGTTCACTTTTAAACTACCCATGGTCAATTTAAAATCATCAACATTCTATGAAAACTGACTCATTGGGCCATAGAATGATCAAACTAGAATCCAATTCTTCCCACTTAAAGTAGAATAAGTGTTGCGACTAATTTGACAGGTTGGTGTCTTGGAAACTGACTCTTTTGGATGGTTCTGTCAAAAAAATCTGCCATCAACTAGCATTACCAGCTTAAGAGTAAATCTTTGTTTTTTTTTTTTTTTGGATAACTCAGGTGTGTGGGTTAACTCAAACGCACTTCAATTAATCATGCCCACTGCCGACTTACGGGAGTCCTATTAAAGCCGGAGCAAAGCTCCATATGGACTGGCCCCCTTAAGTAAGCTATCTCCGTCATAAACATATACGCGTGTGTTTATATATTTATATATACCTATATGATTATGAAAAAATAAATTGTATATATCTATGTGGCAATAAACACCTAGTAAAAATAGACACAAACATCAATATGTGGAAATGCTCAGTCCACATAAGGATTTTGCAAGAGCAAGAAATTTTTAACTAACGGGAACTTTATATTAATGAAGACACTACTTGGAGTGCTTCCTAGGCATGCTTGGTTTTGGGGATTTTCAAACCCTCACACATGATCTAATGATACCGATTTAAGATTGTGTGTGCTGCAACATTAGTATTATATAACTTCTCGACATACTGTAGCACACTGAACCCTTAACAATTGCCAAAGGTGGAATGAGAGATACCTTGGTCATGGTGGGTCATGGTGCAGTAGTCGGGGTCGATTTACCTTCTTCTTCTTCTTCTTCTTCTTCTTCTGGTGCGATTTAGGGCTCCATTCTTTGCTCGCGGTTTCTGGTTACTGTGGGCCGCAGTCGATGTCGAGGTCGATTAGGTTCTTCTTCTTCTTCTTCTTCTTCGATTTAGGGCATGATTCTTCTACTTCTTCTTCTTTGCTTCTCTCTCTCTCTCTCTCTCTCTCTCAAATCGCCTCTCTCCCTTCTCTCTAGATCTAGAACGCGTAATGAGGAAGGGGGTGTAATTTTTGGGTTTTGTTGCACTGTATTGGTCGACCCCTGAACCCCTGACCCAAGAAGGGTTCAACTTAAGTTCAATGCAGCGTGGGCCGTTGGATTAAATCCAACGGCTGACAGATGAAGTCCGGAAATTGTTCAAAACCGCACTCCCTGATAAGAAACGAAATATATATATATATATATATACCCCTCCTTCACGTATAGCCCGTCCTCACGCAATAATTCTGGCTCCGTCCCTGAATGCATGGAATTGCTATAAATCATTTTGGCTAGCTATGAAAAATATTTGGTGCTAATTGGAGTAATTATCAAAACTAATGATGGATTGGTTTAGTGGTTGAAAATTTGGACTTGGTTGGACAATGTCAATGTTCAAATCTCCATACCCCCTTATTGGGGCTAAAAATACTCCTAATACCACTCAGACAATGGGGTCCCTTACGAATAGTAATGTCAGGTAACAGAACAATACTTCTTGGCAGAAAGTGAAAGGATATCATACATATGCCCAGGGCTTCTCCTCCGGACTCCCAGATTGAAGCCTTGGGGGTGTTTTTTTTTGGTGTTGCAAATTGTTTTGGGAAAATCCGAGCCGTCCAATGTGTTCAAAACGTGTTTTCCAAGGTCCAAGCGGGAAGTCTTTAAAAAAAATACCGGGAAGGGCTTGATCCAAGCAGTTTTTC
Organism: Vaccinium darrowii; assembly: GCA_020921065.1. Taxonomy (NCBI): domain Eukaryota; kingdom Viridiplantae; phylum Streptophyta; class Magnoliopsida; order Ericales; family Ericaceae; genus Vaccinium; species Vaccinium darrowii. The sequence continues at coordinate 30,430,707 of CM037159.1, forward strand.
GCAAAAACTGTATATTATAGTTTTTGCGAAAAACTGCTAGGGATCAAGCCCTTCCCAGTATATTTTTTTTTAAAGATTTTTTCACAGGGACCCTTGAAAACACCTTTTGAACACGCAAAAACTGTATATTATAGTTTTTGCGAAAAACTGCTAGGGATCAAGCCCTTCCCAGTATATTTTTTTTTAAAGATTTTTTCACAGGGACCCTTGAAAACACCTTTTGAACACATTGGACGGGTCGGATCGTCAAAAAAATGCTCGGATCACGGAGTCCGGAGGAGAAGTGTTACCCATACCTATATATACACTTCCCTTTGGTGTATCAAAAACATATTTGGTTAAAAGTATCTGATGCACATTGGCCTACCCTTTTTTTATGAGTCACAATGGCCTACCCGAGACTTTCGTAATTGTACAAATTTGTCGGTGATGGTTGTTTTATTGAATTTTTGGCTTTCTTTTTTGCACAAATTTTTGTTTTTTTTAGTTTGGCTGTTTTCACCAAAACAGAATTGTTTCTCATAAAGTGTGGTATCAATTGAGAATCAAGTACTTCTTAGTCCTGACTCATGTTTGACGATTTGTTTATCAGGTGAACTTACCAATATAAATTTGTTAAGCTGAAATGTAAAATTCTAACCACTCCCAATCTTAATTTCTAGCTCCGTCCCTACGTTTCTTGTTCAAGAGTACTGCTAGAGATTTTTATTTTCAAAAGGGAACAGAGTGATTACTTATTTAGAACTTAAAATAACTAATAATCACCAATCCTTCAAGCTAAGTCTACATAAAGGGGGAAAAAAAGGTACATACGTGGTGTTTTGCAAAGTAAATTGACAAATTACCACCAAAAAAAAAAAAGTAATGCCATTGACACAGTATTTGATGTCCAAAAAAATTTTAATTTGCAAAAAGCAAAAATTGCTCTAGCTAAATTAAAAAAATTTCATGTTCATTACAACTTCCATTTTTAATTGTGATTACCTGGCCGATCCCCCATGATACTCTCCCAACTAATCAGTTGAAAGCTCATAGAGGAATCATCACCGAAAATTTATGTCCTAGATGTAGATTCACCAATGAGGATAGTACGTACACCTTTTCAGAGAATTGAAAAGGCCACAACCGATGGCTCCTTGTTCCGAATAGCCATTGGAGAGTGAACAGCCTTGAATGCCCTATGCAAGAGTCGATTAATTCCAACCTCAAAAAGATGGGAAGGATTGGCCTTGGCAATGATGTTTCTCGTATTACCTCATTTGCCATTACCTTTTGGCAAATCTGAAAAGATCGTAACAAAAAGAGCCTTGATGATATTGATGTTGATGCGAATCATAGTTTGAGAAATATCTTTGCCTCTGTCTCAGAAATCTCAGAGGCATTCAAAGCTTCTCTCTCTAATGACTACACTCATAACACTCTAATTTCTTGGATTCCTCCCTATGCAACTGAAGTTAAGTTTAACACTGATATATGGATGTTTGTATGAAAGCAACAATAAAGCGAGCTTTGGAGGGATTTCTCGTGATCACAGGGGTCAACGGTTGCTAAGTTATTATGGAAGCTGACATGCATCTCAAGTCTAGAGACAGAACATTGGGGAATATATCGCGGGCTGACAATCATGTTGGAAAGGGTTCTGTCCAACATTTGCATTGAATCCGATTCAACTTCTATATATACAACTGATCATGGAGAGTCCTAACACTGGCCACTTGCAATTTGCCTTAGACATGGATCCTAACGCCCTGCTTGCTTGAACTAGATCCACCCTCACTCACATGTATTGGGAAACCAATCAGAGTGCAGATCATCCCGCTCATTCAGGAGCCGAACAAATGGAAGACTGGGTAGTTACAAAAGAGTCCCTCCAGTTTGTTCGCCACTTCGTGTTAGAAGATGGCTTAGGAGTTGGGATGCTCAGAGACTTGTGTTCTCTAGTTTGGTCTTTCTGTTTTTCGTTTAGTGTTGTTTGAACTTCCGTTGTACACAAAAAAAAGGTTGACAAAAAAGTCTATAACCACAAGTGAGTGTTCCACAAACACTGTACCACTGGTGCGTGTGGGACCCAATGTAAATGTGAGTGTGCGTGTAAAAGCGTTATCGTAAATGTGTATAGTTGTAGAATAGTTGTTTAGATAAATTGTCGGAAGATTTATTCACTTGAAGGTGTTGGGGCACATGATTCAATCTGCAAAAAAGAAACCTTGACATTCAGTTTTGTGCATACAACTTTTCTTTTACTTCAGATATTTTCATTTGAAACTTCACAAGATTAACTCAGGCTTGAAAGCGCAATTGTCATTTAGAACTTCATGAGATTTAACCCACGCTTGAAAGCACAATTGACTTGCACTTCCACAACCAAACCAAGCTTATCACGATCACAAAAGTCCAAATGTAAGTGAGCTTGAACTATTTGTTCAAAATATTCTCAAGCTCAAGCTAAGCTAAATCTGCGCAAGTGTAAAAAGAGTTCTAGCCAAGCCTAACCAATACACTATTTGACTTGTTTGGCCCGATTAGCACCGTACCAGTCTGGTCTGGCGCAAGCATCATCCAAAAGTTTAGGGAGGAAATTTTTTTGTATATTCCCATTATTGGTAGCTTGTATAACGCAAGGGTCATCCAAAAATTTTATGTATTCCAATGTTACTAAAAGGGTCTGAGGCTTCGCCTGACTAATCACAAGCGATAGTAATTCAGTTTTCTCATCCCAAATGGAAGAACATTCTTTACACCGGCGGTGTAAACCAAAGTTTCCTCCAAATTTATTATATTACGTCATTTGTCCAAACAGTGGTTCCAAAAGGAAGAAGATGGACATATGGCGCAATGGAATCGATTTAGAGAAAACTTTGGTTTACACCGCTGGAGTAAAAAATGTTCTCTCTTAATAATTAATATGCCTTGAAAGTAAGCATAGACGTAGAGGAATATTAAGATTTCACCATTGGTAACACTTATTGACATTGAAAATATTTTATACGATGTATTACACAATATCAAGTGGTGGAGGGGAACAAGAGAATCATCCACATGCAGCAAAAGTGAAAATGCAAGAAGAAATTCCACGTTTCATCGTTCACAAGATCTCGAGATACAAACAAGGCTCCATAGCCAGGAGCACAAAACTGGCGAAAATGGTGGAATGGAGATGATCGACAATCCAATATGCACGAGTAATCGATCAATTTGATTTTTGGACATATCCACCGTCGACAACGAGGTCATGCCCGGAGATGAATGCTGATTCATCGGAGGCTAGAAACAACGCGGCATCCGCTACGTGGTTGACTCTCAACACGATCCCTTTCAACGAAGTCAACTCCTTGAAATCCTCCTCAACCCCAGCCGCGTCCTTTCTGTATGCCTTCTGCAATAATGGCGTGGCCACCGCGTAGGGTGACACACTATTCACCCTTATACCGTGCTCCCCAAGCTGTTGACTCGCAGCCCGGACAAGCCCGACCACAGCGTGCTTCGACATGGTGTAGTCCGTCGCCACCTTCGTCCCCTTGCTCCCTGCTATGCTAGCGGTGCATATAATACTCCCTCGTATGCGTCGCTCCACCATTGCAAGCGCCGCGTGTTTGACACACGCAGCCATCCCACGCACGTTGACTGCGAATAGGTGGTCGAATTGGGAGAAATCGAGCTCGAGGATCACCTGTGGGAACGGAATCAAGATTTCATATTGGGGGCGGCCCTAAGGTGAATCATAACATTATGTACAACTTGTGCTGAACTGATATATACTCCAAATGAAATTAATGGGTGGTGACTTTCTAATCTCAGTTTCTAAAAATTACTCTTATCAATGAGTGCTTGAATCGTATTTGTCTCAGAAAAATTAATGGCCCAAAGACTCAGAGATGAAAAAAAACCTCGATCTTTTACTTCTTTTTAGACCAACATATGATCAGTTGAGACGACGAGATGACAATTGATGTATGATTAATCTTTTTATTTTTTTAATACAAAAATATCAAGTGAGTTTTAAAATAAAGGATTTGAATCATGATGATAAGATTGTAACACCATATACTATGATGATAAGTATATATTCCAACTTTATTGTAGCATACCCGCCCTACTATTTTCATGACCAAAAAAAAAAAAAAAATTCCAAATTTTTGGTTAAAAAAAAAAGAATAGATTATACGGATTTACATATTTCTAATGTATTTTATACCCGCGACCAATAATTAATAGTAACATTTTCACTACAAATATAGGAATTAAAAAAACAAAACAGAAAATTGAGGGCCGGGACTTGCAGGTAATTTTGTACAATAGAACTAATCGAGATCTATCAAACAAGACTCATACTGCATTTTTTTTTTTAGAGATATAAGCAATAAGAAATACTGTAGCACAAAATTAAAAGAGGAACCAACAAAAATGGATCGAGGAAGTACTCGCCTGCGTTAGAATTTGTGTGTCCGATTTCGACATTCATCCATTACAAAATCATCTCTAGCTTACCATTTATAAATTAGAAAATATAGAGAAACAAAATTTAGAGCTTCCGAGATAATGATCGGACAAATAAATTGGGATGGACGGAGTATAAACAATAAAGAAGGCACAAAACAGAGACTTGTGGGATCAAGACAGAAAAATTTGAGGACGATTCCATCCACTAGGCTTTTCTGGCAAATTTTCCGAAAAACGGGAATTATGGTCAGTTTATTTCTGTTTATAATTCAGAAAACTTGTAATCGAGGATCGAAGAGTAACCTGATCGGAGCGGCTCACGATCCCTGCATTGCTGAACATGACATCCAGCTGGCCATACGTTTTGACCGTCCAATCCACCGCGGCTTCGACTTGGTTTTCGTCTGTGACGTCGCAGTGGACATAGCTGCAGCGGTTTAAGCCGATGGCTTCAGCCACGCACCGGCCTTTGTCGTCTTGGATATCGGCTATCACGACGGCGCGTGCACCGTGTTCGGCGAAAAGGTGGGCGGTGGCCTCGCCGATGCCGCTTGCGCCGCCGGTGATGATGGCCACTTTGCCTTGTAGCTTCTTCGTGCTTGTTTCTGTCATTTTCTCTTGTCTTCGGAAATTGTAATCGCACAGAATTTGGTAAAATAATCTGAACGGACTAAAAATCGACACCACACAATTTGCGTCACTCTTTATCTTGTAACCACCCAATAAAAGTTAATGATGAATATTCTTACTAGATGATTTGTCGCTACGTACATAGTTGAGAGTACCACGTAAATAATGCCATGTGACACTAATGAACTATTGGAGCGTTGAATAATACTCCAATAATCAAGTCATGCCAAATAGATGGGTTCTTATTCTCACCTACCTTTCTACTAAAGAAGTGAAAGAAAAGTAATTAGCCAATAGCCAGGAAATAGAAGGGATCACGTTCCCACGCTGAAGAAGGAAAAAAAGGGTTTCAAGTTTAATCTTGTATTTTTAATTTTTTTTTTAAGCTTTTAGTTTGTTTTCTAATGAAGTTCTAGTCTTGCATGATTATTTGTTTTAACTCCATGAGCAGCTAAACTATTCGGCTAAGATAATGAGGATGCCTCTCCGAGTAATTGGATTGTATAAGATTTTTAGGATATCCTACGGTATATGTTATTTGCAAATTATATTGTCCCAGTAGATGAAACTGCTAGAAGTGTTAATACTAAAGTTGAAATTTGAAGAGAAGCATTAGAGTTGAAAGGCTTTAGGATAAATAGAAGTAAAATAGAGTATATCGAGGGCAACACCAAAACAGTACTCTTTAGTGCTAGGAGCATCACATCACTACAACCACCCCTTTTTTAAGTGGCAAGAAAATATAAGGTTTCGACTCACCGTGCGATACTATTACAATAAGAACAATAAAGACCTATTGCACACAAAAAAGTGTTCCAACAACATGGCAACATAAACAAGAAACGCAGCGATGATACAAAAGGATACACCAGCGAACGTTGATAAGACGATACCATGTCAAAGAAGCGCATGCAGATCCTAGATAAACATTTGTTTTTGGAAGCTTTCACTACAAGACACGATTTCGTCAGTCAATTATCAAATTACATCACTAGGTTTCGTGTCAAAAGTTTATTTTGTTATGGTGTTTGATTCTCTACATTCATATTATTTCTTAGTTTTTTTTTTTTTTTCAATGGCATATTATCATCCACATAACCTAACATGGCCGTATATAGACTTTAATTCAGAATCACCGACTGACAATGTCAAAGTTAAATGAATAAACATTTAATTTATATAAGCCTTTCTAGTCAAAGGAAAATAAGTGACTTGTAGTAGAATTACATTTTCCAATCTAACAGTGTTCCTTCTATAGGTTCTTTAACCGATCCATTCAGTTGGATGGAACTATTGGGTGGCTATTATTTTGGGTCTTGCCATCTTGTGCAAGTTCATGCTGATATCTTGAACATATAAAAATACTGTATATGCAACATAAAGCAGTACTCATATCTTACAAAGCCATTGCACTATCAAAACTTATTGCTATATATGGGCAATGATCAGTGCATCACTTATAATTACTAGTTTAGCAAACAATTTTTATACGCAAATCTCGTTATCTCTATTTTGTTGTAAAGCCTTTTCTCATGGATTAATTTTCTGTGAAAGAAAGTCAATAAACAGTGATGGGTAAGATGCATAATGCTTGAATCAGATTCGAAGAAGGCTGCGGACTTGATTTTGGAGCAGAGGCCAAACCAACCTCAACTGAATGTGGTCCAAGAAATTAGAAGTCTGGTTGGGCAAAGCTTGGAATGCTCTGCCACCCACACTTAGCGCAAAGCAAATACTTGTACAGATTTTCTAGCTTGGGAGGCCATTTATGGGCAAAGGTCTTTGGTGGTACTTCGTCGAGCCCCACTTCAATTGCAACCGCTGCTTATGAGGGAGGGATGTTAAAGTATTTGGCTACTCTGGGGCAATCTCTTTTTAGTTTTCTGTTTGTTTTGGGCTTTGGCCCCTATTTGTACTCCCCCCCCCCCCCCCCCCCCCCCCCCCCAAAACAAAAAAAAAACAAAAAAAAAGATGCATAACTTTCTTGCCATGTGACCGAAAAAATTACTCCCTCCGTCCTTTTTTTAGTGTTGACATTTTCATTTTTGGTTGTCCCTTAATAAATGTGTTTTAAAAAGTTAATGCGTAAAAGGGTGTATAACTCTAATTTTGCCCCTTTTTTTTAACGGCAAATTTTTTTTCTTAATCACATATCATGGATACCAGATTAAAAGGAACAAGAGAAAAACAACACACGAGGAGAGGAAATCCAACAAAGTTGGCACCCCAACCTACGATTATCATCTGCCTCTCAATACCCAAAAGGTTGAAGGCTAACCATGAGACAACCAAGGAACCGAGAAACACACTACCACTCCTACAAAACCAAAGACCACTTGCCATCACCAGAACCCCGAGAACCAGCCCCTGTTGCTTCCCCAGAACGGGGCAAACATCTATGTCACTGCAATAGATACAGAATCCACCTCGGAAACCCTCACAAAATCAAAACCCCAAATGCCTTAGACAAACCCCCACAACAGCCCTCAAACAATCCTCAAAACGCGACCCCAAAACATGTACGACCCTTAAACCATCGCCGCCGCTACTAACCGCAAAAACCCACAACAGCCATCAAACCCCCAATCCCCGGCCCCAAAATCCCTCACTCAAACAGAGTTGTCAAGGTGGAAGTTAGTGAATAAAGAGTTAATGAGTAAAAGTGAATGATAATTTTGGATAGTGGAAGTAAAACTTGATGTCAAAAGTGTTAAGTGAAGATAAAAGTTGATGTCAAAGGTTTAATGATGATGTTTCTTTAATAAATTGGATTTGCAACACACTTTAAAAAGGAATGGAGGCCGGCCGTACTTCCTCCGTCCCAAATTTTTTTAGCGAATCCTACCAAAAAAAAAAAAAATTTCTCACAAATATTTGGTAAAGATTCATGCCTTAAAAACCTTCCTCACTCGTAACATGGCGCCCGAATCAAAAAATCTCAGTTTTTTCAAACTAAATCATTTTTCCAAATTCAATGGCACGAGAGTCATTATTTTCAATTCTTTCAAATGGTTTCTCGGGTAACAAATCCATTTCCAAAATAAAAATCCGGGTGGCGACTCTTTTCAAACAAACATATTTTCTCTCCAGGTGGCACGTCCATAGTTAGCCTCCATGGAATTCGAATATGCGACCGTCGAGCCCTTATTGCTTTCTTATACCCATTTTGCCAACTCCTTGGGTTTAGCATTAACACGTGTTCTGATGCCCATAGAATCAATAATGTATACATTTTAATTGTACTAGTTTTGTCCTTGTTTGCGAAAAACTAATTAGTCGACTTGAGGTTTTCGGAAAATTACTAATAAACAAAATTGATCTTTGATTTAAAAATTACTAGCAGAGAATACCAAACATTAGGCAATACTGGTAAACACATTTTTTTGCTGAGGGGGTCTAAAATTTTAGTACTGTATAGTAGTTTCTTGTTGACAAGTGTCTAAGCCTTTCGCCTCTCCGTTCTGTTATCGGAATGTTGCGTAAGAAATAGATTCCTGAGGAAAGAGAAATGAGGTGAAGTAAAAGAAAATGAATTTATTTTCCTATGTGTGTTCTTTTGATAAGGAATTTTGAAGGAAAACTAAAAGTCCTTGCTTTCAACAAGATCTATTTTGCAAGAAAATGTTTTCCATTGGGAAAGTTGAAACTGTGGGTTCCACAACTTTCTTGGTAACTGAAAACAAGCAAAGTTATGAGAAAGTTTATTTTCTCATCCTTACCGTGCAACTGAACGGGGCCGCATGTAATCTTAAAGTTTTCTCAAATATACAAGATAATTACTATGCCTTAGATCGAGAATAATATTAAGATTTCACCATTGGTGTTGTTCTTTACATTCAAATTTTGTCATACTACATATTACACAATATCAATTGGTGAAGGAAAATAAGAGAATCATCCACGGCAAAAGTGAAAGTACAAGGGGATATTCCACATTCATCGCTCACAAGACATCTAAATAGAAACAGGGCTTCCATAGCCAGGGGCACAACTAACATACGTATCCACCGTCGACAACGAGGTCATGCCCGGAGACAAATGCCGATTCATCGGAGGCCAAAAACAACACGGCATCGGCTACGTCGTCGACTTTCAACACGGTCCCTTTCAATGGAGTCAAATCCACGAAAACCTTCTCAACATCCTCCGCCTCCTTCTTGTAGGCCTCCTGCATCAACAGCGTGGCCACCGCATAGGGCGACACGCTGTTCACCCTTATACCATGCTCCCCAAGCTGTCGACTCGCAGCCCGGACGAGCCCGACCACGGCATGCTTTGACATGGTGTAGTCCGTCCGCTTATTCGTCCCCTTGCTCCCCGCGACGCTAGCCGTGCATATGATACTCCCCCTAATGCACTTCTCCACCATTGCCAGCGCTGCGTGCTTGACACACGCAGCCATGCCTCGCACGTTGACCGCAAAAAGGTGGTCAAATTGGCATAAATCGAAGTCTAGGATTACCTGCAGAAACGGAACCAGGATTTCATTTTAGGGTCAGCAATATAGTGAATCATAACACGTTGTGCAACTTAATGCACGGTATTGATGGGTGGTGACTTTCCAATATCATGTTCTCCAAATTACTGTTTTTTTTTCCGTGTAATAGATAATAATTTACTAAAACCCTTTCACTTGTAATCTATAATTTAAAGTCGCACTATATTTGAGGATAAACCAGATTTAATTGATTACATTTTGATAATTCGCACCATTATGTCCAATACATAAACTATTCATGCAAAAAATTAAGTTAATTAGACATCAATGGTGCTCCAATTGTACTTTCCTTGCAAAAATGAAAGGTCAAATTGAACTTAAATGGACCTCGAATTCTAGCCATTTGTTTCTCATTATAGAAATATTATTAAATGAGATGGCAATTGATTTTTTGTTTTTTATTTTTGAGAAGAAAGTTTTTCACATAACTAATTATACGCACCATGAGTTAAAATAAATAATTCGAATCATGATAACAAGTTTTGTGTAAATTTCCCAAAATGAGAAATGCTACGGTAAACACCCCCTCATATGAGATTTTGTGGCTCTAAATATGAGATTTTATGGCACCAAATATGAGATTTTGTGACACCAAATATGAGATTTTGTGGCTCCAAATATGAGATGGCATATGGTATGCACCCCATACGAATGGACGACCGAGATTGTGCCACGTATGACGTGTGGGGATTTGTGCCACTTTTGACCATTGACTATATGAGATTTTGTGACTCCAAATATGAGATTTTGTGGCACCAAATATGAGATTTTGACTCAAAATATTAGATTTTGTGGCACCAAATATGAGATTTTCTGGAAATATATGAGATTTTGTGGCTCCAAATATAAGGTCCGCACGCACTGTAGCAAAGTCCGCATGGATCCAATATGAGATTGTGTGGCTCCAAATATGAGATTTTCTGGAAATATATGAGATTTTGTGACTATTCATATGAGTGTGCATACCATATATGCATTTCATATCTTCAGCCACAAAATCTCATATTTTGAGTTACAAAATTTTATATTGAGTAATTTTTAGAGGGTGTGCACTGTAGCATCTCTCCCAAAATTATCCAAGAAAGGGAAATCAACGTGAATCATTTCGGAGATATTTTTCATCCTAACATTTTCTTAGATGATGATTCCATCCGCTTTGCTTTTCGGTCAAATTTTCTGAAAGGAAATTAAGGAGGTCAGTGACGTCAGTCTATTTCTGTTCATAATTTAGAAAACTTGTAATCGAGGATCGAAGAGTAACCTGATCGGAGCGGCTCACGATCCCTGCATTGCTGAACATGACATCGACCTGGCCATACGTTTTGACCGTCCAATCCACCGCGGCTTCGACTTGGTTTTCGTCTGTGACGTCGCAGTGGACGTAGCTGCAGCGGTTTGAGCCGATGGCTTCAGCCACGCGCCGGCCTTCGTCGTCTTGGATATCGGCTATCACGACGGCGCGTGCACCCTGTTCGGCAAATAGGTGGGCGGTGGCCTCGCCGATGCCGCTTGCGCCGCCGGTGACGATGGCCACTTTGCCTTGTAGCTTCTTCGTGCTTGTTTCGGTCATTTTCTATTGTCTTCGGAAATTGTAATCCCACGGAATTTGGTAAAATAATCTGAACGGACTATTTGAAAGGTTGAAGTAACCACCAAAGTGCTTTGGGTAAAAAGTGGTTTTTGATTTTTTGATTTTTTTGTTTCGTCTTTATTCAATTTTTTTTACATTTGTTAGTTTCGCGTCAAGATTTTATGGTTTTTGGATTCCTCTCGGCGAGACGAATCTAACAAGTATAAATTTATGGTCAAACCAAATATTTTTTTGAATAAAGCCAAAATACTTTGATTATTCGCCAATAATCCAAGTATTTTGGCTTTATTAAAAAAAAATTGAGTTTTAACCATAATTTTATACTTGTTAGATTCGTCTCGCCGAGAGAAATCCAGAAACCACAAAATCTTGACGCGAAACTAACAAATGGTAAATTTTTTTGAATAAAGACGAAACGAAAAAACCAAAAATCACTTTTTACCCAAAGTAGTTTACATGTTTCATGAGATATATTCACTGAAAAATTGATAACCCTCTTTGATTATTCTCGTGGAGACGGAGCCAGAATTTTACCTTTGTGGTGGCGAAAATATGTATTTAAAAAATAAAAGAACAAAATGCATTATGAGGATGAACGATTAAAAAAAATATAGTAGTAGCGAGTCTATATAATTCAGGGATAAAAATTTATTTGCTATATAATAATTGCATTTTTGAAAGCCTTGTGGTGGCGGCCGCCACCACTTGTTCCCCTTGACTCCATCCTTGCGTGGAGTACTAGATGGCGTGAAAGGAACATGTTTCAGTCTCATTGGAAGATAAGATTTGCTCTGGCAACCATTGATCAGGGTAATTATTGGGTACTCAGAGTACCATGTGGCAATGCCATGTGGTACTTCCAATAAAAGATCGACACCACACAATTTGCGTCGCTCCTTGTCTTGTAACCACCCAATAAAAGTTAATGATGAATGTTCTTACTAGATGATTTATCGCTACGTAAATGATTGAGAGTACCACGTAGATAATGCCACGTGATACTAATGTACTATTGGAGCGTTGAATAATACTCCAATAATCAAGTCATGCCAAACAAGTTGAATGATGACTAGAATTGGAAAGCTTAGATGGGTTCTTATTCTCACCTACCTTTCTACTAGGGAAGGAAAGAAAAGTAATACTCCCTCCATTCCAAAATAATAGTCCACCACAAAAAGTCGTATCATTTTTCAAATCAAAAAATGAAGTACTTTTGTAAATCATTTTTCTATTTTTTTCGCATGACAAGTACTTTAATTCGGTGCAAAAAAAATTCGAAAAAAGATACACAGAAGTGATTAATCTTTTGATTTGAAAAATGGCAAGAGAGAGAAAGTGGGGCTCTTATTTAGGAACGGATGGAGTATTAGCCAATAGCTAGGAAATAGAAGGGATCACGTTCCCACGCTGAAGAAGGAAAAAAAGGGTTTCGGGTTTAATCTTGTATTTTTAATTTTTTTTTTTTTTTAAGCTTTTAGTTTGTTTTCTAATGAAGTTCTATTCTTGCATGATTATTTTTTTTTAACTCCATGAGCAGCTACACTATTCGGCTAGGATAATGAGGATGCCTCTCCGGGTAATTAGATTGTATAAGATTTTTAGGATATCCTACGGTATATGTTATTTGCAAATTATATTGTCCCGGTAGATGAAATTGCTAGAAGTGTTAATACTAAAGTAGAAATTTGAAGAGAAGCATTAGAGTTGAAAGGCTGTAGGATAAATAGAAGTAAAACAGAGTATATCAAGGGTAACACCGAAACAGTACTCTTTAGTGCTAGGAACATCACATCACCACAACCACCCTTTTTTTAAGGGGCAAGAAAATATAAGGTTTCGACTCACCGTTACAATAAGAACAATAAAGACCTATTGCACACAAAAAGGTGTTCCAACAACATGACAATATAAACAAGAAACGCAGCGATGATACAAAAGGATACACCAGCGAACATTGATAAGACGATACCATGTCAAAGAAGCGCATGCAAATCCGAGATAAACATTTGTTTTTGGAAGCTTTCACTACAAGACACGATTTCGTTGCTCAATTATCAGATTTCGTCACTCGGTTTCGTCGTCAAAAGTTTATTTTGTTATGGTGTTTGATTCTCTACATTCATATTATTTCTTAGTTTTTTTTTTTTTTTTTTCAATGGCATATTACTATGCCGGTTTTTTCTGGTCCAACATTAATGTGAAAATTGCTTGAATATACTTTCTGACTTTGAAAATGGTGGATTCCTTGTTAAGCACTTATATAAATTAACTATCATCCACATAACCTAACATGTCTGTATATGGACTTTAATTCAGAATCACCGACTGACAATGTCAAAGTTAAAATGAATAAATAATTAATTTATACAAGCCTCTCTGGTCAAAAGAAAATAAGTGACTTGTAGTAGAATTACATTTTTCAATCTGACAATGTTCCTTCTCTAGGTTATTAAACTGATCCTTTCAGTTGGATGGAACTTTTGGGTGGCTATTATTTTGGGTCATTTCCATCTTGTGCAAGTTCATGCTGATATCTTGAACACATAAAAATACTGTATATGCAACATAAAGCAGTACTCATATCTCATAAAGCCATTGCACTATCAAAACTTATTGTTATGGGCAATGAGTAGTGCATCACTTATAATTATTAGTTTAGCAAACAGTTTTTATATGCAGATCTCGTTATCTCTATTTTGTTGTAAAGCCTTTTCTCATGGATTAATTTTCTGTGGAAAGAAAGTCAATAAACAGTGATGGGTAAGATGCATAATGCTTGAATCAGATTCGAAGGAGGCTGTGGACTTGATTTTGGAGCAGAGGCCAAACCAACCTCAACTGAATGTGGTTCAAGAAATTAGAAGTCTGGTTGGGCAAAGCTTGGAATGCTCTATCACCCACACTTGGCGCGAAGCAAATACTTGTGCAGATTTTCTAGTTCGGGAGGCCATTTATGGGAAAAGGTCTTTGGTGGTACTTCGTCAAGCCCCTCTTCAATTGCAACCGCTGCTTATGAGGGATGTTAAAGGATTTGGCTATCTGGGGCAATCTCTTTTCAGTTCCAACCCCCCCCCCCCCAAAAAAAAAAAAAAAATGCATAACTTTCTTGCCACGTGACCAAAAAAATTACTCCCATTTTCATTTTTAGTTGTCCCTTAATAAATATCTGTTTTAAAAAGTTAATGGGTAAACGTTTGTATAATTATCATTTTGCCCCTTTTTTTAACGGCAAAATTTTGTTAATCAGATATCATGGATACCAAATTAAAAGGAACAAGAGAAAACATCACACGATGAAAGGAAATCCAACAAAGTTGGCACCCCAACCTACGATTATCATCTATCTCTCAAGACCCAAAAGGTTGAAGGCTAACCATGAGACAACCAAGGAACCGAGAGACACACTACCACTCCTACAAAACCAAAGACCACTTGCCATCACCAGAACCTCGAGAACCAACCCCTGTTGCTTCCCCAGAACGGGGCAAACATCTATGTCACTGCAACAGATGCAGAATCCACCTCAGAAACCCTCACAAAATCAAAAACCTGAATGCCTCAAACAAACCCCCACAACAGCCCTCAGGCAATCCTCAAAACGCAACCCCAAACATCTACGACCCTTAAACCATTGCCGCTGCTACTACCCACAAAAACCCACAACAGCCATCAAACCCCCAATCCCCGGCCCCAAAACTCCCTCACTCAAACAAGGTTGTCAGGGTGAAAGTTAGTGAATAAAGAGTTAATGAGTAAAAGTGAATGATAATTTTGGATAGTGGAGGTAAAACTTGATGTCAAAAGTGTTAAGTGAAGATAAAAGTTGATGTCAAAGGTTTAATGATGATGATTCTTTAATAAATTGGATTTGCAACACACTTTAAAAAGGAATGGAGGCCAGCCGTACTTCCTCCATCCCAAATTTTTTTAGCCAATCCTACAACAACAACAAAAAAAAAAATTACTAAATTGAATGTCGTGAAGTATTTGCCCGAATAACAATTTTCTTTCTCCAAAATTATTTTGTCCAGAATTATGAACTGAATTGAATATTCAGATTAATCACTTACGATATTCAATCTAGTTCTGATTTGTAACATAAAAGGCCAGACAAAATGAACGAATCTAATCATCAAAAACATGTTTGCATCAGTTCTTGTCAATACTACTTAACCATTTCTAAATTCTACCAAATTTTTCATGGCACTAGATTCTGAGAAAAAGGAAAGGAAGACCATTTTCATATTGATTTCACAATTTCATCAAGAGAATAGAATCATCCACAGCCAAAAAAACGCACAGAAAGTGCAAGAAGAATGCACTTACAAGACTCTAATATACACACCCCATAGAAAGTGGAAAGGAGATCAACAATAATCGGAATGAGAGTCGTAGAAATCGCTAGGGTAAGGTGACATAACCTCTTCCTCCAAAAACTGCAGCACTTGCTGCATCGATGGCCTGCCATCTGGGTTTGCATCAGTGCATTTCGCAGCTATCTCTATAATTGCTTCTACAGTCTCTGCATCCGCCTCGGTGCATCGTCTATCCACTGCGTCTTCCAATCTGTTCTCTCTTATTAGAGTGTTCATCTGTGAATTGTGGGACAAGGGAAGAGAATGCTGCATTATGTTATGTGGGGAAAGGCAAATGGGAGATATTATAAGGGAAATATGGAGCATCTGTAAGGGACATAGCCAGAGTATCCTCACCCAGCCGACAACGTTTAGGCCTTCCTTAACGAAAGAAGGATCGGTCGGTCTCTTTCCAGTTATAAGTTCCAACAGGAGGACTCCAAAGCTATACACATCTGACTTCTCAGTGGATCTTCCACTCTGCAGATATTCTGTTTCCAAAACAACATGTCAATAGCATTTTGTCAGTTTAACCATCGATGAATTGGGACAAGTTAAGCAAATACTCCCTCCCTCCCCTAATCACACCTTTTCCGTATTTCAACTCCAGAACAAGACATGTGATTACTTCATTAAATTTGAGAATGGAAGACAATAATTACCAGCATCAGCCTTAATTCTCAGTTTGTAAATAAAAACTCCCTATCAAGTTGGGCCAAAACGACAATATTGACAAAGCTAAAATTTTGCTATGGAAATGAATTGTAGGGACTTGTAAGCGTATTTTGGGAAAACTAAACTTTTATCTTGGCTCTTCAAGGAGGACTAATAAGGCGAGACATTCCAAAAACAAATCAGTAATTTGGGATATACAAGTAGTCCACATGTACCAGAAGTGTGACTAACAGAAGCAGTGTGCAGAAGCAAATTGAACATGCACGTCTTAGCAAACAATGACCCGATTGTCGAGGCCTGATTTATGCAGAAGTTCTTGAAAAACATGCTGGCAACGCCATCCTTATTCCTTACTGAGCAGGTTACAAATCTTTGATTTCTACCAAAGTAAAATCACTTAGCCCCCAAAGCATCACAAGCATTGCTGCTGGAAAATTTTACCGACAGCCAGCTGAAACTGAAACAGTCAAAATGCTACAAAATCAAGTTGATTTTGGCAGGAAGAACAGTTGAGTGCCAACCTTACTCTCAAAATGAACTATTTATACGCTTGAGATTACCATGCTGAGGGCTGAAATAAATTCCAGTCCATAAAATGGAATTTCAATTCCTATTTCATAATGTCATTCATAACTTTTTACATTTTAGCCTCTATTTTTTTCCCCCTGAGAATTAATCTCAACCTGTCCAAATTTTGATGTTGAATTGATTGTCAATTGATCATATAAAAATAGGAATTAATGAAGTTTATACTTGGAAAATCGAAGCCAAGTCCAAGGCCGAAGATGGTCTACAGACAGAACATGGAATTCTAATAATCTTTAGTAACCTCAAATAACAAAAAGAGAGAAGAGACTCACACGCACAAAAAACACACAACATGGTAAATCTAGAAATTAAAACGCACCTGGTGCCAAATAACCAAAAGTTCCAGCAACCACCGTAGTGACATGAGCATCCTCATCTACCAAAAGCTTGGCAAGGCCAAAGTCCGCGACACGAGGTTCTAGGTTTTCATCAAGGAGTATATTACTGGACTTTATATCACGATGAACTATCCTTGGACAGCAGTCGTGATGCAAGTAGGCCAAACCTCTTGCAGAGCCAAATGCTATTCTGAGACGAGCATTCCAGTTCAAGGATTGTTTTCCTTCTCCATGCTCTAACAGAAAGGGAGGCGATATTAGCTTTAGACCAGGAATCATCATGCCGCAGAACCAAGGACAACCCTATATTGGTGGGCATAACTTGGTGCAGCTTTTTTAGTGAGTTTGATCCAAAATCATACCATTGAACTGTTTGCTAATAGGCAAAAAGGAACTGATATTTTTGAAGGAAAATTCTAAAATCAGCCCATTGGGCTGACATTAAAGGCTTAAAAAGTGTATTGAGATGTGTAAAAAGTGTTTAGGAATGTGTAAAATTATATAGGAAAGTGAAAAAAGTACATTGGAACTTGTGTTTTTTTTGTTTTCTTGTTACCTTATTGTCAGCCCAATGGGCTAACAATAGAAAAACCCATTTTTGAAATCTTGAAAAGAAGGGGAAAATATGATGGTTGTGAGACCACATAATCAGCAAAGAAAGCTTATGGCACTGAAACTTGAAGAACAAAAAGAAGTGATAAGGAAAACAAATACACAGCACAAGTTCAAAAACAAAGGAAGAATCCAGCTTTTAGAAATTAGATGTGATGACCACCACAATCAAAAATTTTGAAATGCATTGCTATCATTTCATGAGATTATGCCTTCTCGGCTATAAGATATGGTGGACTTCTACATTTAGGATAGGAAGCATTTTCATTACAAGCTCAAAGACAAGCAACTCAGGTATTTGGTGCTCCAACTAAGATTCCGAAAGGGCATCATTTCTAGGAAAATGACGTTAATGTTCCTTGATCACCATTTAGGTCTCGAACGTCCGACTAGTTATGGTTCCCTTACCAAAGACGAATTAGTTTTGATTCACGCAGAAAACATTATCAAGGATGAAAAATTATAAATCAAAAAACGAGTTGCGACAATTCTACGTCTTAGTTACTACCAGAAAACGAGCTTGTTAATAGTGGAACATACCATGCAAGAAATCATCTAAGCTTCCCATGGACAAATAATCATAGATAAGGAGCTTTGCAGAAGGGAGCCTGCAGTAGCCTCTCAAATTGACAAGGTTTATGTGCTTGATGCTTCCTAATATCTCCAGCTCCCTCTCAAAAACCTGATCAGATCCTTCACGGCTCCGATCAATCCTTTTAACAGCAAATGTACCACAATCATTCATGACCATCCGATAGACAGTTCCAAATCCTCCAGATCCCACCACGTCCTCTTCATCAAGGGATTCTAGCTTTTCTATGATCTCACTTGAAGGATAGGGAAGGTCACCATGGAAAGTAATAAGCTTGGTGCCTATCAACATACTGAAAGTTTAGAAGGTCGCCATGAAATGTAAAGAATGAAATTATAAAATTTGAAGAAACATATGACTAACCTGAATCTTGATGAACTTGTTTTTTGACTTCCATATATTTCTTAGCAGCCCTTTCCTTCTTCGACAGAAACCACATCCAGAGGAAAATAAGGAGCACGATTAGCACAAGACCCAAGATGGACATTACGCCAATCAGGATTCCTTTGATGTAGTGAGAAGATCGCTTTGTAGGTCCTACAAAAATCAGACCATTGGAAATTCACATTACGAGTAAAAAATGGACTACTTGGATTAATCTTGTTTATTTGAGGTGCAAAAAGAGTTTATCTATTTCTCACCTGTAGCTTCATCACTTTCAGCATGTGGTAGCACTGCTGGGAATCCTAGCGATGTTCTACATGGTTTGTTCACTTGTCGGCCACAAAGGTCCAAATTGCCCACAAACCTAGGCATAATCAAGTAGCATTCAGAGTAAGCTTAAAGCTGAATAAAAGCTGGAAAAGGAAAACTACTAGAAACAAGTTAGTGGTGATTAATAATTTTTGAAATACTTCAGTGGATGAACCTATCAAATTAGAGGAATTATCCTGGGCCTTTACACATCTCAGTGAATTCTAGGATTTGACTCCCTGTTACTCGTAGGCTTTCATACCCTTTCGAAGGGTCGAATTTATCACTACTAGTGTCTGTAGTGGACAATTGTATGCTTTGAGGCTGCCTCATTGGACTTTCTTCTGTCCTAAGACTCCATAAATAATCACTGCTCGCATTAATATCTAAGCAGTTGGAAAAAAAAAACTGGAATATAGAGAGATAATTGCATACTATAATAATAATTGCACTATATTCAGCAACTCAGAAGAACATTGCTTGCAGGGGCGGTACCAAGGGGGTGCTAGGGTGGTCCCCGGCCCCTGCACAACTTCAAGTATTCTCATTTGTTATTATACTAGTTTTTCAGGTTAATTAAGAAAAATTCTATGGGATTGGTCCCCGCAAGTCCCTTGAGTGAAAAAAAAAATCTTAAAATTTCTATTTGTGTAGGGTAAAAACTCATAAAATTTCAAGTTATTAATCATTTTTTAGGTTGCTTCTATAAAATTTAACTGTAATTACGCACATGCACACAATATCATCTCTTATTTGGACCTTGCAAGTAGCAATAAATACTTACAAAAAAATTTCCTTTTATGAATATGAAAATACACATATTTCGGTCCCTTTTTAACTCAAATCCTGCATCCGCCACTGATCGCTTGTAATTAGAAAAATCGCAACCAGGTGACAAGCATCCCCAATTGCCAAGTAATCTTACACCAACGACATGTATAATTTCCTTTCTTCTGTTTATTCATTGAATCCTACAATGTATTTTTTGAACATAATCCTACAATGTATTTTGTTGTGACATTTCATTGAAAATAAATGTGGACAGCATATAGGTACACGGATTCCAGATTATATAAGAACTTGAACAGTCTCTTTACAAACCAATCAAAAACTATTGATCAGCTCTATGAATTGTTGATTCTGCTTATTGCACTGCATGACTTGTATGTTCAATGGACCACAATATCTTTCAAGAGAACTACTCTAACAGTCGACATGAGCAGGTCTTAAAACTGTTCAATACTGATAGCCTTCACCAGCGCATGGAAAAATTCCATAATTTCAAGATCAAACTTTGTTAAAAATGTTAGCTGATACAAGTTTGCGAAATTGGATATTTCTTAGTGCTAGCAGCTCAATCGGAAAGTGCCCTAAGCAGATTACGTTTAAACTTATACACACATAGTGGAATTGATGGTAAGGGGGACTTACGAATTGTTTCCAAAAGTGCTCAGTACTCCAACATCAGGGATTTCACCGGATAAAAAATTTGTAGATAAATTCCTGGAATAAATTGAACCATGTCATTACATTGAAAGTCAAAAGAATTAGATTATTAGACCTTAAAAGACAAACCAGCCATCAGACGCACTGACACAACTGCACTTACAGAGAGCGAAGGCGTGTTAGACGGCCTAGAGATGAAGGGATGGCACCCTTAAGTAAGTTGCTTGACAAATCTCTGCATTGAACTCTACTAATTTAGAAAACCAAATTCGAAACCCCAAAGCCCAAAGAATTTCCAAATTTATGGCATCTAGCATTGTTACTATGTTGAGGATTTGTCGACAAAAAGGAGAAGGGAGGAATATTTCTTACATTATTGTGAGTGAAGAAAGATTCCCAATATCTGATGGTATGCCTCCTTGGAGATAATTAGCCCTCAAGTACCTAAAGATTGAAATTATACTGAAATATAACATCTTTTTATATTAACCATGCTAAAAACAAAAAAGAGGCGAAACCCAAAATCACTCACAGGGCTCTAAGTCCAGTACAATTGGCAATTTCAATAGGAATAACACCATGTAAGCTGTTCTGGTGAAGTGCCCTGAGGTTGAAAACACCCACAAGAAAAATTGTCAGAGTCAGAAATTGTTTCAGGTGACTTCCAACTTTGGGGAAATCATGCAGTAGTTGGTATTTTTCCACTTACAGTCTCTGTAAACTACTGAGTTTTCCGATGCTTGGAGAAATTATCCCAGCAAGTTGCATATAAGGTAAGTTTCTTCAAAACCCAAATCAAGAAATAGGCTCAGAAATCAAATGCTATAAAACAGAGAAAAAAATAGTGAGTAAATGCAAGAAAAAAGGTGTGTGAGTTGCATACATAGCGTAAACTGTATTGTCAACTGGGTTGCAAGTTACACCAGTCCAGTCGCAAGGAGTCTCATCAGAATCATTCCAGTTACTCAGATAGTTCTGGGTATCATTCAAAGTTACTTTGAATTCCAGCAATGTAATACCTAGAAACCAAATATGATAACAAAAAACATTAGTCCTATGAAGCTTGCAAAAGAACAAACATTTCTACAAAAACAAAGAAAAAATCAAGATTTGAAAAAAATGGAGAATAAAAATACCATCTTGAGTGAGAGCAAGAGATGGAGAGCTCAAAAGGGTAGAAGCCAAAATTGCTGAGAAAACCCAAACCAGCACACCCATTTTGCTTCCTTGATCCAAATGGGTTCTCTCTATGGCTAGGGTTTCTTGCTGAAACTTTTGCCAGTAACTATACTAGTACCGAGTCACTTTACTATTTACTCACTGTGCTGATAATGGTGGGGTCATTTGGTGAGATTTGTGAACACTATAGGGTCTACATTGAAATTTGTAATGATTTTGGTGAAGGCTAGAAAATCTCTTCCTTTTTGGTGTGTTTAGCCTATTTCAGTATTATTATGTCACCATTTTTCTAATTTTTGTTACTTAATATACTTTTCTGTAAAGAAAATATGATCACAAATCTTTAAAAGTTCAGTACAAACTCAAAAAACAAAGGCAATTGGAATATTATTATAGTCGTCTTATTTGATTAGTTCAATAAAATTGATAAAAAAATTAGAAAGAAAATTACTTGATTAGAAACAATAATACAACCAATATGCAGTAATTAGGTTACGGCTCAGTATTTACATTCTTTCTTTCTTGTTAAATTTTTAGGAAAATACTACAATGCAAACTCTCATTTGAGGTGTATCATGTGCATCTTCAAAATGCTACGATTTTTACTATTCCATAAAAGGTATAAAACGCGTCCAATGTGTAGTATGATTGTTAATGAAAAATGCAAATTTTATTGGTGAAAAGTTACGATAAATAAATTTTATGATGTCTAGTGAACGACCAGAATAAGGAGGTGTTCCATTAACAAAAAACAAGTTTTTTCAAAAACTGAGTCAGATCATTCTCTCAAAATACATCACATAAAAAATCGTAAAAAATCAATTTATTTTAAAAAATTCTTAGCAGAACACCTTCTAAATCTATACATGCGCGCGCGAGTATTGTAGACTTTCCAAAACTTGATCTGAGTTTAGCTAAAGCAAAGACACTTTGAAAATGTGCATAGAAATTAGTGCAGAGCAAAAAATAGAAGTAGCCGTTGTCCCAAGTGAGATTCAAAAATACGGGATTTTGTAACAACAATAACACGCTCCAGTAGCCAGAGAACCATTATACTCGCTACATAGCAATGACGCGTGTCATTTATTTCATTTTATTTTTTATTTTTGGCAGGTGGGAAAATTTGGGTGGAGAGTAAGAAGCTTTGTTAAACGCAAAGGCGGTACGGAATTTTTTTTTGAAAAAGTCGGAGCTACACTGCCCGAGTCTGGAGAGTGTACCAAAGCGACTTTAAATAGTATCGGAGGCAGGCTAACATACAATCAGGTGTACAGTAACTCACTAACAAATTGACCAATGGGACAGGCTGGAGTGGGATGGCCCACTGGAATTTGCGTCAATTTGGGAGGGAAAATTATCCGTTTGGGAGGGAAAAGTGAAATTGGAATGACATAATATTATCCTTCTTTTTAGAGGGGTCATTTAAATATTAATCCTAGATACTGGTACAAGTTAATTTTTCATCCTACTTTCTTTTTTTTACTTAGCTTTTCATTCTTAAATTCAAATAAAAACAAAATGGGAAACAAAACTTTTAGCACCCGTAGATACTGGTACAAGTTAATTTTTACTTATCTTTTCATTTTTAATGAGTTTCTCGTTTAATAAAAACAAAACTTTTAACACTCGTAGATTCATTTGTTTTTAGCAACTTAGCTTTTATCACGTTTATGAAAAAAAATTCTTAGCAACTTAATTTATATCACTTTTATATAAAATAAATCAGCTTTTAGCAACTTAGCTTTTTACCTCATGAGAAATAAATTAACTTTTAGCAACTTAACTTTTTGCACTTTCATGGAAAATTAGACTTTTAGCAATTGATGCTAAAAATGGGAAACTTGGATTAATTCTTTCTATCTCCTAAGCTCCTCTCCCCAATTTTCTCTCCCATTAAATCTCAAAACAAATATCATAAATTTATCACTAAATCATCAAACAATCTTTTTTTTTTGTGATTGAAATTATATGTATTGACATATCAAACAAATGTATAATGAATTTATCATGTTTTGTGATAAATTTTGATAAATCTACCATAGAACAATCAATTAGCTGATCTTTTGTGATTAAGATGAATATTAACTAATCAAACAAATTTCTCATGATTCTTGGTGAAACACATCAATACAACTTCTTTATGATAAATTTGTCGTAATGATGTGATAAAATTATGTTAAAACATATATTGGTCTACACTAGGGCTGGTAAAAGAATCAAACAGCTTGAGCTTGGCTCGATTGTTGTTCAAACTCGTTTGAAAAAAATATAAGCCAAGCTTAATCATAATTTTTTGTTTGTTAATGAATACAAGCCAAGCTTTAGTACATGGGTGTTTGGCTCGATAGACTTGTGAAGAAGGGATTTTTAATTTAATGAACGATAACTAGTAAACAAAAAAAAAAAAAAACGATAACTAGTAAACACTAATTTATGCTTATAAATTTCTTTTCGCCTAAATTAATTCTGGTGGTTCTTTTTTATGGCTTTACATTAGCTCATTTTTAAGATGGTTTTCAAGACAAGTACATTTGAGTGTTTTTAATTTAATGAATGATGACTGATAGTACTCATAATTTTATGTTTAAAAGTTTTTTTTTTTTTTTTTGGCCTAGATTAATGGTTCTGGTTCTTTATTATGGCTTTACGTTAGCTCATTTCATTTTGCAGCTTCATAAGCTTTGCTTAAGCTAAAACTTAAAAACTCGAAACTTCATGAGCTTAACCTTAGGATTGAAAGCTCAAGATTCACTTCATTTCATGAGCCAATCGAAGCTTATCATGAACACAAAACATCAAACTCAAGCCAAGTTTTAACAATTAGTTTCCAAAAATCGTAACGCTCAAACTTGAGCACATGTAATAAGGAGCAAGCCAAGCATGAGAAATACTGTTTGGCTTGTTTGGCTTGATTAGCACCCCTAGTCTATACTAAATCTATCACAAATATGACTAATTTATGACAAATCTATCATCTATCAATTATATCTATTATCTACAACTGAAATTTAGGATAAATACCTTGATATACATTCACATATATCGTCAGCAATATAATACGCTTATCGAAAATACTCCGCCATTCCAATTTATTGGTTCCTTTTGGCGATTCCAACTTATTAGAGGAACATAACCATTGCACTACAATTTTTCTTCACTTTTTACCCTTCAAAACATCATTATTGTATGTACTTAATTAGTTTCAAAAAGTAAGAGTAAAGACATAAACTCACTACTTTTTTGCCAATTACTTTGGAACTAGAACAATAATTTTAGGACAATAAAAGTGACAATTAAGACCAAAAATTGGGGACAAAGGGAGTATAATTTTAGGGAATATGGTGGTAAATTAATTCCATTTCAAGCATGCCGCAAAATTTCAAAGTTAACACAGGGTCGACATCAAGTGGTGCTGAATGCTAAGAGCATCTCCTACCAATCTTCAAATCTTCAAAATGAAGAACGGAAATGACATATCAAGGGGAGATTTTGTAATTTATATCCCATTTTTCTTCAAAAAGTTGTACCTTTTGGAGGGACGCATCCTCCTTTTTTTCACATCCATTCTTCAAATCTACTTTTGGTTCTTCAAATTTGAAAAACCAAAATAGATTTGAAGAACCAATTCTCCAAAAAAGAGGATGGGTCCCTCTAAAAAGTACAATTTTTTGAGCAAAAGAGGACATAAATTACAAAATCTCCCCTTGATATGTCACTTCGGTTCTTCATTTTGAAGGAAAAATAATGCATTAGAGATGCTCTAATAAGCACGAACAGTCCCCCAATAAGCACAAACCCAGGGTTGAACCCGAGGCTGAACATACATGTTGGCGAAGCCGAGCCGGGTCGAATGAGGTCCTACCCGAGTAGATACAGATGGTCTACGTGCAAATCAGAGGTTTAATTCGATCATGTGGCACTAGATATGTCATCCATGATGTCATTTTCAAGAAGTGGTTAAGATATGTGCCTATCACAAGCTGACTTGGGGGCTAAGTTAGGTCACTCTATATAAAGGGTGGTTCTAAGCTCTAAAGAGGTATGTCGCTATTACTCACTCTTGAGCTTTGCATTTTTTCTCTACTCCAATTGAGGCTGACTTAGGCATCGGAGTGTCGACCGGCCAACAGTGGCCGCTAGGCACTAACGGCGTTCTCTTTTGAAGGCCTAGATTGAGGAAGGCGTTGCTCCCTCTAGATTTGAAGTGGAGATCCAATGAGAACCATATCAAACACCTCCCCACAATTGGTATGGCTACTCGGATATGTTTATAAGATGTTTGATCCTTCTCCCTTCTCTCTGATCTAGAATTTCTAGAAAGTGGAAGTCAAAGTTGTGAACGTAGACGGCAACAGTCGACGGGTTAGATACTTCTATCATTGCCACGACAGGCGGCTCTTCCTTCCTTGTGGTGGTCGTTTCCCTTCCAAGTGGCGGTGTGACCAAACATAAGCCTTTGGATGCCGAACGCTTAGTTCATGGAAAAGTCAACCAAGTGATGATGCGGCGGATCGGCCAGAAGCAAGCCTTTAGGTATAGAATGCTTAGCTGTTAGAAGAGTTGATCATGTAAAAGAGTGCACATGAGCCTTTTGGTATCGAAAATAAAAGTTGTTTACCTTTGTCTCAAAGGGGAGGCTGAGCATAGAAAAGGTTGAGTTGCAATATGTTTGCAACGGTTTTTATTTTTCTCTCGGATCGGTCGAGCGTAAAAAAAAGGTTAAGTTTCAAGTCTTCTATAACGATCTTCCACTTTTCTCTCGCGGTGCCCGAGCATAGAAAATGTTGTTTGTAATTTGTTTGCAAAAGTTTCACCTTTTCTCTCAGAGTGGCCGAGAGTAGAAGATGTTGAGACGCAAATCGTTTGCAACGGTCTTCCACTTTTCTCTCGGAGTGGCCGAGCATAGAAAAAGTTGAGTTGCAAGTCGTTTGCAACGGTCTTCCACTTTTATTTTAGAGTGACTGATGGTAGAAAAGATTGAGTTGCAAGTTGTTTGAAACGGTTTTATCCCTAGGTAGTTTATTGGCCGAACTTGGGTAGTTGTTGATTAGACAAAATAGGACCGCTCCCATTTAAAAAGAGGATGGTCTTGTTTCATATCATGGGCTCCACCCAGAAAGAAATTCAACTATTGGCCGAACCCGAGTCTCAACGTGGTTATTGGCCGAACGTACATGTTGGCGGTAAGGGTGAGCAAAAAGCCGGGAACCCGATGAACAGACCCGAAGGGGGTATCGAGCGGTTTCGAACTTCATTGGGTCGGGTTGCGGGTTGAGTTTTTATTAAGATTCGGGTTAAGGGGTCGGATTTCGGGTTAAGGATAACCAGGCCCATCGAAATCGACCCGAGCCAACCAAAAATACTCCTTTACGCTTTAACTTTTTATAATGGTAGTTAGTACAGATGGGTAAAGACCTGTTGCACAAGACACAAATATTTAGGAGAGGTTTGCACATTTCAAACAAGAATACCTTTACACCTTATA
Source organism: Vaccinium darrowii (assembly GCA_020921065.1). Classification (NCBI taxonomy): domain Eukaryota; kingdom Viridiplantae; phylum Streptophyta; class Magnoliopsida; order Ericales; family Ericaceae; genus Vaccinium; species Vaccinium darrowii. The sequence continues at coordinate 30,457,829 of CM037159.1, forward strand.
CTTTTAAAGTCCCGTCATTTTCAAAGTCCTCTTAAAGTTTTAAGGAGGCCGCACATTTCCCAAACAACACAGTATAAGGAGAATTCAAACAACACATTTCCTTTTCTCTCTCGCCTTATCTTTTCCCAACCCAATACTCTCTCTCTCTCTCCACCCTTTTCTTTTTCCGCACAATGCTCTATCCACCCTTTCCTTTTCCTAACACAGAAGCATTCTTCCCCCTCTCTCCTGGGCGTCCAAATGAAACCCTTCTCTCTCTCTCTCTCTCTCTCTCTCTCTCTCTCTCTCTCTCTCTCTCTCTCTCAGTCTTCAACCTCCTACTTTTAAAAAAAAAGACCGGCACCAGCCACACCATTACACCACCACCTGTGCAACTTGGACACTCTATTGTGTCGAATGTTGATGCCACACCACTGGTACACCACGCCAATCGTTGTTACATTGTCCACCACGCAGTGCACGCACCTTTGTCTCGATCTGTGGGATTGTTGTAAGGTTTTTTAATGTTTTGGGGTTGTAGATTTGGTTTTTCATTAAGAAATTTTGGATTTTGAGCTAATATGTGTAAATTTTTGTTTACGCTTAGGAAATTTGGATTTTGAATGTGTATAACTATATATATGGCTCTTGCCTTCTTGATCTAACATAATCCTCTGTTTTTTGGGCCAACCTGACCCAACCCGACCGACCCGAACAAAACCCGATTTACCCGATTCGATCCGATCGGTTTCTAGGCTTGGTCGGTTCAGATTCAGGTGTCGTTTTTATAACCCGACCAAAATTGACCTAAACCGAGCCCAACGCAAACCCGAACCGTGCTCACCCCTAGTTGGCGGAGCTGAGCTGGGTCGAATGAGGTCCGATCCAAGTAGATACAGATGGTCCGTGTGCAAATCAAAGGTTCAACTTGGTCATGTGGCACTAGGTGTGTCATCCAGGACGTCAGTTCAAAAAGATATTAAGGCATGCGCTTATCACGAACTTGCTTGGGGTCCAAGTTAGGTCACTATATATAAAGGGTAGTTCTAAACCTTAAAGAGGTATGCCACTACTGCTCACTCTTGAGTTTTGTATTTTTCCTCTTCTCTGATTGAGGCTTACTTAGGCATCGGAGTGCCGACTGGCTAACGATGGCAGGTAGGCACTAAGCCACTAATGATGTTCTCTCTTGCAGGCCTAGGTTGAAGAAGGCGTTGCTCCATCTAGATCCGAAGCTGAAATCCAAAGGAGAACCAGATCATACACTTCCACACATTCCCAAGCTCTTCAACACTATGTGCAACTCGCTCGTCGATATCAGTTTGTTCTTATGCTTTGGAGTTGTAGTTTGTTGATTTTTTTTTTAGTTAATTTTTTTTTTTAATTCTCTCTTTTTAATTTTTTTTTTGGTAATACGTAAAAAAAATTTATGTTGAATTTGTCAAATTTGTATTCGAATTCGGCCCATTTGACAGACCTAAGTTGGGTGTTCCAATTCCAATGGTTTGGCTAAATAAGTTAAGTGGCTTTTTACTGTTCATTTTTTTTGTCCTTATTCATTTTTTTTTTTGTATTTTTAGTTTTGCAGTCAAACTTTTGCGACCAATTGATCCGTCTCGACGAGAGGAGCTTATTTTGACTTATTCTGTATTTTTTAAAAAATTTAAGAGTTTCGGTCAAAATTTTTTACTTTTTCGATTCCTCTCGTCGAGACGGATCAATTGGTCGCAAAAGTTTGACGCAAAACTAAAAATACAAAAAAAAAAATGAATAAGGACAAAAAAAAATGAACAGTAAAAAGCCACTTAACTTATTTAGCCAAACCAAGCCAATAATCCATCTATACGTGAGATTGTGGATCCCATCGATGGGTCGAAATCGTTTGCATAAATTAAACCAAACTAGTTTGGTTTTCGTGGTTTGGTTTATGAATTCGTCTTGACGAGACGAATCCAAAGAGTATAAAATTATGGTCGAAACTAATTTTTTTGAATAAATCCAAAATTAAACCAATAAACTGGAGATTTTTGGTTTATTTTCTGCTTTATTAAAAAAAAATTACTTTTGACCATAATTTTATACCCTTTGGATTCGTCTTGTCGAGACGAATCCATAAACCACGAAAACTTGACGCAAAACTAACAAATGTAAAAAAAAAATTGAATAAGGACAAAACCAAAAAACCAGTTTTTGGTTTTTTTGGCCAAAACACCCCTTAGTAAATCCAATTTACTTTTTTCATATCAACTTTTACTTTAAATTTATACTTTTCACATCAATTTTTACTTTAACTTTTTCAAATTATCCTCTACGCTTACTCATTAATTTTTCAAAAAGACAAAATAATAATTGTACAAGTTTTCACATATTAACTTTTCAAAACATAGTTTTATTAAGGGAAGAAAAATTCTAAAATTAACCCATTGGGCTTTCTTTAAGATTTTATTAAAATGCGTGAAAAATGTAAAGTACATAAAAGAATGAAAAGAGTACACTGAATTTTCTATTTTAAATTTTCTTCTTGCCTTATTTTTAGTCAAATGGACAATCAATAAAAGTTTAACTTTTTTCTCACCCTACTACGGCCTAGTTTTCTAAAAGATTTTAGCACTCAGGTGCAAAAATCACAGATATTTCAAATAAAAAAATGAAGTGGTTTCATGTATCGTTTTTTCGATTTTTTTCTCACCCTACATGGAACCACTTTATTTTTTAATTTAAAATATCCTGATTTTAGCACCTAGGTGCTAAAATCTTTTGGAAAACTAGGCCTACGACTAGGGAGAGTAGCATTTTTTACTTTTTCTCACCCTACTAGGGAGGAGTAGCATTTTTTAGAAATTATGTCCAATACCGAAGGGCATAATAGTCAACTCAGCTCGCAAAGAATTCTGGCGGGAAATTTAAGAGTAGATATCGACGCGAAATACGAAGCGGCCGCAGCCTACAGGAAAAATCTGTACCTTGGTAGTCATGTATTGAACAGTTTCCTTTGGGATTCAACCATTGTAGCTGTTTGATGAAATGCTCAAAGGTAAACTGTTTATCGACTGGTTTCTACTTATCAACGCCCTGATTTTATTTTTTCCCAATTGTTCCCCTCAGCGAATCATTTCGAAATTCCTATTACAGAGGGCACGATTGTTGTGTAAGCAAGAAACTCAATGGAATCAAAGCTAAAAAAACCCAGAATTTCAAGGGCAGCATGTGGTGATGCAAGCGATAAAGCAGATAGAATTAGCAATTTGCCAGATCCGATTTTACATTGCGTGCTATCGTCGTCATCTCTGAAAACCATTGATGTTGTAAGAACAAGTGTATTGGGGAGGCGGTGGAGATATTTGTGGAATTCAATCTCTTATCTGGACCTTGATTTTGAAGACTTTTTCTGGCCTCGGTTAAACGATTTGCTTATGGATTATGGGAGATTGGCCAAGGCATTCGAAGGATTTATCAACTGGGTTTTGATTAATGGGTCCTCTGACTATAAAAAATTTCGCCTTTCTTGTTCAGATGTCTATGATACAGAGACAGTTGCTCGGTGGGTTATTGTTGCCGCACGGCGAAATGTCCAAGAGCTTGATCTAAAGTTTAACCCTTCCGAGGCATTTGATCTGCCCTATTGTCTTGCGACTAGTAAGTCTTTGCGTGTATTGAAGTTGAATTTGTTCCTTCATGTTCTCAAGTTGCCTCGTTCCGTTGGATTTAGCAGGTTAACTTCTCTTGACCTCATGTTGGTAGAGTTACAGGACGAGCGATTGGCTCAAAAGCTTTTCTTGAACTGTCCCCTTTCTAGAAAATTTAAGCTTGATTAGTTGTGTACTGAACAAGCTCAAGGTTCTTGATATCTCTGCCGCTAATCTCAAGTTTCTAACTATAGAAAACAATCGTAGTGGCTTGGATTCTGGTGATGAAGATGACGGCTTAAGTAAGAGCAAGCTTAAGGTTTCGTGCCCAAAACTAATTTCGTTCAAGTACATGGGTCCTGTGGCTCAAGAATACTCTCTGGATAACCTATCATCTTTAAGCTATGCTTTTTTTTACTTGATACATGGCTATGAGGAAACACCATTTGAAGAAGTCGGTTACCTTTTGTGTAAGCTACTCAAAGGCCTTTACCATGCAACCGTATTGAAACTATGCATGTACTTCTTGGAGGTACGAACATGTAGTTTGCGATTCAGTTCTTTGTCTTTGAAATTGTTTAGCTTGTTATCTGCAGATTTGTAACCATGTGATTTAGTTAATTGTAGTATTTTTTTGTGACGAGGTAAACCATGTCAATGAAGATGAGAGAAGTTGATTATGAGTCAACTATCATATAATAGTTCTGCTTCTTCTACGGCAAACTTTGTCCATTGCTCCATCTGCTTATGATGATTCTATAAATCTTTTTGGGCTCTACAGCTGTCAGGATTGTTATAATGAGAAAGTTACCACTTATTTCCCAGGCCTAAGAACTGTTTTAGGATCAATGCTTGTTGAGTTGGGTTGAGTTGACTGCTTCAGTAGATGCTTCCATTTGTATTCAAGTATTTGTATCCTTTTCGTAGCTGTAATATATGAGTGACGAAGTTCTTCCAATTAATAGTATTGCCCTCACCTCTCAGGCTCTCATGGGTTATACCTTATATAATTTCCACTCTCATATGTCAATAGTATCACGTTGCAAAAAGCTTTTTGCCAAATTAGTTTTGTTATAATTTAGCTTGTGATTTTGGATCTTTCCTTGTGTCTTGGATTCTCATTCCTGTCCCCTGCTGTCCTCTAGTTCCTATATTGCGTGCTTGGCGATGCAGCATGCTTTTCAACACCGTTGTTTAGTCTTAAGTCCTTGACACTGTGTGTTGGATTCGATGGATGCCACATGGATGTCATGATCCACTTGCTCAAGTACTCCCCCAATCTAGAGGCTCTGACATTGGTTTTTGACGAGGTAACATTCAAGATCTTGAATTTACAGTTTTTCTGGGTTTTCTTATATTTCTTTTTCTCAGGCACAACATTGAATCAATTGGTGCACTTACTTCCAATCTGTCAATGGCTGGAATCTTATGCTTTGGCCGCACTAACATATTGACTATTTCTCTAAGTGTTAGATTATACAAAATTGAGTGTCTTTGCCAAGGTTTTGTACAAGCACAAAGCCACTGATGATTGGTAATAAGTGGCCATAGACCTATAGTGATTATGATGGGTTTCTTCCTCAACCTCAAGGGTTCAAATCAATTGTCCTCAAGTATGTGTCTCGGGCATGGGTAACGCATTTGACGGGAACGGGTCTTTGAGTTTCAAATTTATACAACCCTCATGTCAAGGCCAGAAGGACATGGCAACAAACTCATACTTCTAACGTACTCGTTATATTTTGAAGTGTTAATGGTATTTACAAGGTGTCACTGAGCATTTCATGCATGCTACAATTGTTTTAGCTGTAACATTGTAGTAAAGCCAAATTACTGTGGACAACTAAACTATCAGACACATCTACTACCCAGAAGAGTAAAGTGTTAGACACAGATACTTTGAATAGATCTAGAAGAGTCCATGTGACGTAAAATGGTCACTAATGGTCATATCTTCAGTTCGTTTTCGGAGTGAAATGGAGTTCGTTTTTAGCTGTGACTTGTTTATTGTTCTCTGCTTTATGATTGTTTCTCTTTCTTCTGATAGAATTCATTGAACAGTTTAATATCTCTACTGACTCACATACATTTTCTGTTTCATGTAATCAAAGAATGAAGAGTTCGAAAACTGGAATTTGAAGGATGAGGACATTCCATGCTTGAAATATCATCTCAAGATGGTTGAGCTGATTAAATTTGAAGGTAACAAGAGCCTCTTGCAGTTAGTAAATTTCTTCCTAAAGAATGGGCACGTGTTGGAGAAATTAATCGTCACTTGGGCTGAATGTGAAGAGAGCTCAACAGAAATTATTCAGACTATATCAAAATTTCGCATGTCCTCTACAAATGTTGAAGTAATATTCCTGGAACCTAAGTTAGGTATCAACTTCTTTTCAGTATGAATATGTAACTTGAGTTGTGAAACTGGAAAAACATTCGCTTAGCTCGTAAGAGTTCATATTTTCATTCTGTTTGTGACAGATATCGTCAATTTTTGATGAATTTTATATACAAGTTCTTGGAATATTGTAGGAACAAGAATTACGTGTCTCACCCATCTCAGGCCTGATATGCTACCTAAGAAGTTTTTATTCGTGACTATCTTGTTTTTGCCAAGTTTTGTTTCCACGCTTACTTAATTCACTACTGAAATAAGAGGAACATTATTCTCAGTTTCATGTATACTTGCAAACTATGCTAGGTTTTTGGCTAGCAATATGGTGATCTATGCCCCAATACTATCACCATCTATATATAGGCGAGCACATATGTATGTGTCTGGTGATTTTTCAGAAGACTAATTGGATTTCTGTCATGCAATGGTTGATAAGAGGTTTATTTGGTTCCTATGCACTTTGTTTTAAGTTGTGCTTGCATCTTTATTTTGTCAAACTGAAAAGTAAAAACTAGCATTCAGATTGTTGTATGCACTAATTTACTAGTTTTTACTTATGTGATTTCAGTTATGTCTATGAAGGTCTGGGGCGGAGCTAACTTTAGGAGCAGGCTCCAGGTTCAAGAAAAAATAATGTAAAGAAATATTATTGACTTTAAACTATATTTTTAATAGAGTCCCTGTGATATTTTTTAACTATGAACCCTAATCTTATCATGTAATCTTATTTTCTTGTTTTTCACTGCTTGCTCTCCAGTCTCCCTCCTCTATCTCAAGTTTTGTCTCTCTTTACATCAAATACGAATCCACCTTGTTTTATTTCATGTTGATTGATGATTACCGCTAGAACATGTGGTTGATTTCTTACAATTCTGCCATCCCCGAGTTCAAGTCTTGACTCCGCCTTTGTTGAAGGTTGATAAGTTTGTGAATTCTGGTGATGTACCCATTACAATTTGGACAGCCGCCCAGCTCTTGTTCACAATTGGGAGGAGGTAAAATTGACTATGGGGCTTCTTCTTTAAGTAATTGTGGATGTGTGCTTAGCTGCTGCTTTATTTTGTCAAGAGCCACACTAAGACTAAGCGGATGACAAGGGGAGAGCTTTAAGCATACTGCGACGTATATTCCAAATCTTGCAAGTAATCTTGGTGCAATTTTTTGCATAGCAATACTCATTGCACAATAGTTGCATGACAGATCTTCATTCCATTCAATCATAAACTGTAAAAATGCATTAGCAAGAATGACCTCATGTCCTCATTATATGAAATTTCTTAGAGGAATCGGCTGATTCAGTTCCCAGGTCTAACGTGGCAATGTTCTTCGTGGAAACTCAAAACCTTGGCAATGTTTTTTGTGACTCTGACAGACTTTAGTCGACAACTATTGCAAATAATGTATACTGGTAATGTTGTCAATGCAGATTCAGTTCCCAGGTCTAACGTGGCTTTTCAACATCTAAGATGCTGATCATCCATGATAGTAGAAAGGGAAAAAAAAAAAACCACCGACACCTTATTGCAATGATCCAAATCGGTCATCTTGTAGAGCCTGCAGAGTAGTGTACATATACAAAAAATCAACTTGATCCGACATGTATAGGTATGTCAAAAATTAAATTTTGGTGCAAAAAAACAAGGGCCTAGATCATTTTAGATTTTCAACTTCATCCAGGCCCTTGTTTTTTTGCACCAAAATTTAATTTTTGACAGACCTATCGATGTCGAATCAAGTTGATTTTTTGTATAAGCACACTACTCTGCGGATCATTGCAATGAGGTGTTGGTGGGGGGCCCTTTTGGGGCTTCTGTAAGTCCCCCCTTACAGGACCTCCATGAAAAGGAAAATCTCCTCCAAGTTTTTATACAACTAAGTTTTGACTTTCAAAACCATGTAAGGGCATCTCCATTTGGCTACCCAATTTAACTTTTAAGTTAAAATAGGGAGCCAAACTCCCCCAAAATCAAGCTCTCTATTCTACCTCATCAAATTATTTTTGCTACAGTACCGCACCAAATTTGGTGCGGTACTGTTCACTCACCAGTTAGTTTTTTTTTTTTTCCCGGTTGCTTTTGTCCAGCTGGCAGCGCGTCTAAAGAGAGAGAGGGCGGGGAACAGTAGACTGTTGGGGGGGGAGTTGGTTGAATGTATTTCCCAAAATAAGCCAAGCCTTTTTTGCTAAGACCCGCATGGAAGTATGCCACTGACGTGAGTAAAGCCAAAGCAACAGTAGTATTTATGGAAATGAACCATAACTATGTAGCCCAATTCCTAAAAGATTCACCCCAAAATAGCATATCCAAATTATAATAAAGCCTAGAAAAGCCACAATTGCAGAATGTCCCGGGAGCCCTTTTGTATTTGTTCGAGTATGTAAATAAATCGCGAATACGGTCCAAGTAATAAATGCCCAACTTTCCTTTGGGTCCCAATTCCACTCGAACCAATAGAAAGATCAGCATAAGTAAGGGCTAGAGGGACCCTAGCTCCTGCACCCTTACCTTAGCCTTATCTGACTTTTTGTGACTCTTTTTCTATTGTTCGGGTGTTCGGGTGAATGTGCAGTCCCGAGTGGAATTCTTGTTCTCATTTCTAGTTCTAATCCTTTGGTCGGTAAGGTAGACTTCGATTTCGAATGTCTTTCTTTCCTTGATTGAGAGCTAGGAATTAGCGTACTCTTTTCCTTCGTTTATTATATCAAGTAGTAGAGTAGTAGATGTGCTTAGTTACCAGTCATTATTCCTAAATGAAGATAGAGAAGGTCTCTATTTCGCTGCATATTGAGCGAAGTGAACTATCGGTAAGGTAGTCTTTTCTTAATATCCAGCCTCTTCTTCTGACGGGCTTGAATAGCGGTATGTTACTGCTACCTCTTGTTTTTATTCTCCTTCATGGATTTCTAGGTGCACCCTGGCTCCAGGTGGTGTAATCAGCTGGTCTGGATCGAAGCTTCAACGTAACCTAATGCAAGAGTCGGGACCTAGTTTGGTCAGAAGACTTCTAGGTCTATGAGTTAGCCCGAACCGAAGGTTATACTCAAGCCTTGCGAAGTCCAACTAAAGCTAAAGTTGGGTCTGAGGAGATAGTCATGATCCGGATCGATTAGATCGACATGGGTCTCAACTATACAACTTGGCCGAGTTGAGACTCGAGTTGAATCTAAGAATGGGTTCATATCCTATGAGGCTTGATAAGGATCTATCATGCAAGAGAGGGCTAAGTCCTACATGATGCCATGCATATCTATGACTAGACACAAAGGAATCGAGTCATGACCTAGTCATGGCTAATCTAGTTTTCTAGCTACATGCTCACAAAACAAAGGTATCGAAATTCAAAATGAATACAAAACGAAAAGAAAAAGGGAGACTGAATCATGACCCAAACCATAAAAATGTTTTTCTTGTAACGAAAAAAGGATCTGTAACTAAGAGAGGGGGGGGGGGGGGGGGGGGGGGGGGCGAAGTGGTCATAACACGTGTAGACTTGTGTGTGTGTGTGGGGGGGGGGGGGGGGGGGGGGGGAGAAAGTTTAGTGGCGGGTCCACTCCTTTTTTTGTGCCGAAACTTCTCCCCAGGTGGGGAGATTACCTTTTTAGGGAGTTTTTTTTTTTTTTTTTAGAGATTTGAGGGGAATAGTTTAATATAATAAAGTTAAAATAGAGAGTCTAATTTTGTTAGTTTTTGATCAAGTGACTTGCTAATTTATAAAAAGTGTTTTTGAAGTTAAATTTAGTGAAAATTTTGGTACTCCTGATAAAAATGCTCTAAGGTGGCAGGTTCCAGGGTCCCACACAAGAAAAATTAAAAGGTGGTGAAAAGATATGTTTGAAACTCGTGGCAAATAAACAGAGTTCACTTCCAGTACAAAATGACCTATCAGCTAAAAGTTCTCCAACTTTCAATAAGTTAAACCCTTTTATAGTAAAAATCCAAAGAATGGGCTAATTAAAAAGTTAAAAATACCAAATTGTTGACCAACAGGCACAATCTCATACTCCCTTGAATCATTCTTGTTTCAAAAATGTTATTGTTAAAAGCACCAATTTTTTTAAGAACGAACCGCAATTTTAGACCCAAACTGCAGTTAAGATCTAACAGAAGAGGGAGAAATGCACCCACACATGATTTTGCATGCCGTTGACGGTGGGGGTTCCAGGTGGTTGGGTTCACTATGGTTGCACCGATCCACCATGGGGGTGCACAGTGCCCTCGCTACCTTCGTATGGGAGAGAGAGAAATGAAAGTTGGGGAGACAGAAGGGGTGCTGACCGGCGGCAGCGTCAAATTTTTGTTCCAATTTGAAATGGAGTGTTCTTGGAACTTGTGGCTCATATGGAGAGTTATTAAGGAGTTTTGATGAAAAGCTAGATGCCGAGCGTAACGGAGCGGAGAGAGGGGAGCAAACTGTTGTCGTTGGTGGCCCGCAGGGCCGAATAATTGAGGGGGTGCAGGGGGCTACGCCGTACAGTACGAAATAATTAGGGTTGAAATAAAGTAGGGCTATATACACTCTCTATTGTAAAAACCCTAACAGATTTTGATCATAATAAACAGACTCACTCTGGCTCCCGTGGAGGTACTCGATTTTGGGGAACTATGTAAATTCCTATGTTGATTGCTTTACTGTTTTCGTATTCCTTTATTGTGCGTGTGGTGATTTCTCTAACAAGTGTGGGTCCTTTTACTCCGTAAATAAAGGACTTTTTTTCGAGTGTTTTATACTCCTATAAAAATGAAATGACACCTATTGAGGGACATCAATATGCACAGACAAATTATTCAGGCTTTCTTTTTGTATGCATTTACTCTTAACAGCCAATCTACATGTACAAATTCTGAGAACCAATCTATTCAGGCTCCCCCATTGATGTATATTGAATGACAACCCAAAAAATAAAAAAAATTTATTCGGGCTCCGAATTTCGGAGTTACCTATTTTTATCATCATGTGGTCTTCAGTTTGGTATTTTGTCTCCACCATAGGATTATGCATCACAAGCATTCACAAACATCATGTATCAATCAACCCTGGCGCACGCGTACTTTAGGGGAAATTAGTTACAAATTATGTGCATGGATGCTCTCGCTCGCTTGTACTTTTTCTCACGCTCGCACTTTCTCTCTCTGTCTAAATATGGAAGAAACGTAAATCTAGAAATTGGGAACTGCGAACGGAAGAACAAAAGAGAAGGTGAGGGAAAGATTGTACGAGGGACATGGCGAGGGAGGATCAAAGTGATCCTCCGTCACAAGGGGAGAACTTCCTTCTCGATCCCAAATCTCCGAGAAAACTAGGAGGATGGAAGGCAATCATATATATTCTAGGTAAAACACACAACAATGTCGAATATTTTACATTTAATTTGAACATATGCAAAATTTTGAGCCGTGGTTTTTGTTGTTGTTGTTGTTGAAGGTAACGAATCGTTTGAGAAATTGGCTTCCATGAGTTTGATAGCCAATATAACGGTGTATCTGCACACGAAATATAACCTGGAAGGCATATTTCTGGTAAATGTGGTTAGCATTTGGTCTGGATCCTCCAGTTTTACAACATTAGCCGGTGCTTTCCTCTCTGATGCTTATTTGGGCAGGTTCCTCACCCTCCTCTTTGGATCAATCTCATCGCTTTCGGTATTATATTTATCTTCTTCTTCTTTGATAATTTTCGCTTCTGATTTCGCTCTCGTATATTTTTAATTAATCACGCGCAGAAAATGTATCTTGGAAAATATGAATTTCTTCAGATCTTGTTGACAAAACCGTATTTCTTTACGTCCTTGTTTCCCTAACAACAAAATTGCTACAACTTGAAAAAAAAGTGAGATATTGCTTATCAGAAAAAAAGTTGGAAATTTTGTTTTGATTGTTATTGACACATTCACATTCCTTCGTATTTTCCTCCTTGACTGAGGCAGCAGATCACCATAATATTATGAAATTGGTTATTCTAAATAACTTGCTTGGGTCACCCATGTAGTTAGGGAACCCTAAAGCCTACAGCTTATGAGGTCAACATGGCCAAAGTCCAAACCTCTAACTTTGGCTCGTTTTATGATAATAATGAAATTACCAATCTCTCTGAAAGCTTAAACTTTCAGATGATTTTGTGGTTAGCAGCATTTGCATTAGAACAAAATTTATTGATGAACTTCACCGCCAACGTATTACGTACTATTAAATTATTTGCATGCGTTAGCCCGCTTATCAAGGAAATCATCATTGCATGTGAGGCGTATTGCGAATATTAATTAGTCATTTCTTTAATTGTGCAAAAACTTTTAGATGAGATGGTGATTAACTGACAAACAGTGAAAAATAGTAGTTTTGTCTCTTACGTCGAATCCAAACTCAACTTCAACATACTATAGCAAGGAACTATAAGCGACTTGTAATTCAACCACATTTCTTGAAACCTCCCAGATGGAACACAATTTTAATACCATTAACCAAATTGGTCATTGAAACAGGGCATGGGAATGGTAGCCCTAACAGCAGGCATAACAAATCTTAGGCCCCCATCATGTCCAGAGCAATCCCACTGCACCCAGCCTAAGCCATGGCAACTCAGCTTCCTCTTTGTTGGCCTTGCCCTACTAGCCCTCGGCTCGGGCTGCATCCGGTCCTGCAACATAGCCTTCGGAGCCGATCAATTCGACACCAGAACAGAGAAGGGAAGATCACACCTCAAGAGTTTCTTCAACTGGTGGTACTTCTCGTTTACCATAGCTCTCCTGATTGCGCTCACCGTCGTCATCTATGTCCAGACCAATGTCAGTTGGTTTCTGGGGTTTGTCATCCCCACTGCGTGCCTCGCCGTCTCCATTCTCATTTTCTTGCTCGGACGCTATGTTTACATTTGCATGAAGCCACAGGGGAGCATCTTCGTTGACATTTTCAAGGTTATCAATGCGGCCTGGAGGAAGAGGAAGGTAATGTTGATATTTCAAATGATGCTATGCTGTATATAGGGGTGAGAATTTTGACATGACACGACACGATACGAAGTTAGCAAGTTAAGGTCCGCTATTTCTGAGATAGAACATGAATATGACACAACACCATAACATGAAAAGCTAAATAGATCCGGCTAGAGTTGAGAGAATTTTGACACAAACATGAGATGACACCAAACGAATACGACACAACAAGGGAATTAATGGAAGGATAAGATAACATGACATGAACCCGACACAAAATTAGCGGGTTGGAGTCGGCTATTTCTAATGCGAAACACGATAACACGAAAAGCCAAACAAGTCGGGTTAGGGTTCAGAGGATTCTGTTCCGAACACGAGATGACACGACACAATGCCCACCCGTCATGTATTTGACTAGGGTTCAAACTTCATTAACTATAACAAACAATTGTTGAGGAAACAAATAAACTTAGAATGGGATTCTCCAACAGGTAACAATGGGGCCGGAATCCACGTTCTTCAACCCTCATCAGGCCGAACCAGAGCAACAAAACACCGTGCCCCCCACCGATAGGTTCAAGTACCTCGACAAGGCGGCTATTATACTTGATCCAAATGAACTAAATCCCGAAGGTTTTCCGACCAACAATTGGAGGCTATGCAGCATCCAACAAGTCGAAAGACTGAAATGCCTAGTCGGGATCGTCCCCGTATGGATCACAGGGATCGCTTGTTTCATCGCAATGGACCAAATGAACACGCTCGGAATCCTCCAAGCCATCCAATCCAACACCACAATCCACAACTTCAAGGTCCCACCCGGGTGGATGGGGCTCTCGTCCATGATATCCCTCGCGACGTGGATCTTTACCTACGAGTGCATATGGGTCCCGTGCGCCAAAAAGTTAACGAGCAGAGAAGATGTCAGGCTCTCCACAAAGCAGAAAATCAGTATCGGCATTGTAATGTCGATCCTTTGCATGCTTGTGGCCGGTTTTATGGAAAGGAAACGTCGTGAATCTGCTTTAGAAGCCGGATCTTTCGTTTCCCCTTTCAGTGTTGCTCTTCTTTTGCCCCAGTTCGTGTTGTCGGGTCTGCTCGAGGCTTTTGCAGCCGTGGCCATAATGGAGTTCTTCAACAACCAAGTTCCAGAGAGCATGAGAAGCGTCGCTGGGTCTCTTTTCTTCCTCAGCTTATCAATGGCGAGTTACTTGAACTCAGTTCTCGTGAATGTGGTTCATGCATTGACCGGGAGGCACGGGGCTGCCCCGTGGTTGGGGGGCCGTGACCTTAATGCTAACAGGCTTGATTACTTCTACTTCACCATTGCCGTTTTAGGAGTTATAAATTTCGTGTACTTCAATTTGTTTGCGAGCCGGTACGTGTTTGTCGACGTTGGTAGCAGGGGAAGAGAGGCGGGAGAGAGATCGAATGAGTTGTGTCCGTGAAAAATCGATATCGAATTATGGAAGCAACTCGAAGAATAACTACATGTCACTGATCTTCTTGTACTGGTTTGTATTGTTACTACCTAAGTTATAGATACCTAGGCTCTGTTTGTTTCAATGTAAAATATTTTTCATGTAAAATTGCTTTGCCAAAAAGAAAATTTCTATTTTTGATTTCAGATGTTTGGTTTATAGATACTCCCTTGACCCATATTGTTAGATCTCTTTCTTTTTTTGGATGTCTCAAAGAATCGTCTATAATTTTTAATTTATTGTCTCAATATTGATCTTGTTTGATAGATCTCAATTAATTTTATTTAACAAAGTTGTTGGAATGACAAAAAACATCATAGATTATGAGATATAAACAATTCTTTGAGATGTTCAAAAATGTAAAAAGGTCCAACAGTATGGGACAGAGGGAGTATTAAAAGTATTCCTTTCTTTGCAGGAATAATCCATTGTACATAGATGTGTATATTGCCGTTAAAAAAGAACCATAATGTATATATATATGGCTATAGATGTGATGTATGTGTGTGTGTGTGTGTGTATGCAACAAGGATCAACTTCTAATGAGGACCCTTATATGAGGACCAAAGTGAGGACCTCATGCTTCCCGACCAAATTTCAATGATCCGAACCATTAGATGGGTTTAAAATGTCTTTTTAAGGTCCACCACTAGGATTCGTCCAAAAAAAATACCTGGAAGGGCTTCATCCGATCAATTTTTGTTAAAAACGCTATATATGATCCAAAAGCATTTTTAACAAAAACTGATTGGATAAAGCCCTTCTGGGTATTTTTTTTGGATGAATCCTAGCGGTGGACCTTAAAAAGACATTTTAAACACATCTAACAGTTCAGATCGTCAAAATTCAGTTCGGAAAGTGAAAAAATTGCTTAGTCCTCACTTTATTTAAAATGAGAGATTCCTCATTAGAAGTTGATCCTATGCAACAATTATCCAATCAAGTATACTTGATGGGGTTCCCATCAGGGACTCCGTTTTTTTCGATCAAAGTTTCATGATTCGAACTATCTAATGTATTTAAAATGTGTTTTTAAGGGTTCCTACAAGAAATTAGTGAAAAAAATTACTGGAAAGCACTTGATCCGAGCAGTTTCTGATAAAAAATATATATACTTTTATCAAAAACTGATTGGATCAAGCCCTTCCCTGATTTTTTTTTTAATGTTTTCTCGCGAAAATCCTTAAAAACACGTTTTAAACACATTGGGCGGTTCAAATCATAAAAATTTGATCAGAAAATTGAAGAATTGTAGGAGTACCTGATGGGAACTCCATCAGGTATACCTAATTGGATCCGCGCTATATATATATATATATATATTGTGTGTGTGTGGAGAGAGAGAGAGAGAGAGAGAGAGAGAGAGAGAAGTCTTACTAATCTAACTATGTTGCCACCATTACATAGGTGAAAGGCGCCGGCGACTGACGAAAACCTAAGTTTACTTGTGCACAGAGAGAGAGAGAGAGAAAAGGAGAGAGAGAGTGTGTCAAATAGGAAATTTTGATGTGTAGCAAGGAGCAACTGAATTGAGGTTATGATGGGTAGATCAATAGTGGGGACAAGACTCGGGAGAGAGTTTTGGAAAACGACTTATGAGACTTTTTACGGTAAGTTATTTTTCCTACGTTAATGGAAAATATTTTACAAGGAAAATGTTATATTCAGAGTTTAAACAATCAAACACTCAAAAATAAGTAAAATGTTTTACGGTCAAACAAATGAAACCTTACTATTGGCTCATTGTAGGAAAAATAATTATCAAACAAATTATTGAAGGCAATTATTATCGTGGCTTAGTGATATAAGCCAGTGAAAGTGATGGATAGTATGTAGATAAACTATTGTATTCTTATGGGTGCTGACATGTCAGAATTGGATAAAATTATGACTTTTATCCAAATATTTTGCGCTAACTAGTGTACCAACTATTACACTAGATGCACACATGGCATTACCACATCAATGTACTAATCAATACATGGATAGATTTATCTACTAAAAAGAGGCCACATGGACAATTAGTGTAATAATTGGTACACTAGTTAGTACCTATAGCATTTTCCGTAGTTTTAATTTGACCCGGGAACAAAGTTTTGCAATAGGTTGTATAATAATATGCCTATCTTGCCTTTCCATTACTTATATGGATTTTTTTTTTTTTTTTATACAAGTTGACCAAGAATAATATTAGAAAATGAAATCTTTTAGTGATTATGAAATTTCACAGGATCAAAACTAATCTATAAGGAAACACAAGTATGGGTTATGGGTTGGCATCATTGGCATCGTGTTGTGTCATATTCGAGTCATGTTATTTAACTCCGTATCGTGTTCATGTCGAGTGAACAAATCGTGTCCAAAATTCTCACCGCTAAATTTGAGAAGCCTAGTATTTACGCTTTCCTATTCCACTCATTGAGACTCAACAAATATGACAACTCCAAAGGAAACCCTCAAATCCAACTTGTTCATTTTGAATTTTGAGATCGGTTTTCTTAATTATTACTCAATCATTGCTCATATTTCCCTCTAATTATTACTCCTATTTCAAATATTTTCTCATTTCTCTCTCTATCTCTCTCCAATCATTATCTCATATTTTCAATCATTACTCAAAAACTAAAATCCGAAACCAAAGAAGGTCAATATTTTCAAAATCATTCAAACATGCCCATCTAATCAATTATGCAGAATGGGATATTTTGGGAGGGTTTTTCTCATAGATCCAATTCCTCGCTATACGGCAAAAAATGACAATGAGTAAAAGTTTGTGGTCAGTTATGGAGCTTGTAGCCAATGAAAAACAAGAAGGCACAGGCAAGATCCACAACTAGTGGATAACAGAAAAAATTGGGAGACGGCTGGGTATCACGTGCTAGATTTGTCGTCTAAAATTGTTTTGAACAACCCAGATTTTTAGGAGAGAAAAATGAGAGAGAAATAGAAGAGAGAGAGGGGGGAAGGGTTGGGAGAAATCTAGGCCGTCCAAAATATTTTTTGGACGGCCGAAATGTGCGTTCGACACCACGTGTACCATACCCGCTCGGCACCCAAATTTTTCTCAGTGGGTAGGTTTTTTATCTTTTTATTTGACGGTTAGGTTCGGGTCAGTTTACACGCATCTTGGCTAATCTCCTTTACAATCTTTGACAAGCCATCTACGCCGGGACTAAGGGATAAACAAGAAATTATTCTCTTTTGGCCTCACTTAAAGAATCGAACACTGATTAACTATGCGGAGAGCAAGGCAAATCCACCAATCAACCGGACTAGCTCTTAGAGCTTAGCGCGTAGGTTTGGTCACCCCTAGGCTATGGAAGAGTCATCACGTGCTCGTTTGGTCACACAGGATGGTCCTACCCTGGGCTCATAAGAGCATCCCCACACTCTAATTGGGTTTCTCCTTATTTTACTGAAATTTCTCCTCAAAATCCATTGCAACAGACTCCTTAAAAGGCTCCCTAAAATTAACGGAGCCAGGATTTGGCATAGGGAGAACGGATATACAAAATAAAAAAAATTAAAATTAAGACAACGATATGAATTTTTTACTTTGATGTCCACAGACCACATTAAAGAGTTTTGGGCTTTCGAAATTTCAGTGAGCCTTAGTTTTTAAAAATGAACGGGCCTTAAGTCGCTGAAATGAGTTGGGTTATAAATTTTGGGCGTTGTTTTGTTTAAAAGAATTGTGTTTAAACCTCATTAAAATCAATTTCAGTACAAAGTTGTGTCATAGTTCGATAAATATTAAAGCTGTTACTATTATTTTTTTAACGAAAAAACGGAGGGGGGACGGGACTATATAGTTTGATGATAATTTTTTTTTCAATGTAATAGTACAAACTTTTTAAAACGTAGGGGGGACGACTGCCCCTACTAGCCTCTCCCTGGCTCCATCCTTGCTAAAACACATGGGTGAATAGTAACTTAAATAATACCTCTCCTTTTGTTAAGCTACTATTCACTAACCAAACATTTTTTAATTAGTTCTTCCCTTCTCTCTCCTCTAAAAGAAATTAGTATATTTTAATAATAGAGAGAAAAGATAGATAACGTTGTTGGAGTGCCATGTAGTAATGTGAGTGAGTAAAATAATAAATGTGCACTGTTCTCCAATCTTTTTAGAGAGGATTTTGTTTTTATTGTTGGGAATGCTTTAACGGCCCAAAAAAAAACTTAGATGGACGAAAAGGCTGGATCAGAGCCTCACACCACTTGAAGATTCCCCAACCATTGTGCGCTACCGCGGGTTGTTGGATTCGACTAGGGTTAAACGGTTCGATTATTGGATTTGGTTTAGACAATTTTTCAAAACTGTAGTGGACCGTATTATACGGTCCATAAGGGCCTTATCGATCAATAGCCTATCTAGGCTCATCCGTTGGGCTGACCTGAATCAACGATCACTTCGCTATTCAACCGTCCCGGTCCAAATCAATCTGTCTGAATCACCCGAACCAAACCCGATTAGCACAACCCGTGGAGTATAGAGATGGTAGCTCAGGCAAGTGCACTTAACAGCCTCATTCCACACGGACCACATGTGATGAGCGATGTCAGCCGAAGTGGTGTGCGTGCCTAGCGTGTCGCACTTGGAGCGCAGTCTTGGAGCTCCATATAAGGTATAGTGATGATCCCGAAATGGTACAATGCTTCTCACTACTCAAAATGCTCTATACTTTCCTCTCCACTCAATCAACCATCAAATCGAGAGTTAGGCGCTAATGGTGGGTGTTATCTATGAAGATCAGGCGAAGGTACAAGGCTGAGATCTAACCCAAACCAGAGGCCGGATCAAGCTCACGACAGAAGACAATGCTCTGGAAATAAAGCTGCTCGGAGGCTCAAGTCCAGACCCCAACTAGAGATCCAGAGAGACCAGATCAAACACAACGACACAAAAACCAAACCGTACGTTCTAGTCTAAAATTTTTGCAAACCAAACCAAACCAAACCAAATAAAACGACGGCCCTCCATTGTTGACTCTTAACGAGAAAGAAAGTTTTGAAATATTGGAAGGCTTGTTTTCGGTTGTTTTGTATACGTAGCAGAGAATCGCTTTGGACAACAAGTCAACAAGACTAGTTGGGGCGTCACAATGTTGAAATTACAGCCATTGTTTGTCTGTTTTCTCCGTATAAGGTTGAGAATACAAGTCCAAGCTATGATCATGAGCAACGGGTGTTTCTAATCTTTGCAGCTATCTTTGACTCAACAAATGATTGCACACGATGGTAGTTTTGCTTTAAAATACTTCAAACATAAAATTTGATCTCGTGAGTTGTGATGCCTCTTTGCTGTAACAACCTGCTCTAACTGACCTGCAAATTTTTAGCCTAACCACGTGACTCAAAAAGTTAACTTCAAGTTATACAGTAGTTGGTCGGATTCTCTTATATTAAACTCCTTTTTACTATCTGGGCGATGTGGGACAAACCCATTGAATGGGTTGTCACATTTGCCTTGGGTCCTTTTAGTCCTTTTAATTTGTTTTCAATGATTAATAGATTTCTTTTGCTGAGGAAAAAAAAAACATAAAATTTGTTCTCAAATTAATCTAGCATAAGATTTTTTTTAAGCCTTTAAAAATTTCTAGTAGCCTTTAGCAATTTCTAGAATTTAAAAATCAGTTGGTAAATTTTTTGAACAATTACTTACTACAAAATCTTAAATTAAAAAAATCAAAATAGTCATTCTAATTTTGTTTCCCCACTTTTGGAAGATCCATAACTTCTATATGCTCATATTGAACCCTTGTATGGTACCCAGTGTGAGTCCAGCCCCTCTCCAATCCCTTGAAATGGGTTGGAGAAAATAACTTCTTCAATTTCGGCTCGGAAAATTTCTTTCCTATCACACTTCAATGATCGGAATAGTTCATATATTTTTTAACTCGTCTAGAGCATCAAGCATATCAAAAATCAAATTGATCGATTATCGTTTGATATGATTTCGAAACACATTTATATTGCAAAAATAGTAGAAAGGGTTTTGTTCTAATGCAATCTTATTTTTGCTAGATAAATGTGCTCCAAAATCACATCAAATGATCAACTTGTCTTGATCAATGAAAGAAGAGTGTAAAAAAACTCTGGACCTAAATAGGAGAGGTTGTGCTGGACTCCACCCGGATTATTCTTTTTTGGTCGACTACAATAAAGGTAAGTAGTTCCAAAATTTGCTTGCCTTTTATTACAAAACTACAAAATGGGGGTGTTCCACTAACAAAAATTTTTTTTTTCAAATACCGAGACAAGTCATTCTCTCATAACGCATCACATAAAAAATCGTGAAAAATCAGTTTATTAAAAAAATTGGGTTAATGGAACACCCCCTAAAGGTTGTTTTCATGCATGAGGATGACCTCTTCAACTCACTGACTGGAGTAGTCAGTTGACGAAACTGCTGTGGGGCCGCCCCCGGCATGATTCAAAAAAAGATACTCCTACCTCGTTGTCTCAAAATAATGAGAAATTTTTCAGTGTCGAGTGGATATTACCCACGTAGTACCCGCTCGACAATTTCAGTCAGCCAAAATACGATCCAATGGTTCGGAAGAGGAGAGAAAAAAAAGAGGAGAGAGAGTGATTGGGTGAGAGGAGAGAGAGGAAATCAATCTCGGCATGACCACATGGTACCCATTAGGTACCCAAAAAGTTTTCCAAAATAATACCGAATAGTTCGATCTGTAAAACGATAGGCTATTGACTAATGAAACTACTATGGAGCCGCCCTTGGCAAGATTAAAAAAGGTACTTTGTCTGCTTGATAGTCTCTCCAATTCAATTTGATGGAAAATATGGATTTTATATGATAGATCTCAATCAAGTCAATTATACAAAGTTTTTAAAATCTTTAAAAATATTGTAGATAGAAAGATAAGAACAATTTAAAAATTATATTGGAGACCGAACTGAACTATTAAAATGAAATCAGAAGGAAGTACTTTCTTCATCAGAAAATAATATCGAGTAGTTCAGTTCATAAAACGATAGGCTATTGACTAATGAAACTGTTGTGGGACCGCCCCTGGCAAGATTAATAGTCCGGTTCCATTTTAATAGTCCATTTTTTTTTTCCAATGCAATTTATAAATTGTTAATAGTATTCAATCTATAATGAATTTTATGGGAAATATGGATCTTATAAGATATCTCAATTAGGTCTATCATACAAAGTTTTTAAAATC
The DNA here is from genome assembly GCA_020921065.1 of Vaccinium darrowii. Classification (NCBI taxonomy): domain Eukaryota; kingdom Viridiplantae; phylum Streptophyta; class Magnoliopsida; order Ericales; family Ericaceae; genus Vaccinium; species Vaccinium darrowii. The sequence continues at coordinate 30,479,431 of CM037159.1, forward strand.
TTTAAAAATACTGTATATTGAAAGATAAGAATAATTTAAAAATTGTATTGGGGACCGAACTGGACTATTAAAATGAAACAGAAGGAAGTACTTCCTTCATCCCAAAATAATATCTAGTAATTCGGTCCGATCCGCAAAACAATAGGTTAAAAATAATTCATTTTTAAGTTTCCATGCAGACCTAGGGGCGTTTTCAACTTTTCGGACCAAATTTTGATGATCCGAACCGCTAAATGTTTTTAAAATATGTTTTTAAGGGCCCTTGCGAGGAATTTCCAAAAAAAAAAATAACCGAAAGGGCTTCATCTAATCAGTTTTCAATAAAAACTGTTCATAAATAATTTTTATCAAAAACTGATCGAATCAAGGCCTTTCGGGTAATTTTTTTTTGGGGATTCCTCGCGAGAACCCTTAAAACCTCATTTTAAAACATATTGAACAATTCGGATCATTAAAATTTGGTCCGAAAAGTCAAAAATACCCCTAGGTCTGCATGAAAACTTAAATAAGAGTCCCTTATTGGAAGGGGCTCCTCTCTCTCTCTCTCTCTCTCTCTCTCTCTATATATATATATATATATATATATATGGGGGGCGTTCCGTAGACACAACAAAAAACACGACAAATGACACGAGATCTCAACCTTTGCTTTGGACGGTTGAGATTAACCCAGCTCTTTTACACTCTTATCCCCTCATCTTCTTCTCACTAGTCACTATCACAAAACATCCGCCACCACTCGACTCCACCTCTACCCTTACCCATTCCACCGGCCACCCTCATTTCCGGCGACACCCATCTCCGGCGTCCCCCTCTCTCCGGCGACCCTCTGGATTTTGATTTACAACAGCGCCAAACAAAGCTTTTCCGGCGACGCTAAAACCTTGGAGCTAACACATAAATTCTTAGATCCGTAAAAAAATTGGAATCCCAAATTTCAGTTTTTTTGTTTTATTTTTCCCCGGCGACCCTGTCCAGATTGAGGGGTTCAAAAAAACATCACAAGCAAAGGAGAATGGAAAATGTAATGTTTTTGTAATGTTTTTGAAAGTTCGATGGTCCATGGTGTATCAGTTTGGTTGTCCAGTGGCGATGGTAGTCACGAGGAAAATTACCTCAATCGGTTGTTAGCATCGCCGGAAAATCTTTGGAAGGCGGCTTGGATCGACCACGAGAGAGAAAATGGCGCCGTTTTAAACCCAAAATCCAGAACTCAAAACGTTACCGGGATGGGGACGCCGGAGAGATGCTCAACGGAGAGGGGTACGCCGGAGATGGGGGGTCGTCGGAGAGGGGTTCGCCGGAGACGATGGAGGCTAGAGATGGGGGGCCGGTGGAGTGGAGAGGGGTGGAGTGGGTGGGTGTGGATCTGTGAAAAACATCTAGTGAAAAAGAAGAAGATGAGGGAATGAGAGAGGGTAAAAGGATGGGATTTAATCTCAACCGTCCAAAGCAAAGGTTGAGATCTCGTCTCATTTGTTGTGTTTTTTGTTGTGTCTACGGAATGCCCCCTTTATACACACACACACGCACACACACACACACACACACACACACACACACAACAAACTTCCAATCAGGTATACCTGATAGGCTTCCCATCAGGGACTCCTACAGTTCTCCAATTTTTCCGATCAAATTTTCATGATCCGAACTGTCCAATGTGTTTAAAAGGTATTTTTAAGGGTCCTCGCAAGAAATCAACGAAAAAAAATACCGGGAAGGACTTGATCCGATCAATTTTTGATAAAAACGATATATACATTTTTATCGAAAATTGATCAGATCAAGCCCTTCCCGATTTTTTTTTCACTGACTTCTCGCGGGGACCCTTAAAAACACCTTTTAAACATATTAAACGATTCGGATCATGAAAATTAGATCGGGAAATAGGAGTCCCTGATGGGAAGCCCTTCAGGTATACCTGATTGGAAGCTCACTGTATATATATACACATACACACACACAAACACAAGAAACTTCTAATAAGGACCCTTATAGGAGGACCAAAGTGAGGACCTCATGCTTCTCGACCAAATGCGTTTTTAACAAAAACTAATCGGATGAAGTCTTTCCGAGTATTTTTTGTGGACGAATCCTCATGGTGGATCTTAAAAACACATTTTAAACACATCTAACGGTTCGGATCGTCGAAATTCAATTCGAAAAATGGAAAAATGGCTAGGTTTGTATTTTATACTCCCTCCGTTCCTAAATAATGTCCCTACTTTCTCTCTCTTACCTTTTTTCAAATCAAAAAATGAAGTACTTTCGTGTATCATTTTTCGAATTTTTTCGCACCGAATTAAAGTACTTGTCAAGTACTTTAATTCGGTGCGAAAAAATTCAAAAAATGATTTACGGAAGTAGTTCATTTTTTTATTTGAAAAATGGCACGACTTTTCGTAGTGGAACATTAATATGGAACGGAGGGAGTATAAAATGAGGGATCCCTTATTGGAAGGGGATCTTATATATATATAGGGAGGGCTTCTAGTCCGGACCTCCCGTTTCCGGACCTCCATGATCCAAATTTTTTTTTTGACGATCCGAGCCGTCCAATGTGTTCAGAAGGTGTTTTCAAGGGTCCCTCGTGCAAAATCTTCAAAAACAAATACCGGGAAGGGCTTGATCCAAGCAGTTTTCGCAAAATTTTTATATTTGCAGTTTTTGCGAAAATTGCTTGGATCAAGCCCTTCCCAGTATTTTTTTTGAAGATTTCTCACTTGGACTCTTGAAAACACCTTCTGAACACATTGGACGGCTCGGATTTTTCAAAAATAATTTGCAACACAAAAAAAATCAATTTTTTCTTATTCTTGGGAGGTTTGGACTAGAAAATTTGCCTATATATATATATATATATATATATATATATATATATATATATATATATATATATATATACAATTAGCTTCAAGTCCAAAATCCCGGAAATAGTTAAAATCCGGACCTCACGCGTGAGCCGTTGGATCTGATCCAACGGCTGAGGAAATAAACGGGTTTAAACAGATCTCGCGGGTCATATGGACCGGGTCAATGGGTATCGGGTCTCACAAACGGGTCACTATATTATCTCACTCCCACCCGATTCCCCTCATTTCACACGGTTTGCAGAGAGAGAGGAGAGAGAGGGCGATTTGCGATTGAAGATCTCGATCGAAGAAGACGACACCACACCACCAGGACTCCACGACCTCAGCCCTTCGATCTCCAGGTCTCGTCTCTCTCTCTCTCTCTCTCTCTCTCTCTCTCTCTCTGTTCGGTTTGTTTTTCAGAAACCCTAGATTTCAAAAACCCTAGATTTCAATCAAGGTCCATGTCCATCTCTCTCTCCCACCATCCGACTTCCTCTCTCTTTCGTTTGTCTCTGCTTCGTTTGTTTTGAAAAAACCCTAACTTGTTTGTCACAGGTTTCAAAAAACCCTAGACGAACGGCGAACGACGAACGACGACGAAGGTCTCTTGCCGACAGGTCTCTCTCTCTCTCTCCATCTCGTGCTTTCTGTGTAAAGCCCGTTTAAACGTAGATCTACGGGATTTGGAAAAAATAATTCGAAATTTTCAAAAACATTTTACGTCGTTCCCCACCCACACTGTATGTCTATTTGAAATTTTGAAATATATTCGAACCTTTTCACGAGATGGGTTTCCATGGATTCACTTGATTCCTGTTGTAAAAGATTCACAAAACACTATCCTAAGCACAAGAATAAAATGGTCTCTTGCAGGGCTAGGCCCTTATGTGTGTATTTGTATGTACTGTACTTGTATGTGTACATCCTGAATTTTGCATTTTCAGGTCCCATGTTATTTAGATAGAAGTGACTCTCTGCATTACCAATAGTATTTCTCTGTTGTTGTTAGGGGAAATGTGTCAAACCCAACCCATGCTGGCCAGTGGCAAAATGTTAATGTAGAACCTAAAATCTGCAACCACAAAATGTTAAGCTATGCATGTTGTTAGGGTAATGTTAGGGTAATGTTAGCGTAATTGTAATTATTGGTTCCTAAGCTAGTTTCCTCAAGATTTTGACGTGCTTTATTGGCTCCTAACTTAGTGTTTATGATGATGTTTCTGTGTTATCTTATTTAGAGAATTTTTTTCTTTCTAGAATGGATTCTTTCGAAGATACAGAAATATGCTCACCTTCACCTTGTCCACCACCACTAGCTCCACTAGCTCAATCATCCTCAAGTTCTTGTCAACAAGTTTACATTCCTCAAGTTAGAATTGACTTGATACCAAAAGTTGGGCAACAATTTCACACATTAGAAGAGGTCCAGACCTTCTACAACAATTACGCTAGAGAATCTGGATTTGGTACAAGAATTAACTCTAGCAAAAAGAATAGAGACAATGTTGTCATTAGGAAGGAGTATTGTTGTTACAAAGAAGGGTTGAGAAAACCTAAGGCAAACAATATTGAACCTACTACCCGGAGACGAGGGCTTACTAGAGAAGGTTGTGGGGCAAAACTATCAGTTGTCAAAGAGAAAGAGGGTGTGGGGTTTGTTGTCTCCCAATTTATCGAGGGTCATAACCACCCTCTTACAACGCCAAGGAGGGTGCATTTGTTGCATTCTCACCGGGAAGTGTCAAATGCCAAAAAGGCTTTAACACAACAATTGTCTGCTGCAAACGTGCCAACATGCCAACAAATGGGTATTTTGGCGGTGCAATCCGGGGGAATTGAAAATGTTGGATGTTCACAACAAGACCTTTATAACGCTGAAAGGGATAGAAGGACAGCGTTATTGGGACAAGATGCCAACATGTTGTTAGAGTATTTTAAGCTTGAACAAAAAAATAATCCGGCTTTTACATATGCGATTAAGGAGGATGATGAAGGGAAATTGACTCACTGTTTTTGGGCTGATGCCACCTCTAGGAAGTCGTACCAGTATTTTGGGGATGTGGTGGTCTTTGATACCACTTATAAGACAAACCGATATCAAATGATGTTCGCACCTTTATTAGGGGTTAATCACCACGGCCAGACAACTCTTTTCGGGTGTGCCTTTTTAAATGATGAACTCACGACTTCATTTGAGTGGCTTTTCCAGCAATGGTTAAATGCAATGCCAGCAGGCCCCCCCCAAATGATCATTACCGATCAAGATCCTGCAATGACAAAGGCAATTGCTAGTACTCTTCCAAACACTCATCATAGGTATTGCATATGGCACATTGTCAACAAATTTTCTGAAAAAATTGGTGCAATAACTTATAAAGAACATTATGATGAGTTTAAAAGTTGCATATGGAAATCCGAAACCCCACAAGAGTTTGATGCAAGATGGGTAAAAGTGGTGGAGAAAGCTAAATTGACTTCCAATGAATGGCTAAATGGGTTGTACAATATTCGGGAGAGATGGGTTCCGGCTTACATGAACCATATGTTTTCTGCCCATATGACTAGCAGCCAAAGGGCTGAAATTTCACATGCTTTCTTCAAGAGGTATCTCTCAATTCATAATTCTTTGTGGGATTTTGTCACGCGGTTTGAAAGGGCACTGGCAACTTTACGTCATAATGAATTGGATTTGGATCACAAAGACATCAATGAGAAGCCAATCTTGAAAACCATGTGGGGCATGGAGGAGACATTGAGTCAAATTTATACGCGGAAAATGTTTTACAAGTTTCAAGACGAAATCCATCAACTCTTGGCATATGAGGTAACTTTAACATTTGAGGATGAGCGTCAACGGTTGTATAATGTTAAGAGGGATGTAGAGAATGGTCCAAAGGGTCGCGAGGTGTCGGTAGAGAAGTCGTCAAACTATATTACTTGCAGTTGTAAGATGTTTCAAACCGATGGGATTGCATGTCGGCACATGTTGGCAGTATTCAACTTCATGCATATTAGAAAGCTACCTGATATTTACATCTTAAGGAGGTGGACGAAGTCTGCAAAAGCTGGTAGAGTTAGAGACGACTTGGGTGGGGGGGGTAAGGAAATTTGTGACACTTCAGTGTTAATGAGGCGAGGTAAGCTTTTCCTTCGTTCTTCTAATGTAATCGATGAAGCCGTATTAACTGAAGAAGGAACTGAAATTTACAATGAAGCGTTGGACGTTGCTGAAAAGAAGCTCGCAGCCCTGAAGATAAGTAGGGGGGAAGATGGCGAACAAAGTGTTAATGAAGTCGTTGTTCCTCTTGTAAGCGAAGCATGTGTAAGTTTGAAAGAACCAAATGTTGCTAGAACAAAGGGTAGTGGAAAAAGACTAAAGGGAGGAAAAGAGAAGAGTGTCAACAAGAAGAGTAGGCGTTGTAATGGTTGCGGGGAGGTAGGAGTTTCGCATGACAAACGAAATTGTCCCAAACTTCTAGCCATGTAAGTGTACTCATACTTCACTTTATTTGACATTAATTTTTGCAATGTTAATTGTACTAATTTGTTTTTTGTTTGTCATAGGTCTTCGCAAGCATCACAGGTCAATGACGAGGACGAGGACGATGATGATGAAACCATGGACTATGATGAAGATTGTAAGTGTGTTATTTACTGGATTTAACTGGATTTAGGCTTACTGGATTTAACTGGATTTAGGCTGTAATGCTTACTGGATTTAGGCTTTACTGGATTTAACTGGATTTATGCTTTACTGGATTTATGCTTTACTGAAAATGTTGGACTTAATGGATCTGTAATGCTTACTGGATTTGTGCTTCCTGTAATGCTTACTGGATTTGTGCTTGCTGTAATGCTTACTGGATTTGTGCTTCCTACAGGAAATGCTATGGTTTTGTGCTTACTGGACTTGCTCTGGTCACTGCAAATCTGTTGCTCTGATGCTGCTGCTGCATGTTATAGGAAATCTGTTACTGCAAATCTGTTGCTCTGATGCTGCTGCTGCATGTTATAGGAAATCTGTTACTGGATTTTCTGGAAATCTGTTACTGGATTTTCTGGAAATCTGTTACTGGGTTTTCTGGAAATCTGTTACTGTTACTGGACTTGCACTGTTACTGGATTTGCTTGCTGTAATCTTGTTGTTTGTGTACTGTCAAAAAGATGTAGTTTGTTTGATTTTCTTGTACTTAGTTGGATTTTGTTGGATTTTCTGGGTAGTAAAAGTGTTGGCTTTTATTGCTACATGAATTCCATATGCTAAAGGCACGAGATTTATTGCCATTGGAAAGGGATTGGATTATCTCCATTACTGATGCTTCATGCTAGTTTATTAGAGTCCATGTTAGTTTATTCTTTATTTCAGTTCAAAAACTTCTTCTTATCATACGTTGTCTGTTGCAAAAGTGTTCTTTGTTGAAGCAATGTTTAAAAGTTTCCCATGTTAGTTCCTGGATCCACCACTTAATGGACCATTATCCTTAGAGGTATTGCCAAAAACCCTGCTTTTATATCCTGTTTCTTGCCACTCTATTTGGGACAATTTTATGTACTGGAATTTTGGCAGAAAAATAGTATATTGTTAATGCCATGGGTTCATCAAACAAAATTAATTGTTATAAGTTTTCCACGCCATCTAGTCTCTTAAATGATTTTTCGGACTAGTCTCTTAAATGATTTTTCAGACCTTATTGGCCTAGCAACTAATTACTTTCATTGTTAGCACATGACATCATGAGTACAGAAATACCTAGTTTTCATGATTTTTTTAGTCTCAGAAGACTAGCCTTGTAATGTCCTTGTATTCTTCACTTCTTTTGCACCTATTTTTCCTTGTTATCAAGTACCTAAATATCAAATAAAAAAATTCATTGGATAGCCCACAGGGCCCACACAAGAAGGATCTTGGAAGCATGAAGCATACTTGTTTCCTGTTCAATTGATAAGTACAAACGGAGATGAGATAAACTACCAACATTATCTGATGGACAAATCGTAATACAACAACTAAAACCACTACATTAGAAATGACAAAAATGCTTCTCTAAGTTCAAGGTCTCGACCATCGGACCAATCCCATACCTTGTTCTTCCCCAAAACCATTTACAAAACTTCATAATTAGCAGTTAGTTGCCATCTAAACATAAGTTCAAGCACTTCCATCTAAACATAAGTTCCAAATAAGTTAAACACAATCCATCTAAATAGAGTCCATCGATCTAAACATAAGTTCAAAATAACTCATTCATGGCAGATAGTTGCCATGTCGTACAATAAAAGTTTTTCTTGTTAACCACAAGATGACGCATACACAGAGAAGAATGAAGCACTTCCATTTGTAGGAGACCAGTACACCTTCTACTACCATCAACTTCTTCTTGAGCTTCTCGTTCTGTTTGGTTAATTCCTGGACAACATTTTCCCTTTCTTGACACTTCAAATGTAAAGCTTCAATTTTGGACTCCAATTCTTTCACGTTAGGGTCCGGGTCAATCCAATAGAAGTATTCACATGTTCTTTTCCCTTTCTACCAAATAAACAAGTAAATATTTTTAGGGGTTAGAGCATTTTCTTTTCAGTGGTAAATAGCATTCATAATTACAAAGCTAATTTATTACCTCATAGTTGCCACATCCTAAGAATCTCCTGCCTGGATTTTCTTTAGTCTTTGACTTTCTCACGGGGGAGGGCTTCCCACAATGGCAAGTAGGGTATTCAATCTGGAAGGTTGAAGAGGCAGAGGAGGAGGAGGATGGCATGGCTAATAAACAGCTGCAAATAAGGTAGACAATCAAAGTGAATACACTTAAAAGATGGGTACTTAGCAATTTTAAAACTGGCTAAGCAAATTATTGAAAGATGCCATGCATGTGCATTGGTTTTTCAGCCAATACCCGGGAAGAATTTTCATTTTTAAGCACAAAAGCTGGACCATTGGCCCTCATATGTGTACGGATTTCTTTAAATGTGGCACGGCACGGTCTTAGACTAGCACATACGACAATTGGTACTACATAACAATTATTTATTTCAAGATAGTTTTGACAATCTATGGGTTTCAAAACCCCAACTTGCATTGATTAATCCAGAAAATCATAAATGCTTTTTTGCAACAAATTTAAGAAACCAGCTGTCAACAGATACCCCTATAATTGCCTCCTTATATTGCGCCCTTGGCCTACTTGTTGTCAAGTCCACTTCACAAAAAACCAGGGCAACCTCATTGATGAGCCACTAGTTTACAAATCTGTGGATTACGAAATCCGTGGTACAACCATGCACATAAAAACCATCTATTCCTTGTGTAATCTACTAATGAAACCATATTTATATAGGGTCAATCTCAACTCCTTGGATCACTTACCCCCTTAACCTTTTTCTTAATCTGGGAAAATGCATCTGGGCCAAGTATACTCTTATTCTTACAATGCACCCCAAATAAACAAATAGTGATGACTATTTCAAATTACTCTTGCAACTGTGAATGTATTAGAAGATTCACAATAAATATAAAAACTTTTAGGTGACAAAAGATGTTTGCCTAACACAGAGGGCATGTATCTTCTTCAACATAATGCATGTATTAGACACTAACTAGGCAGCCCCCTAATGTAGGTGTTGGAGCCCCGTCTAGTGCCTAGGCGGCCGACTTTTAGATCGAGTAACATGCAATTGTACAACTTGGTTAATTAGCCCAATCTATTGGGGCCCAGTTTTTTACAGTTTCATAGTTGAGAGGTGAGGAAAAAAGTATAGGATACGTACGGGCAAGGGTGGTCTGAAGGAGATGAGGTTGCTTTGGAGAACACCAATGCTAACAGACAAAATCACGTATTTGGCTTCGTAAATGCAACCGTCCTCCGTTGTCAAATTAATGAAAACCATTACAGACCATAAATGCACCAACAATGTCAACAGCTTTTACTTTAGGCTATCAGGATATTTTGATTTTTGAAAAATTTCGAATTTTTTTTCAAAATTTCTTAGATCTATAGAGATGCAAATCGAGAGAGAGAGAGAGAGAGAGAGAGAGAGAGAGAGAGAGAGAGACCTGAAAAGATGGAGACGCGTGGCTTCTTCTTCTTCCTCGGCTTCGACCTGAAAACTTGAAAAAGTTAGGGTTTTTTCACACAATGAACAGACGACAGAAATTTGGCGAACATGACTTCGATCCGTACCTATATTTGTTCTTCTTCTTCGTCGAACTCGGGTTTTCGTTGGGTTTTCTTGGATGGAGATCGAGTCATGGAGTCCGGACCTGCACAGAGCAAAAAGTTAGGGTTAGGGTTTCTGAAAAACAAACCGAACAGAGAGAGAGAGAGAGAGAGAGAGAGAGAGAGAGAGACGAGTCCTGGAGATCGAAGGGCTGAGGTCGTGGAGTCCTAGTGTGGTGTCGTCTTCTTCGATCGAGATCTTCAATCGCAAATCGCCCTCTCTCTCCTCTCTCTCTCTGCAAACCGTGTGAAATGAGGGGAATCGGGTGGGAGTGAGATAATATAGTGACCCGTTTGTGAGACCCGATACCCATTGACCCGGTCCATATGACCCGCGAGATCTGTTTAAACCCGTTTATTTCCTCAGCCGTTGGATCAGATCCAACGGCTCACGCGTGAGGTCCGGATTTTAACTATTTCCGGGAGTTTGGACTTGAAGCTAATTGTATATATATATATATTTATTTATTTATTTATTTATTTACTAGATATTAATGAGCTCTTTTAATTCATGAAAAAAATGTGAACTTTTTCTTTTAAAAGAAATGCATTGTTTTTAACTTATCATTTTGCGAACTAAAATATCATATGGGACGGAGGGAGTATTTTTTAAGTATAGCTTTCTTACGCATTTTTCATAAATGGTATGAACTATCGTTATGGAACGGAATTGGTGTTTCAACCATAATTGAATGGTAGTATGAACAATCATCACTTTGCGCACGCATCCTAGAATAAAATAATGTCTCAGTCATAACCATGGAGCACGGCTATCCCATGAGCCATACACACGAAAGGAAAAAAAATTACTCCTACTATCAACAACAAAAGGAATTTGGTTTCTACCAAAAGGTTAAAGTGCCAATTAAATGATGGGTCCGTTTTTTAGAAGAACATAGTAAAGGGGTCTTTACTTCAACAAGGACATCAACTTTTTTTTTAATGCCAAGAGGACAAATCATCTACACATTCCAAAAATGCCCCCACTAGCCAATGAAAGTGCATAAACCCCCAAACCTAATAAAAGTGCCTAAACCTAAACCCCAAGGTACCCTATGAAAGTGCCTAAGACCCTAGGGTACCTTATAAAAGTGCTTAAACCACTAAAACCCTATAATTAAAAAAGTGCACCATAAATGCCTAAACCTTAGGATACCCTATGAAAGTGCTTAAGACCCTAGGGTACCCTATGAAAGTGCTTAAACCACTAAAACTCTATAATTGAAAAAGTGCACCCTAAATGCCTAAAGCCACTATATCCTATCCCTAAAGAGCCTAAATCCCCTAAAATTGAGAAGAGAGAGAATAATTTTGTCCCACCCATCAATTTGTCCCACACGGAGCCCATCAATTTGTCCCACACGAATGTGAGAGAGAGAGAGAGACGGGAAAGTTAGTGTTAGGTCGCTATCATGGTCAGGTTGCTATCATGGGGGTTCGGGACAATTAGCTGCGGCTTTATTCATTTATCTTTCGCAGGCAAGACTTTATTGCTTCATTAAGGGTATTTATGCCTAGTGTTGTCCTTGAACCATCAAATATTTCCTATCAATGTATTGGATGCCTTAAAATAAGTTAAGCTAGACTAAACACAATTTAAAGCTCCAAACTTGGCCTTTACACCAATTTTCTGTTAAAGGAAATTATAACACTAAGGGGGTGTTCCACTAACAAAAAACTATTTTTCTAAAAACCGAGACAGGTCATTCTGTCACAATACATTACATAAAAAATCGTGAAAAACTAATTTTTTCAAAAAACAAACTTAGTGGAACACCCCCTAAGAGTTACTGAGTAAAACGATTTGTTGGAGGTCACAAGACAAAGGAATAATTCCTCGTGACTCCAAAAAAAAAAAAAAAACATTTCGGAATATCTAAATTAAAACATGCATTCTCACCAAATAGAACATTTTCAACTTTCAAGGGATCGACAAATGGGTCCATCATACTACATGCCGATTGAAGTAAGTAACCAAGTATAATTAAGGATTCACATAATTAACGATTAAGAATTTTCTAAAAAAAATAATTCTAAGATATATAGGAGACGTTCGAAAGTACGTAACATGTTTAACAATTCACTTGGGTCAAAAGTGATGCAATGTAATCATGTAAAGCATGACATTTTTTTATAATGTTGTTATGTTTGTAGGCTGCGTCTCCCGTTGGTTAACGCCACGTGATTTCTGCATGTCACTTCTCAATTTGGAGTGTGACACGAGCTCTAGTTCTGACTATTATTTTGATTCAACTGAAGAAGCAAATTAAAAAAACACAAACCCAACGAGAAGACAAAAAATAAAATCGATTGTTCGTTACAAAAACAATATTCAAGTTGGACATGATTCGATTAGTCAAAGAAGTAAAGTTGGGCAACTCCGTGTGTTCGTGGGAGTTATTTCATTGTCCATTAGTTACGTGATGAGCCTCCACAACTTTAATTAAATAATAATAAAATGCCATTGCCTTTTTTGAATTTGGGTCAATGTATGTTTCATGGACCAGTAGATAAAATTTCCAAGCAGTATCCTTGACTTAAATAGGGATAGGAATTTCGGCAGTGGGACCATGCAGTGCAATTTGGCCCGTTCAAATGTGCTTTTGATAGTCTGGAAGAATTTTAATCCGGACCGTCGAAAGCATATTTGAACGGTCAAAAAACCATCCTGCACAACTATAGGGCCCCCTATTCCGGGATTTTTTCCTCTTTTTTTTTGGAACGATAAGGAGAAAATAAGAATTGGGTTAAAAGAAAATGCTATCAAAGATCTTGTAAAGGATGTTACTATTACCTGTAACTGTAAGCAATAAAAGGTTACTGCAAAAGGTAGTTATCTAACGATCTTTTTTTGTGAACGACAAAGAAATTTCCATTCATCATCACAACGATAAAAAAAATTTTAAAAAAATCCCCAAAAAAGAGCTAATACTATTTTATTAACTCGCTGAAAGGCCAAAAGGCTTGAGAATTCCGAGAGCTAGGTTGGACCAGCCATTGGGGAAATTAGCCCTCTGGCTTTCCTTCCTACTCAGTACCCACTAACAGGGACTGTTTTACCACAACATGAGCAATTCTGGTGCAGTCACGTTTAACGTATGAAAAGGACCAGTGCCACCTTTCCAGTGTTGTATAGCCAAAGTGGACCAAGTGTAACCAACCTAAGGAGTGGCCGCGGCTTGGAAACCTAGCATTGGTATGTTTTTTCAAATAAACCTTTAGCAGCGTTTTTGCATTTAGCACGTTGGACAATATATATTCCGACAGCTCCAATAGAAAGATTATTAATCAGGTTCTCATATGGCACCACCATATGGTGTCCCACATTCTACACTATTATACATTCGTTTAGAGTCTAGAACCGAGTGTATAGAACTCATAAAAATACGTGATTACAGAGAATACCGGAGCATCACGTGACACTTATGAAAGAAATAGACTACTCAAGCACTTTGTACCAAATTAGGAGGAGAGATGGTACATGGCCGACTCCTTGTCTACTTACATGTGAAAAGGTGCAGCTCTAGATGTGAAAAGGTAACACTCTAGATTCACTTTCGACTTAAGAAAAGGAGAAAAGGACCAGCGCTGCTTTTCCTCTAAGCTTAAAACATGCACACGGTACAATGAAATTGTTTAATGTAATTGATCTTTCAGGGGAAAAAAATTTGAATAATCCTCGTTTATTGGTTTTTTTTAGGTGGATGTGGCCACAATATATAGAAAACTGGTATATGATTTACTTTCGTGAATAACTTTGTAAAATATTTTTAAACAAGTTCAAAAGTTAGATCTTTTTACCAATGTAAATTAAAAAATTCCAAAAAATCATTCACGACGATAGATTATATTTCAATCCAATTGTCTAACATGTATGCAAAAAAAGGACCAGAAATTAGGACCGAAGGAGTACTATTCTCAATTTCCGAATGTAAACTCCATCCATCCACTTCATCACACTACCGACCGAAAGACGTTTCAAACATGATCTCGTGCCTTTATGTTATTATCATTATTATAATTATTATTAATATTATTACAAATATTATTAATATTGTTTGCATCATGCACCAGCTACTTATCGCTGACTCAATGACTGATTGTCGATGATGAGAGAGAGAGAGAGAGATGTTAGTTTTCCAACCAGAAAGGGACGGATTAAAATTTTTGCAAGGTTGAGATTTGAAGTCTTGGCCTCTAATATTAAAAAACTTCACCTAATGTTTCTATATATATGCTTTCTTGTTTTCTACTTCATTTACCACTTAACTTCCCTCCAATACCAAATCCTATCAGCAGGCACACAGAGAGGGGAAAACCATGGAAGAGGCAAAGGAAGTTATTAAAAGCGATGAGCCAAAGTACCGAGGAGTAAAAGTCATGCCCTTTGTTATAGGTACTTTATCAATCATATACAGATATACTACTAGTATAAGAGAAGTACTAATGGAGCTGTTGCTGCACAAACATCCAGACATGCACACACAAGCAGTCCTCTTTTCTCAAAACCCACTCCAATGTCCTAAAGAATACACAATCATATGCTTTTTGATTCTTGTTTGTCTTAGAAATTGTCTGCCAGCTGGATGCCCCTCAAATTCTCCTTACCCAAATTTTGTTGTCCGGTGTATTTTTTTTTTTTCTCCTATTATTGTATCACATTCGTTTTTTGTTGAGATTCTCACATGGTCCAACGGCTGAAAACACTCCGAAACAAAGGTAAGGGGAAACTAAGGGTACAAAGGATTTGAACTCGTCTAGTTTAGTATATATGCATTAGAACACAAGGATAGAGATTGGTAGTTTCCAAAATCTCCACCCTTGGGTTCTAATGCATATATACTAAACTAGACGAGTTCAAATCCTTTGTACCCTAATTTCCCCGTACCTTTGTGTGCAAGCGCGCGTAGGCGACGGTCTTTTTTTCTCTTTTCCTCCTTCACTCAAAAAATTATTTACCCCGGTCCTTTTTCACCACACATTTAGTGTGAGAGACGAGACAAGTATGTAAGCTTCACCTCTCATTGAAACAGTAAGTAAGCTCCACCTCAATGTCGGGTGAAAAAGGAGCTTGGGGCACCACGTTGCCAGTGGCAGACACAGGATTGGTGCTGCGGGGGGACCACTCCATAACAAATATACAGAAAAACTGAAAATGTACTGAAAATATACTACTACTAGTAAGAACCTTGGGGGTTTGCAGGGGCCAAACCACCCCCCCTAGCACCCCCAGGTCCGCCCTTGCACGTTGCAGTACGTCAGGGGCACTGAACAATCTTTTCCCTAAATCTTTCCAGAAAAATTTGATGACCCATTTCTCTTCTAAATAAAACATTGCAGGAAATGAGACATTTGAAAAGCTGGGAACACTGGGTACCTCATCCAATCTCTTGGTATACCTAACAACTGTGTTCAACATGAACACAATTACAGCAACAAATTTTGTCAACGTCTTCAATGGCACTTGCAATTTTGGAACCCTGCTTGGAGCTTTTCTCTCTGATACGTACTTCGGCCGATATAAAACTCTCGGATTTGCTTCCATATCCTCCTTCTTGGTACTTATTCTATTTCTACCCCCTGTAATTCTGTCTTTCTCGCGATTATGCTGTGAGCTTGCACATTAAAACATGTTGCATCGCCGGCCCGGCCATCCCTAAAGTTTAATCATTTATACATGCTTGGTTGCCGGCAAGATAAAGTTTAATCATATGTTGGATGAACCAGTGACTTGTTTTTTGGAGCCTAAAAATATTGATATGAAACTATTTTGGGCCAAAATAACTTCTTTTAGACAGAAGGTCACCAATTTAAACGTTCGATATGGACAAGGTTGGCCTCTAGAGTCACTACGGTATTTTAGGCAGTGCCGACTCCAGGATTTTTTAGTAGTGGAGTCATTAATCAAAATTTTACAAAATCCTATCTGTTTTGCACTTACAATGCAGTTGATAGACAAAAGTAAGAGGTATGAAAAAACGGTCCAAGATAATTGCAAGTTGCAAGACCTTTTGTAGTTATTACAACAAATATTAAATGTTTTGGTAACGTGTGCTTAATGAACACACAATAAGCATACAAACAAAAAAATACACACTCCAATACAACTTTAATACATTTTTTAATACACTTTCACATATTTTTATACACTATTTACATATTTTAATACATTTTTTCAATTTTAACGTGTACATATTAGGCACACGTTAGCATTTTATACTCCGTATATACACAAACAAATGAGTGCAGAGAATAAGTCAACATGTAGCTTGTTTTGGTAGCCTTTATTAGTACCTAGTAGGCTTTCTTGTATGCTAGCCTGCACATTTTTGTAGCCTTTTGTAGGCTTCCTACTTGCACAGTTTGCAGTCTACACTATGTGGGTTCATTTAATTTTTGAAGTGGTGTCATGAGACTATTGACTCTCTAGGAAGAAGATACTCTCTCCGTCCCAATTTTATAGTCTTTTTTGGGAGTTCGTGTCACTTTTCAAAGTGTAATATCTTATAATATACAATGTTTTAGGTGATTTTGAACACTTTGTTTATTAGATTAAATCAAGATCTATCAAATAAGATCCATATTACATATAAAATGTATTACCGATTGAAAGATATAATTGTTTTTTTATCCGGTTAGGATAGAACGAGGGACTATAAAATTGGGACGGATGGAGTAATTCATAATTTGGTTAGTGGGTTCAGTTGACACCAGTGGATGTACATTGGCGTCACCCCTGATTTCAGGCATAGATTTAAATATCGGCTGCTACGTAATAGTTTTGGGGTACTTCGATACTTCTGCACTTCGCTATACTGCTGCTACCCAAAATTCACATTCATATTGACCAATTCTCACTACGTATCGCTTTGTAGCCAATTTTGCCCACTCATGGCCGATACGTGACCACTACGGCCACTTCCGGTGCTCTTGCGCCAATAATATTTTAAAAAATTCACAATCTCTATACCTTATTTTTCATGCGTAACATTCGACACTCCTGCTATCAGTGCTATTTAAGATCTTGATTTGAGGGTCTGTTTCTTCCCAACTAGAGTCACCACTGTATTTGACTGAGTTTTTTTTTCCCTATTGGCCGCGTAAGGCCTCGAACCCACATAATCATGTGCAAGATAAATACCATTAGTAACGCCCAAGGCCAAGGTAGACCAACTTCCCATTGAATTGATTTATCCTGTCACACTATCCCATTGTCAGATTGTACTACCAAATGTGGGATAAATTAAGTCCAACAGATACGTCATCCAATCAGGCTTACTCGAGTCACACCCTTAGAAAAATAGCCACGCGTCACGTGTATGTGGTTCAAAACTTAAAAAATGTGCAAGAAGTAGAGCATGACAATGGCAAAGATAATTAGTTGAACAGCTGTTCGAACCAACTAGGGGTGTCTACGGATCGGATCGGTTCGGTTTTCGAGCCGATCCGTTCATGACAGATTGTCGTTTTTAAGATCCGCAACCGTCCCTAGAACCAACGTTAACAATCACGTACCGACGGTGTACCTTTATTTATTACTGTTATGGTGCACACCTGTATCAGTATATGTGGGGTACCATTATGGATTGATCGCTATTATCTATGTTTAGTTAATAAAAAGTTTTTATACTTAGTAATTTCTTATCCCCATTTTTGAACTGCAGGGGATGCTTTTACTCACACTCACAGCAGCAGTCTCAAACCTTCACCCTCCACCCTGCGGAACTACAGGCGCATGCATTGCTCCAACAGCATGGCAATTGATTTTCCTCCTAACAGCTTTTGTCCTGCTAGTAATCGGTGCAAGCGGTATCCGGCCGTGCAACCTAGCCTTCGGAGCAGACCAGTTCAACCCCAACACGGAATCCGGGAAGAGGGGAATCAGCAGCTTCTTCAACTGGTACTACTTCACTTTCACTTTCGCAATGATGGTTTCCTTGACAGTCATTGTGTACGTGCAGTCGGACAAGAGCTGGACTTGGGGACTGGCCATTCCGACGTTCCTCATGTTCTTGTCTTGCACCTTTTTCTTCGTCGGCACCAGGATTTACGTCATGGTGACTCCCACCGGGAGTCCCTTGACGAGTGTAGTGCAGGTTTTAGTTTCTGCAGTGAAGAAGAGAACCGTGAAGTTACCAGAACAGCCGTCCGTCTCCCTTTGTAACCATTTTCCTACTAATTCCATTAACTCGAAGCTCGCTTACACTGAACAATTCAGGTATCCAACTCTGCCTGCTACGTATTACTAGTACTTAACCAGGGACATATTAATTTCTACATCAGTCCTTCTATCGTCAGCCCAATAGGCGGACGATTAAAATACTCTTTTAACCATAAGAATGCTCTTTGACCGGTAAGAGTGCAAACACTTTTACTCTTAAGAATGTACTCTTACCGTCCACACATCAGGCTGACGGTAGAATTTTCCTTTCTACATATATATGTTTCCATCAAAATGGCTGAAACGTTCCCGTTTCCTCAGAGACCGAGGTAATATACTAGTGGGATCACAAAATTCCAATGTTCCTAGCAAAAACGAGTATAAAATTGTGAAACGCAAAAGGATTTGAAATTTATTTGAGAGAAATGTAACATGAAACCTGAAGTTTTGAATCACGAGAAAACCAATTTCATTCCGCGTTACAAGCTCTTCATTTTTAATCAAATGTTGCTCACTAGCTAATCAAAATTGGCTGATAATTTACAGATGTCTCAACAAAGCAGCAATCATCACTCCTGAAGACCAAATCAAGCCCGACGGTTCAGCTGCAAATCCATGGAGACTCTGCAGCATCCAGCAAGTGGAAGAAGTGAAATGCCTATTGAGAGTAATACCCATATGGGCAGCTGGGGTCATCTACTTCGTCGCGACGGTCCAACAGCAAACCTACTTAGTCTTCCAAGCCATTCAGTCTGACAGGCGTTTAGGCAACACCGGTTTCCAGATCCCACCGGCTTCCTATACCGTGTTCACCATGTTATGCCTCACTATATGGATCCCTATCTACGACAGAGTCATAATGCCAACTCTTCGCAAACTTACCAAAAAAGAAGACGGAATCACAATCCTCCAAAAAATGGGCATTGGCTTGGGTATCGCTGTAGCCACTATGATCGTATCGGCTATAGTGGAAAGGCATAGGAGGGACTTAGCACTTACTAGGCCAACACTAGGGTTTGTACCAAGGAAAGGTGCGATTTCTTCAATGTCAGGGTTTTGGCTAGTCCCTCAGTTGGCTTTGGTGGGAATTTCTGAAGGGTTCACGATTATCGGACAAGTTGAATTCTTTTACAAGCAGTTCCCGGAAAACATGAGGAGTATCGCTGGGTCCTTCCTCTTTTGCGGGATGGCATTGTCGAGTTATTTGAGTAGCTTCTTGGTGTCGATAGTGCATAAGGCGACGGGGGAAGACGGGAGAGGAAATTGGTTGCCAGAAGATCTTAACATGGGGAGATTGGACTACTTTTACTACCTGATTGCTGGTCTAGAGTTCTTAAACTTGGGATACTTCCTATTGTGTGCTAAGTGGTACAAGTACAAAGGAGCCAGTGCCAACAGCCTTGACGTGCCACTAGAAAAAATGCAGCCCGAAATACATCCTGTTTGATACAGAAATTAGTCAAGTGCCACTTCATATTGTTTTGCTTGAAAGCAAATGTCCCAAGCATACATATATACCACAGAAATACATAAAGGAAAATTCTACAGTCAGCCCACTGAGCGGGCTGTCAGAAAGAGAGTATTCTTTAACCGGTAAAAGTGTTCGCATTCTTGCAGGTAAAAAAGCATTCTTACCGTCAAAGAATACTCTTATTGACAACCCAGTGAGCTGTCAGGACTGATACGTAAATACATATACAGATGTATTCGAATTTCCACCTCTTAATATTTCAATTGCTTTGTCAATTAATTGCTTATGGAAGCCATGGCACTGGTTAGGTGTATACACATTAGTGAACTTTTATGCATTGGTCCCCAAATACTTGTGGGATTACGAAATTCCTATCTTTCCAGCGAAAGACAACGGATAAAGAGACACTCTTTATCCATGCTTTCCATAGCAAAACACCGAAAACGGAATTTTGATCCTAAGGGTAGCCTTCTATAGATGCATCCAAATGCTTTTGAAGCTATCAACATTCAAAACAACGGAGTGCTTGAATTGCTAGACCAATAGCATTTTCTAGTAGCAGTTCTGTGTTTCTTAACATCCTGTTTGGATTGGACGAGACAGTCCAAATCTGGACCAAACCTTCGTATTGTTACGGGTAAGAGTCTCTAAACAAATTCGAACAGTTAATTGCGGCAATGGATGATAATTGTGGACCGGAGAGTATCATATTTCTTACTGATTACACAGGTCATTCAAGTGTGAGGAACAAGAACCAAAACACGCACTGGATGTTGTTGGCCACATGTCCTATATTGCTCTATAATTAGAACATGCTTTTACATGTCACAATATGAGAATGAACTTACTCAAAAGAAATAAATATTTACACACAAAGACCTGGTAAAAATTTCTTATTACATTATTGCAGAACACATGTTAGTATTACTTATCGAAAAATTCTTTTGGTTAGACTTCACTATGTATAGAGTATTACATTTTGGTTAGACTTCATTTTCACTTTGGCCAGCAAAATTCAATATTTTGGAACGCATGTTCAAAAATATACTCTCGTTAACGTATAAGCATTTTCAGTGTACGTGACTTTATACAGCCTTCCAACTAACTTGGCCCCTGATATGAGGAAAGATGACGGCGACCAAATGAAGTCCGATGGATCAGCCCAAAATCCATGGAGACTCTGCAGTATCCAGCAAGTGGAAGAAGTGAAATACCTATTGAGAATAATACTCATATGGGCAGCAGGGAGGCAGGGATGGTCTAATACGTCTCCTTCGTTCAACAGCAGACCTTCGTAGTCTTCCAACCAAGCCGTATAGTCTGGCAGGCGCGCGTTTAGGCAACACCGGTTTACATATCCCAGCAGCATCCTATATTTTCTTCACCATGTTAACTTATGCCTCACGATACGGATATCCCTAAATACAACCGCCGAGTCATAGTCCAAATTCCCAACAAATAACAATTCTCCAAAAAGCACAAGCAGTTTCCGGAAAACACAAGAAACATTGGAGGGTCTTTCTTGTCCTGTGGGTTGACGTTATCGAGTTATTTGAGTAGCTTCTTGGTGTCGATTGTGCATAGGGTAGCGGAGGGAGATGCAAGAGGAAATTGGTTGGCAGAAGGTCTACTACTTCATAGTGCGTGCAAAATGGTACAAGTACAAAGGAGCCATTGCCAGTACCCAAAAAGAACATGTTTGATACACAAATTAGTCAAGCTATTTAACTTTGTTTCCTAAAAAGAACATGTCCAAAGTGTTATGAATATATCTCGGGTACATATACAGACGTGCGTATTCGAATTTCCACCTCTCGAAGGATGCCATTTCGATTTGTTCTATCAACTGCTGATGGAAGCCATTGGCACTGCTTAGGTGTATACGAGTTCGTGAACTTCCGAAAAGGAAGCAGTTGCGAAATGAAATCTCTGTGAGTGAGTAGTCTGTAGCGATGGGTCACACAAAGAATCCCTTCAACCTACTCTCTGCTTAAAACCATGTCATCGGAGTAGAAGCTTAGAAAGCATGCATTTTCCAGAAATACAACTAAGATGATACAAAATTCCAAATTGAAAACAAATTCAACGTCGCTCAAACAGTGTGAAAATCATGTGGGAGTCCAAAACAAGTCTTTTTATGGTAATAATTATCGGAGAAGAGTCAGGCAAAGATGTGAACATCTAGTGTGATTTGGACACGACATGTGAAACCAAACACAAATGGTTATTGGTTGCCAAACCACACTGTGAACAAAATTAGCATCTTTTTTTGATGTTTTGATGTTACAAAAGATTTTTGCGACGGTTAAAAACTGCAGTAAGTAGTTCTTTCGCCGACACGGACACGATATCTTCATAAAGAATCTCCTATCCGTAGACTTTCTTTGTAAGTTTTGTCCATTAGGCTTTAACGTTGGCTATGTTTGTTCAATAATACTACAGACAAAACAATCAACTACAACACCAACCACAACACTCTCACATAGGAATGAGACCCATAATAGGACCAATATATTGGACCCACCACTATGCAAGAGTGTTGTAGTTGTTGTGTACCAAACGTTATTGCTGTTTGCTTGAGGTGAAAATGTTTTCTGACACACCCAGGGGTTGCCCCAGCGGTTAGGGCAAGTGCTCGACTTGAGAGTAATCTCCTTGGTCAGGAGTTCGATTCCCCGCACGGTGAGTAGCTGTGCTAAGTGGGGGCAATGGCAGAGCCAGGATTTCCAATCCGCGTGCCCCGGGGGGGGGGGGGGGGGGGGGGGGGGGGGGGAGGGGAGAGAGATTGGCCATAGGCATTTGATATCTCCGTCGATGCCTACAAGGAGGCCAGAATTGCCCTCTCATGGGTGGCATTACGGAGAGATGACTAACCTTCGTCCTCGATCATTAAAAAATCAGTTATAACAGTTGCCAAATTAGCTTTGCAAGCTCGACGGCTATGTAAACAAATTACTAGGAAGTCATATAATTACATATAAAAAGACGAGTAATCAGTACGTAGTTTATTCATACAAATATGTAAATCGACATATTTGTGATTTAATTTTCATTGTACATTAATTCCTACCATAGTCCGTAAAGAAACATAGAGTAAAAATGCTAAACTTTGAGAAAAAATTTAATGTCCAAAGGTGTCATGTTTCTCTCCATGTAATAAAAACAATTTACAAACCTTGAGATACAGAGAGAGATGAGTATTATAGATGCAATAAAATAAAAAAAAGCGCAGCTTTGCTCCTTGGAGAATCGGTCCCAGGTGGGAAGTGTGGAGTCGAGAAGTCCAACCACTGAGTCAAAGCTCACTACTGGTTAAAATGTTCCATGCTTTAAAATTTATATTGTTGTGGGATGCACCAGCTCCCTCCAAGGTTTGTGTTGTGCAGTGGCCAGTGGGTCCAATTAGTGACCTGTGGGTCCAATTAGTGACCTGCTGCTGTATGGCTGTTCCTCGGTTATCCAAAAAGAAAAATGTACCAAAAACTGGGTGTCCAGTTGCACAAAGGTTGGGGAAACGTTTAACAAGTGAAATATTTCATAGCCACCATGCATGAAATTCACAAACGCGTAAACTCAACCTACCACTCTACAATTGCGTGTCACTCCCAGCCACTGAGAAGGCTCCCCCTATCTCTAATCTCTGTACATTTATATAGACACATGTATCATGCTCAGCCACATCCCTCTTTGAAATGCCGTGGGAAAATTTGTAATGAAAAGTTCCAAACAATAATGTTAAGAATGTACCAAACTGACAAAACTAAAGGTTCCATATCATTTACATGAAAATTTTTGACAATGAAAAACAAAATGGGCCTTAATATCTGAGAAAACATTATTTACACCGGCAGTGTAAACTAAAGTTTCCTCTAAATCGATTGTATTGCGCCACGTGTCCATGTTTTACCTTTTGGGACTACTATTTGGACACATGACGCAATGTAATAAATTTGAAGAAAACTTTGATTTATGCCGCTGTTGTAAAGATTCTATTTGTATCTCTAGATCAATCATGCAAACCTTTCGTTTTACATGTGTGAAGGTTGCCGCCAAAAGTATTGCGTTCACATATGTTTGTGGTCCACCGAGCTAAAGTATGCAAATGTAGA
This sequence comes from Vaccinium darrowii, assembly GCA_020921065.1. Classification (NCBI taxonomy): domain Eukaryota; kingdom Viridiplantae; phylum Streptophyta; class Magnoliopsida; order Ericales; family Ericaceae; genus Vaccinium; species Vaccinium darrowii. The sequence goes on from CM037159.1 coordinate 30,503,244, forward strand.
CAAAAGGTTTGAAATTGTGACCGTGTTTTTGTGACAGAAGGAAAGAGATAAATTTGCAGAAGGACAGAGTGGTTAGCGGACCTGGATTGCTGCCTCTGCACAGCAGCGGCTGCGTGCAATCTGAGTCATCTGTTGCTTGGATGAACGGTCTAGATTTCAAACAAAAGAGAAGAATTGTTCGCGCGAATAATTTGTTTTCAATCTGAACCGTTAAAAACATTTGTGGATGGTTGTGATTATGCGCAACTGCTGTACAAGCCTATGCACAGCAACAACCCCGCATCCGTGGTTAGCTTGGGTAATATGCCTATGTCGACAATGGACTGGTAAGTAGGACTTATGACATCATATTTAGCCTCCCAATGATTGAGCTAAGGTCTCTAGTGGTTGAAGCAGCTAATTTAGATTGCTCCTCTCTTGAGTTCGATACTTGGGCCCAGATGATTGGGAGAGGATGTAAAGACTGGTAGTTTTTATTGATTTATTTGATTTATTATAAGCTTTTTTTAATTATTGTTTTTTTGTTATTCAGTGTTTATATTGGAGTGATTAGATTATCCTAACGAATAATTACATAGTTTAAAATACATCTTCCTATGCCTATCAAAAAAAAATCTCCTAACTGCCCTACCCTCCAACTCTCCTTTAAATCTCCTACTTTTCCACAATTTCCTTCCCCACAAAAAATCTAATTCCTCCCTATAAATCTCTCCCTCACTCTAAAATCTCTCTCTCACACACACACACAGGCATTCTTTACAGTCTTTCTCTCGGCTAGCTGTTCCCTCTCATTCTCGATTTGTATCTTTCTCCCTCACGGGTTGTATATATATATTTCTGTCTCAAGTAGAGGCGGGTTCTAATCTACCCAAACCCTAAATATGGCAAATTACCCCTGCCATGCCCCTACCTCCAACGGGGTAATGGAAATCTACCTTCATTCCCTCTCCTGTTGGGGAACAGGTTTACCCTACCAGCCTACCCTACCCACCCCGCTTTTTTTTTTTTTTCCTTTTAATTCTCTCACATTTTAATTTTGATCCTGGACAACTATCATTCATAAGCACATGTGTAATCCAATTCATCACAAGCTATTGCAAAAAAAAAGAAAAAAAAAGAAAAAAAGAAAAAAAATCTTGAGTAAGAACTAACAATTCATTCATAAGCACCCGCTACTCCAATCATCACAAGCTATTGCCAAAAAAAAAAAGACATTGCAAGAAATCATCAACTCTCTCTCTCTCTCTCTCTCTCTCTCTCTCTCTCTCTCTCTCTCACACACACGGTCCGTTCTAATGAGGGATCCCTCATTTTGCTAAAATGGGGACCTCATAGTTCCCGACCATATTTTAATGATCCGAACCGTTCAATGTGTTTAAAACGTGTTTTTAAAGGTTCACGTGAGGAATCACCAACAAAAAAAAAAAAGGGAAAAAAAAAAGGGACCGGAAAGGGCTTTATCCGAGCAAATCTTCATAAAAATGCATAAAAGTTGTTTTATAAAAAATTGCTCGGATCAAGTCTTTTCCGGTCATTTTTATTATGATTCCAGGCGTAGACACTTATAAACATGTTTTAAGCACATTGAACGGTTTAGATCATCAAAATTCGATTTGGAAATGGGAGGTCGGCATTTTAACAAAATGAGGGATCCCTTATTAGATTAAGCCCTTTCCGGTCATTTTTTTGTGATTCCTCGCGCGGTCCTTAAAAACACGTTGTAAACACATTGAACAGTTCGGATCATCGAAATTCTATCAGTACCTATGAGGTCCGCACCAAACCGGAATGAGGGATCCCTCAATGGATCACGACTCTGTGTGTGTGTGTAAAGGAGCGGGTTCGGGGTGGGGTACATTTGAAATTATTTGGATAACTTATTACCCTTGTCCCGGTCAGGTTTTCATTTTCTTCCCCCTAACCCTACCCATTACCCAAAAAATTGGAAAAGAAAAAAAAAAAACCCTTCCCGCTAGGGGTGAGGCGGATTCGAGGTGGGACAGGTATGATTGCCATCCTTACTTTCATGGTTGCTCTCCCTCCATCCCTCACAGGTTTTCTCTTGCATTTTCAGTGGTTTTAGAGGGTGTTTGGGAGCCATTTTCCACTTTTCATTTTCACATTTTTGAGTTTTGGATATTTGGGAGACTTGAGCCAAAATGACTTCTCCTAAAATGAGTTTTCCATTTTAGACTTTAGAGAGGAGAAGTGAAAAAGAGGTGGTGAGAAGCTTTTCCACTTTTCATTTTTCACTTTTCTCATTTTCATTAACAAAAATATCCACAAAATGTATTTTGAACATATCTCCTAAACACTACCCCTGTTATAAAATGCATTCTGCATATTTCTCCCAAACACTTTTACCAAATTCAAAATACATTCTGACCATAATCTAAAAAGTCAAAAAGCTAAAAAATTGAAAATGAAAAGCTTAAAATGAGGCTCCTAAACACCCTCTAATCAATCACAAACTGATTTATTTTGCTTGAGTAGACGGAAGAAACTTAACCTTTACTTCAGTCATGTTGCTTATGTGGTTTTTGTGTAGCCGTTAGTATTATGAGGATTGGTAGTAGTGGATTTAATTGGTTATATCGTAGTGAATTGAATTGGTAACTTAAATAGGAGTTGAATGGTTTAACTTTTTAAAAACGTAATCTTGTGCCCCTTTCTCTGTTCTATACTCTTTGGGCCACTTCGAATCAAATTCAAGGAAAACTCAAAACTAAAAAGTTGTAGCTATCAAAAGGTTGAGTGACTTTCAGGGGAACTCATCTTGATTCGAAGTTCTATCTCGAAACTGCACAGTGCAGCCTACTTCAAAAAATCGTGGAAATTCTACACTTAACACAAAACATAAAAGTTGTTCCAAACTTAATAATCTTCATACTTTCAAGCTTTGTGATTTTTGGGATCATTTTTCTATTTTTAGTAATTAAAGTTGTTGACCATTATTTTACGGTGAAACTTACTACTTGCCATTTATTTTTGGAAAAATTAGTCAAAACTGCAATATTTTTTTACTGTTTTTAAGCCAAGGACACGCGTTATTTGCAACAGGTTATAAGGACACTGTTAACGTGAAATGACCAAAACACCCTTCGCCCTTATAGGCTTGTAGACGAAGACTTTCGTTGAAGGAAGGATCGAAACCCTCTTTCCTCTGCGGCCAAAAGGAAGCACGAGTTGATTCTTAGAGTAGGGTTTCGAATCAATGATCGTTTTCGAAGGAATTCTATACTGGATTGTGTAGCTATTTCGAAGGAATCGAGGATTGGATCTACAAAAAACCAGGTATGAATTTTAGTTAGTTGTCACTATATTTGAAATAGGTTTGTTCGTTGATCTCCGTGTCTTTTATATATCAGATTATACTAGCATTTTAATTTGGTTTGAGTAGTTCGAAATAGTTTTTTTCGTTCATCTCCTTGTTGATGTCTTTAGCTTTTATGAAATTTAGTGAGTTGTCACTAGATTCCAACTCTTATGAATTCGGATTATTTATTGATTTGGTGTCATAGCTATCGCACACTGTCTTGCGTTGATGCCTTAGAACTCCCATTCTATGAATCCAGCCATAACATGAGTGAAATGTCGGTAAGTTCCAAACATAACTTGCTCTTGATCAATTTCAAATAAAAGGGTCAATGATTCCTTCAATTCGTGGGTCAAGAATTTGCATTTTGTAGTGTCTTGTATGTGGATTGGAGCTATCATCTACCAAGTACACTATGGATGTTTGGTTGCGAATTTGTAAGTGAAGTTTGAGTAATGCATATAAAGTGTTTGTTAAAAGGTGTCAATGAGATTTCTAATAAAAGAGCCTCTTAAACTATCTGGTCTATGAAGAGCTATACTTTGTTATTTATATATCTTCTAAAGTATCCAATGAGATTACTAGTTTACTGATTAATGTATATGGCACTTGTTTTGGGCAATTATACTTTGTTATTTATATATCCTCTGAAGTATCCAATGAGCTTACTACTTTACTGATTAATGTATATGGCACTTGTTTTGGGCGATTGAGATCCAAATTAGCAATGTGTCAATGGAAAAGTAAGACCTGATTATTATGCGGTGATGTTGTGCTTGGAAGCTTACTTAAACTGTAGAATTATAGGCTTTATGCATTCAAAGTTCTTTCTATTCTTGTTTCCAAAGACAATATTTCAGTTGTATCCCCTGTGGTCGCTAAAGCTTGTAAAAAATGGATGCGCATGTGTACGAGGGACTCAATTTCTTGGGGGACAAGGAAGAAAGAAGTTGCTAAACAAGCACTCATTAGAGGTCCTACTATGTCTCCCTGAATAGTTTTTCAAATGTAAGGGAGGAAACTACCAAATCAGGTGTTCCTTTAATTTCTAACATAGTTGTGTTGTGAACGGCAGTTGTAGGCTTGGTTCCTTTTTTTGTGCTCCTTTTTTGGTTATCTGATCCAATTTATTGAAATCATAGGATACTTACACTAGTACTTTTTTGCAGAGTGGCTTCTTGACTTGCCTTGTGATTGGCTACATCATCAACAACAAGGACATCCTTTCAAAGGTCAATACAGAAGATGTCCGGAGATATCGGGCGTACATTCTTCAAAGGCTACTCAACAATGGACCAAAGTCGGACCACTTGAAGACTAAAGACTGATCATGCCTCATTACTTTAGAATGACTGTAATTTTGTTTGTTGTTTGATTTTGAATGATAAAAGTGACTCAAAAGAAAAACTATGAAACGAGAGATTTGATGTTGTGGAATATTGTAACTAGTAATAGTGGGTATGCCATCGCCAGGTGTATGGAAGAAGGATTGAAGTTGTGATATTTCTGTTTTTTGTTTTGTACATCTTATCAATGTGGTTAGGTTGCAATTGTATTGTGGTCTATGTTCATTGACTAATGCAGTATGAAACATTGCTTATTATGTCTTGAAATTTTGCTTTGCTTATTATGTCTTTAAACTTTGTTTCCAAGAGACTAAAACTAGTGAGGTGTCACTAATACGAATGCTCTTTAAAAGCATAGGATTGGTCGGGTTTTTAGAGGAGAGAGAAAAGAAATAGTGAGGAGGCCTTGAGGTTTAGTCAGAAACATTGCAGGTGTTTGGTGAAGAATGAGGAAGTAGTGGTCCTAGGTTGATCAATCATCCCCTTTTAAAAGAAAAAATTCCTAGTTAGTGTGATGTCACTATTTTTTTAGAAGCGAAAATTTCCAGATTTTACAATTGAAAATGGTTGGTTGCTTTTTCAAGTGCCCCACTCATCAAATGGCACCCTTCTACCATGCTAATTCCCCTTTCAAAAGTGAAAGTTTGGAGTTAGTGAGACATCACTATTTTTTAGAAAACGAAAATTTCCAGATTTTACCATTGAAAATGCTTGGCTGCTTAGCTCCTTTGTTCTCAATTACTCATCAAATGACACCTTTATACCATCCAGAATTCCCCTTTCAAAAGCGAAAATTTTCAGTTAGTGAAATGTCACTCGTTTTCTAAAAGCGAAAATTTCCATATTTTATCATTGAAAATGGTTGGCTGCTTTTTGAAAGTGTCCCTCTCCTTTGTTCTCAATTACTTATCAAATGGCACCCTTCTACTATCCAAAATTCCCCCTTTCGAAAGCGAAAATTTTGAGTTAGTGAGATGTCACTATTTTTTTAAAAGAGAAAATTTTTAGATTTACAATTGGAAATGGTTGGCTGCTTTTTCAAGTGTCCCTCTTATTTGTTCTCATTTACTCATCATCAAATAGCACCTTTCTACCATGCAAAATTTCCCTTTCAACCATGCAAAATTTCCCTTTCAAAAACGAAAATTTTGAGTTAGTGAGACATCACTATTTTTTTAGAAGCAAAAATTTCCAGATTTTACCATTGAAAATATTTTGCTGCTACTCATCATCAAATAGAGCCCTTCTACAATGCAAAATCTCCCTTTCAAAAGTGAAAATTTTGAGTTAGTGAGACGTCACTATTTTTTTAGAAGCGAAAGTTTTTAGATTTTACCATTGAAAATGGTTGGCTGCTTTTTTCAAGTGTCCCTCTCCTTTGTTCCCACTTACTCATCAAATGGCATCTAGATCTAGAATGCCGCTTTGAAAAGCGAAAATTTCCAATTAGTGAGACGTCACTATTTTTTTAAAAGCCAAAATTTCCAGATTTTACCATTGAAAATGGTTAGTTGCTTTTTTCAAGTGTCCCTCTCTTTTGTTCTCAGTTACTCATCACACCCTTCAACCATCCAGAATTCCCCTTTCAAAAGTGAAAATTTCAAGTTAGTGAGATGTCACTATTTTTTTAAAAGCAAAAACAAGCCAGCACAAAAGTGGGATCAAAGAGCATATACCACTGATTTGAACCAAAATTCCTTCCGCCCTTAAAAATATATATATATATATATTCCTTCCTTGCAACTAATAAAAACTGTTCTTTCCACCTATCCAATATCAAAACAACTCAATTGATCCGTTTCGAATTTTCCCATTTGTGAATGCAACCCAAGACACTTACTCTCCTCTAACAGGAACTTCGAAATTTCCTTTTGAACAGTGCAAACCCAATTCAAATCGATTACCAAAGGTGATTCGCGCGATTCCTACGCTAGAGTGCAAAAATTACCTCAATCTCGAGAGCTTGTGCGATTCAGATGTGGAAGTCCAATTGAACAACCAAATGCAATTGAGATCGATCGATTACCAAAACTGATTCGACTACTGTTGTGGCCCAACTGAGAGAGAGAGAGAGAGAGAGAGAGGTGTTGGAATGTGGCAGGTGGGTTTCATTTTTGGTTTGAGGACCCAAGGTTATTTTTGTCCAGAAAAGTTATTTCTGCCTTATGGCCCAACAGGCCAAAAAATTGAAGAAGTTCCTCTCAAAAATATTTTCCTGGTGTCCTTCCTCTTAAAAATGTAAAATATAAGGTATTTATGGCTAAGTGGCCCATTATTTTTCTTTTGAATAGAATTGTTGGACTTATGTGACTTATGGCCCACATGATACATGAACCCTAAATTAACACATATGAAATGTTTGACTGTTCAGATTAGATTACTTGCATAACTGGGTGGGTTTGGAAACGTTCTATCCGACATGAGTCTTGAGCCAATTATCACAAACATTTCTAGAGGTCCTTGAGCCATGCTATGGGCCTAGGAGTTAGGCATGGAGGACGGTAGCCTAATAGATTATCTATTTGTGGATGAGAACTGATACCGAATAAAGATTGGTTGTAATGTGTGAGTTGTTAATTGATGGTGTTGTTGAGCACACATGGTTTAGTGACCAGTTGTGAGTCATGCGCAATATACGCCGAGGTAGTTTTGTTGTGTGATCTGGCACCTGAGGCATACTCTAGGTGGAAGCTGGTGATGGATAGTGTCGAGAAAAGGAAAGTATGAATTGAAAGATAATATGTGACATTGTATTGTGGAACAATGGGATTTAAGGGATGTGAGTCTCATTGGAAATTGAGAAAAAGAAAGTTGGCTTCATTAATTCTATCTTGTTGAGCATTTATGGTTTATGTTATTAGATCTTCTTATCATGTATTATAAATGCTATTAAATGTTGTATGAACATACTTTAGAACGGGTAGCGTTGGGTGCCCTATTGAGTGATTTGCACTCACGGTGTTGCTTTGTGACACTTGCATTTTACTCCAGGTACAAAAGACAATGAGGGATAGAAGAGCTTCCCCCGGATTACAAAGCGACGGAGCAGATGGACGGAGATGAGCTGGCAGAGCCTTGACTCTACCAATAATTTTTCTAATGGCTCTCGTTGCTTCTTGGTCAAACATTAATTTATTTAAGTTTTGAAGTTTTTTTTAGACAATGTTATACTTGAAAGTTTTCGGATTGTAATAAGTTAAAGAATTTTCTTTTACCTTTGTTAAATTTGAGATGTTAAGTTTTTAATTAAAATAGACCTTTTAATAAAATGATTTAATTATATTTCTTAACCAACCCTTTTTAGGCATTAAACTTGGTTTTAGAGCCTAGGTTTGCGTTTACCTCGAGACCGCGGGATAACACTAGTTTTTGAGTGTCTTATGTGTTATTAGTGTTATATTCTTGTATGTTCATCTGACAAAAAGTACATACTGTATTTTCTAAGTACTTACATATGCTAAGTATGAAAAAAAAAAAAGGAACAAATTGTTACTCCTATATAAAAGGTCTTTGTTACCTTCGGGCAACCTTAAGATATCATTGTAAGAGATGCGCATGTGGACATTGGATTAGGAAACGGTTTAGAATTCTATACAGATAAGGCGATTGAATTCACGATCAGTATCGAAAAGGATTATCCCTGCAAAGCCGAGAGAGAGAGATGGCCCTTCATATGCAAAGACACGTTGCACCTACGACCCAGCGGAATACATGGTCTGGTGACGGAGCCCACAATGTGGTGGGGCCTAGTGACGCAGCCCGCAATGTGGTGATAGATCAATATTCCTCCCCGCCCGAGTCTGCTATGGCTTCAGTCTCAACATTCTAGGTCTGGTGGGTTCCTCTGTTGATCGGGGGTCGTTATCTCCACTTTTACTTAGCAAAAAAAAGTCTTTACTCTCTGACTCTCTCCCCCTTTTTTAATCTAGCCCAACCTTTTTAATTAGCAAAAAATTGTCTTTACTCTATCTCCACTTTCTACCTTATATAAGGGAGCACTACAGTCAAGTTGAGAGAGAGAGAGAGAGAGAGCTATCTGCTAAAACATGGAGAAGAATGAGAAAGAAACCATGGAGAACAATAAGAAAGAAACCATGGAAAAGAATGATAAAGCAATTACAACTGATGAGCCTGAGGTTAACTACAGAGGAGTGAAGGCCATGCCCTTCATTATCGGTACGACAGCTAACTTTTCCATCTTTTTAAATTCCTATTCATTGTTGTTGTTGTTGTTTCCTTAATTATATTTAAACTTGAGTTGAGTTCTTGTTTCTGGGAAAAAAATCTCAGGAAATGAGACGTTTGAGAAGCTGGGAGCCATTGGCACCTTAGCCAATCTCTTGGTCTATCTCACTACAGTCTTCAACATGAAAAGCATCACAGCTGCAACTCTCGTCAATGTCTTCAATGGCACCACCAACTTTGCTACCTTAATAGGAGCTTACCTCTCCGACACCTACTTCGGTCGTTACAAGACGCTCGGATTCGCTACGGTCGCATCTTTTCTGGTACTATGCCTATAACTTGCATCTTGCTAGAACTTAATTCAGGACTTCATTTCAAATGAAACCCAGTGAGGGGTTTTTGGAAAGGAGTCAGATGAGGTCAAAGATTCAACATGTTCTTGAAGGAACTTTAATCTTCAGTTTTAATTTAGTCCAGCTCAATGGAATAAACGAATTCATGTAGCCGACCTGAATTGGGGGATGGTGCTGTCCCTTTGAGGACAGCATGCGTGTTGGACCGATCAAGGCCATCCGTGATAGGCCATGGATGGCTCAGATCTGTTCGGCAGCGGACGGTTCAGATTTGTTTGAATAAGATGTGATCTGAGTCGTTCATGACCAACCACGGACGGCCGTGATTGGTCAGCGCCCATGCTGTCCCCGAAGGGACAGCACCCACCCACTCACTTGATTGGGAAGCTCGGTTTAGTTTGGTAATCTAGAGTTTTGATTGATGCAGGAACCTTAATTAAATTAGGGAGTTGGTTGTGCTTTTGTTAGCTTATTGAATGGTTTCCTTATCTGGATTATGCCTCTATTTTTATTTGGCAATTAGGGTTTCTTTTCTTCTTCCAAATTCTTGTTCTTCCACTGATTAGAAGGATGGATCTCTTGATAGCCTCCTAATCTCCATGGCACCTAATATTGTTCTGGTCTTTTGTGCCTATTTTTTTTTGCATGAAGGGGTTGCTTGTAATAGCACTAACAGCTGCAATCAAGCAGCTGCATCCTCCCCACTGCAAGTCGGACGAAATCGCATGCGTCGGCCCAACGGCAGGGCAAATGGTATTTCTACTTGCCGGTTTTGCACTAATGGTGGTGGGAGCCGGTGGCATCCGACCGTGTAACCTAGCCTTTGGAGCCGACCAGTTCAATCCCAACACCGAATCTGGGAAAAAGGGAACCAATAGTTTCTTCAATTGGTACTTCTTCACCCTGACTTTTGCCATGATGGTTTCGCTCACACTCATCGTCTACGTCCAATCTGACGTGAGCTGGACTATCGGACTAGCGATTCCTGCGGCCTTCATGTTCATTTCGGGTGTACTCTTTTTCGCGGGGACGAAGATATACGTGATCGTGAAGCCAGAGGGTAGTCCTATAACAGGTTTAGTGCAGGTCATAGTTGCTGCTGTTAAGAAGAGGCGGTTATCGTTACCAGAACAGCCTTGGCTCTTCCTTTTCAACTACATGCCCCCAAAGTCTATCAATTCGAAGCTTCTTTACACACAACAATTCAGGTAACCAATCTCTCTATATCTCAAACAGCATCAAGAAGACATGAAAACTCTAAAAATACCCTACAAACTCATCCAAGATGGTGCATATCGTAGCTGTCTATCTTGGAAATCAAAGGTCCGGATTCACTGAAATTTTATTACCGGTAATAAAGCACTTTGATAGGTAATAAAGTGTCTGCGAATCCGGACAATTGAAAACACTTTTAGACGGCTAGGATGCCGCGCTACACGGTGCAGCATCCTCCAATACGTGGCTATGCCACTTGACATCACTTGTCTCTTTGTGCAATCAGTAAATGTGAATGATAGCTAATAAGACTCTTCTGCCAACCAAAAATGTTTGTTGGTTTCTGTTCAGTGGAACACATGATCATGCGTTTCCAATCGAACTCCTTGGAATTTTTATGGGTCCTCTATGAAAATGACCAAAGTTTTTCAAACTACTAGTCAAAACCCACCCCAGTAATTTAATCAAAAGAATATGATTAGATAAACAAAAAAAAAACTAATCAGAACGAAAATTCTATCAGGTTCCTGGACAAGGCAGCGATAATGACACCCGACGACCGAATAAACCCGGACGGATCATCCGCCGACCCGTGGAGACTATGCAGTGTGCAGCAAGTGGAGGAAGTCAAATGTGTAATGAGGGTCATCCCTATCTGGGCTTCAGCTATTGTGTATCACGTCGCCATAGTCCAACAGCAAACTTACGTCGTCTTCCAAGCACTTCAATCCGACAGACGCTTCGGAAATACTACGTTCCAAATTCCCGCGGCAAGTTACCCTGTCTTCAACATGCTGACGCTCACTCTGTTTATACCCATCTATGACCGAATCATGGTCCCTATGCTCCGAAGGATCACGGGAAAAGAAGGCGGAATCACATTACTCCAAAGAATGGGAATTGGCATTTTCCTTTCGGTGCTCATTTCACTAGTCGCCGCCTTGGTTGAGAACCACAGGAGGACTCTGGCTCATACGAAGCCAACCCTGGGAATCCTACCACAAAGAGGAGCCATTTCTTCAATGTCGGCTCAATGGCTGATTCCTCAGGTTGCAATAGCTGGACTAGCCGAGGCATTTGCAGCAATTGGACAAGTTGAGTTCTACTACAAGCAATTTCCAGAGAACATGAGAAGTTTTGCCGGGTCTTTGTTCTTTTGTGGCATGGCGGTCTCTAGCTATTTGAGTGGTTTCTTGGTGTCGATAGTTCACCACACGACGCGAGGGAATGGAACTGGAGACTGGCTACCGGAAGATCTTAACCAAGGGAGGTTGGAGAACTTTTATTACCTTATTGCTGCTCTTGGGGTGGTAAATTGTTGTTACTTTCTGGTGTGCTCCAGTTGGTATAGGTACAAAGGGACTGAAGGGGGTACCGCCGCCATCGACACAGAACAAAAGGATCTTGTTAAACCTCTAGTTTGACATTCAGAGATCACATCGGATAAAAGTGTAACAAAAGGCTATGCTAATTGTTCCCAAAATTCATGTCGTCGTAAAATGTAACGAACACGAGCTACGAAGAGAGTTCACATATTAGAACTATCTTCTTCTTCAATAAACAGGTGGATTGTTAGTATTCATTAGACTACTTCCTAAATTCAACAGCTTGGTCTGAATTTCAGTAGCTTCATCTGCCAAATTTGTATTCCTTAGATTACAGTAACCCAAGAGATCACATTTTATCCCTACCCAACTCAATTTTTACCAGATCCTGTGACCCACGTTGACTCTATGATTGGGACTGTTCATTAGCTACCAGTCTACCGTTCCTTCCTTTTCTGAGTTGAGACCTTGGTGAGTAATAGAAACTCAAGCCAAATGGAGTATCCATTTGCTTCTTTTTGCTGGTAGGTTTAGGTGGAGGTTGGCACTTTGTCCTGTGCAGAAAAATCTAAAACGTGGACCCACAAGTTACAGAAGAACCGGACATGATAAATTAGAGCAGCTAAATGCCCAATCAGAAAAAACCAACTAAATACCACTCTCAAAATATATATATATATAGCAAGGTTCCACTTTCTATCGGAACTTCCTGACCTCCGTGATCCGAGCATTTTTTTGACGATCCGAACCGTCCAATGTGTTCAGAAGGTGTTTTCAAGGGTCCACACGGAAAATCCTCAAAAAAAAATACCGGGAAGGGCTTAATCCAAGCAATTTTTCTCAAAAACTATAATATCAAGTCCTTCCTGGTATTTTTTTTGGAAGATTTCCTGCTAGGACCCTTGAAAACACCTTCTGAACACATTGGACGGTTTGGATTTTCCAAAATATTTTTTAACGTGAAAAAATTATATTTTTTTCTTATTTACGGGAGGTCCTTACTAAAAAATTTGCCTATATAGCGAACCTGAAGGAAGCCGGATATGAGGCGGATATAATAAAGATAAAGAGATGTGTTATAATACCCACCTACCCGGCCAAAGGCGGATATAATATTCGGGGATATGATATCCACCGTCTATATCCGGGTGGCAAACACCGGATATAAAGTAGTTAGAATATGATATCCAGGGTGATAATGTTAGATAACTTGATATACGTTGTTGAGCCTATTTCCTAACAGCTTAAGCTTTTGGAAGAGTTGATAACTTGAGATAACATATCTGCCCTCTATGTCCTGTTAGCAAACATGCCGTAAAATGAGAAACGCTTTTTTGGACATTCAATAAAACTAGAATAAAATTGCTACGTTCTTGGCACTAATTGTCAACATTTCCTACGTAGTTTATCTACAACTTCTCTGATCTTCTTCAAACAGATTCTCCAATACCCACAAAATATTTCGCCAGATATCATGAATAGGAGTTCGTGATTTCGTTACCAAAAAGGTTATCTGTTCGTAGTTCCCTTACCTCCATTTCCAAGTCTTACACCTAACAATGACTCAATTTGCAATGATACTGCAATGTCAATCCTGGACATGCCATGCAACTAGCTAGGACATTCTGGTAAGGGGGATGAAAGAGGGGTCAAACGAGAGAGTTCCGCCATATGAGGTAAGGTCCCAGCTGCTAATTCTAAGATACTGGGATCTACTAGAGAATCCAGGCTAGAGTGCAAAAATAACGAGACTTATCGCAGTATTTTTACCGAATCAACCAGAAGAATCAGAAGCATGAAACATAACTCTATTTCATATACACTTTAAAGGACATATTTAGTAACTCAATTAAGGAACATCAACAGTATAATAGTAGACCAAGGAGGCAAGGACCACAAACATTACTGTGATTCATTACTGTGACTAAACACTGAATTTTGACATATTAACTGCATCTGTCCGAATTGAAAAACTCTAGGGTTATGTGTTTGAAATACCATAAAGGAATACAACAATGGAAAAGCACAGATGCGCCAATCAAAATGCGTTTCAAGTTTAGTCGCAGGTAAATGATCGTAATAGTCTTTACTCTCGGTACCAGTAACATAGTTTCCCATTATCTCCTCAAACTGTGTATGCTTGTTGAATTGTATCTATGTCAAGACCCTTCAATCTCACCACAGATTCCACGTGACCTTTCAGAGTGTGTAGTTCTCTCAACCTGCAACAACACACAACAGAAAAGAAAGTAAGAAAGAAATATTGATGGTTTATGAAAACCTTAACTGGTGCAGTCAAGAACCACAAAACCAAAAGATACAAGCATAGTGGAAGGGTTCCAAACAGTGAAAAGGTCAAATCGCCTGGAAAACAAATTAAGCTTAATGAATAACAAATCGTTTTTATAGATGAAAACACTTTTTTTTGGTAAGTAAGGATTTAAGAAAGTATCTACTAATGTCATAGCAAGGGGATAGAAAAGCAAATCTGTCAGGTCATACAAACCTTGCAATTTCAGCTCTCCTTTTGGCTTCTTCGGCCATCTGATTAAGCTCTGTGAAAGTGTTTCGGTCACCAAACATCTTACGGTCTGGTACATCCAGCCCATGCAAGGTTCTTTGAGCATGCGCCCATTGAAGTTCACGCTGTTCCTTTCCAAAATCCTTTTTCCTTGTGAAAGCAACCTGCATAATACGGAATCTATTAGGGGAGAAGAAAACGAATCCCATCATTAGTAAGAAACTTCAGATCTATGACTCCACCAACTAAGTGTCACTCATACCCTTTTCTCAAGAACAAGATCCCAGGCTCTGCCACTGATAGAATAGCGGATTAAGAACTTTATGATGTCCAGTGGGAAGTAGAAGATGATATTATAAATCCAAATCACACCAGCCCAACCCCATCCGATTCCTTCAATTGCAGCAAAGCTCCAACTTGCATAAACAGCAATAAGAGTAGCAATCTGCTCGCACCAAGAGTAAAGATAAGGTTTCATCACTGAAAATAAACTTGTACTCAAGCAAATTGAGTTGACTTACTAATTGAGCAATCACGAAAGCCACCACAAGCAACATGCCAGGACGCTCAACAAAGGACCAGCTTCGAGATCTCGTAACAAAAATGAGAGCCTGACTGATTGTGCTCACTTGAAGGTATACAGCTGAAGCAAGCTTCCTGTAGTCATCATGAGCAGTTTTCTCAAGAGTCGATACCCCAAACACCCTCTGATAACCAAAATAAGTCAGCTTGTAAGTATTTCATCATGGAACAGAGCAAATAAGGCAAAACAAATGCATGTGCATCTGATTAGCACAAAGAATTCAGACAAATAGAAGAGAAAACACAACTTGAGTACATTTTCAAAGGCATCATGTGTGATTTTACTACATGATATGGACAACTGAACACAAGCTTGAAAGTTATAAACACCTTCAGGAAGTGACAACAATCTCCATGAACCATTTATAAAGGCTTACTTACTGGGAAGAAGTCTGTTTTGTATGCAGCCCAAAAGAATATGACTGTCATCAGTGCTAAGTAGCTACCAAGGACAACGCCTGTTGCGAAAATCTCAGCCAGCTTCCAGCTGTCCGGCAGAGGAGACGGTTTCACCCTATCCTTTGATATTGTCATAATGGTACCTACGTACAACACATGGCAATAAGGTGCAAGAAAAGCAACCATAAAGTTGTCCTACATAACCCCATATGAAACACCCAGCAGAGATAGAAGCTATATGAAAATTGATATGATCATTTATTGGACTCAAACATCAAAAGGTTATGTGTTGGAGTGAGACTTAGTGTTTGTAGAGTCAAGTTAACCTCGGAATAAGAATGACACTAAGAGCAAATAGATAATAATAGCAGGCCATTTAAAATCTTCCTATTAAAAACCATAGTTGGTCAGTAGTTCCAATAAAGTACACACACTTCCGTAACATGGAATTATTTCTTGAAGAGTAAGAGACCGAACATGGTCCTGAATAATCATGAGAGAGAGAGAGAGAGAGAGAGATGAGAGAGAGAGAGAGAGCACCATCATTGAGGATAGCAATGATAAGAACCATAAAAGGTGGAAAGTCGAACTTCCATATCAGGGCCAGCAACATAAAACCAAGCTGTCACAGTGAAAAACGCAGACATTTGGAGATCAATATGAAATGCAATCAAAATATTCCACAATGACTAACAATGCCAGACACAGGTAAAAACATTGTTGTCACAAGACACCCTGATGAAAATCTCCCACAAAAACTACTAATGAACTTACCACTATACGGATGGTAATAGAAACAGCATAAATCTGCACAAAAACAAAAACAAAAAGTAAAAATGGGTAGATAGATAAACTGATAAAACCTGGACAGAACACTAGTTATTCTCGGAAACAAAACAAAAGAAATAAAGACATCATGTGAACAAATCACCAATGCATACCGTGTAGTTTTTCATCCTCTGGAAAATTGCCCGACTAGTCAAAACAGCACTAATGATGACGCTGAGGCCAGGTTCAGTAAGGACAATATCCGAAGCACTTCGGGCCGCATCAGTTGCATCAGCAACAGCAATACCAATGTCAGCCTTCTTAAGAGCAGGAGCATCATTGACTCCATCACCAGTCATTCCACAGATGTGTTTTCTAGCTTGCAAGCGCTTCACTATCTCGTACTTGTGCTCTGATTTAATAATCACAGTAAGTTTCACAATGAAAGCAACAATTACGCAGCAACTTGCCCCCCTTCGCCTGAACACATCAGGTCCAGAGATTAGTCACTGGAACAAATAATAGCATAAAATAACAGAGTACCAGGAAAGACTCCAGCGAAACCATCAGCTTTTTCTATGAGCTCGTCAACTGGTAAAGCAACAATTGACTCATCCTTGTTCTGTCCCAGCAAAGCAGAAGAAGGATACATGTTGGTTCCCATTCCCAAGCGGCGGCCAGTTTCCTTTCCTATTGCCAGTTGATCCCCTAATAGAAGTTTAAACATTCAGCAGTCAATAAATCAGCCCGGTTACCAAACCTGATTGCACCCTATTCTGTGATCAGCTGTCACATCAAGGACAAAAACATAAGCAAGAACGAATATAACGTCCCATCCTAAAATGAAGTGTGGGCGCCACTCAGGCATAGATCCCTACGCCACGTAGACAATTCCAAAGATGCATAAGTCCCTCAGATAATTCCTCTCTTACAAGAAGGAATCGGCTTTGAGCCAGTATAATGCCACAAAAGCAATGCCCCAACTCAACACCTGTACCTCCAACTTGAATACAAAAAGTATATTACTTATTGCCAAAATGCTTCCTAATAGTCGTTCAATTGCTGGATTTTCTACCTGTCCTTCAGCCTAGCTGACCAGCTGGGATACAACAACAAATTTCAAGTTTCCGATCTGAAATACACAAACATTATCCACGAAATTCACTTTCTTACTACTCCATTTTTTTGGTTGAAGGAAGGTAAATATCACTTTACAGCCAGGTCTCCTCTCTCAAACCTAGCCACAATCCTGTAAGAGAGATCTCCCTTCGTGATATACAAAAAGAAGAACTCCATCCTTACACTACCAGTTCCATAGTCCTAACAAAGCGGCCTACGCAAAAAAAATTCAAGATCACATTATGACCATACAGTTTGTTCACATACAGAAAAAACATTTATTTTAATTTCAAACATTCGCAGTCGAAACTGTAGAAAGTTATTCACCACATCACAAGCAACAAACTAGATAAAATGATAAAAATAATGCACCTGTAATCATTTTAACGCTAACTCCAAGATTCAAAGCCCTTCTTATTGTCTCCGCACTGTCATGCCTAGGTGGGTCAAAGAGAGGCATGAGACCAATGAATTGCCAAGCACCTCCAGCGCTCTCTTTCCTTCCCTCTGGAACTTCCTGCACAAATAAAAGCAATTTCAGTTTGATACAACTCGTATGAACGAACCAATTGGATTACAAATGTGGAAAACAGGGAAAACACTTACCTGGTATGCTACAGCAAGTGACCGCAGCCCGCGCTCCGCAAACTTGTCAATCACAGCATGAACCCTGCGCTCTATGTCGGACTTATTGTGTGCGAGATTTAGAATCTGAAATGAATATTGCAGGCAAGAATTAAAATAAAAACCAGAGAAAGGAGGAGTGAAATTCAAAAAGCTGATGAAGATGATACCTGCTCTGGTGCGCCTTTACTGACTCTGTGCCATTTACCTTCACCGTCAATATAAGTCAATGCTGTTCGCTTGTCAGTAGGATTGAATGGCAGGAAATGTACCTCTCGGATGCCAGCACGTGCCTGTCATTGGGAATAATGGTCAAGGCAAAGAAGCAAATCACATGTTGTTAGAGCTTGCACCAGAACGATTCATTATTGCCTTCAAACTTAGACTAACTATTAGTCCCGCCTCCCTTTTTCATTAATCCATTTTTGGAACTTCCAACTTTTTAGGGGAGAGTTGGATTAGATTTCCAACATTGCCCCTTATTTCACAGCTTCTAAAACTACTTACAGGAAGTTATGAAGGTTAGTCTTGGAAATCGAAACACTTTCTACTTTGACATTTCAAGGAGGACTAATATTTCGTGACATCCCAAAATGTCATGGAGGAAGTTATGAAGGTTAGTCTTGGAAATCGAAACACTTTCTACTTCGACATTTCAAGGAGAAGTAATATTTCGCGACATCCCAAAATGTCATGGAGGACTAACAACAAGGGATGGAGCGAATGCCTTCAAAACTAGTATATAAGCCTAGGCAGCTTCTCCTCTAACCAATTGGTTTGGAGTAGGACACTTTTAACACATAAATCAGCACAAAAAACAAATGTATTACTAAGTTCTGACAAAGATCAAATTACCTCCTTTGGATCAGCCAACATCCCAACTATAGCAGCATCAATTGCATCTTGGTTTTCAGTCCGTGAGGCTCGAGCTGCCATCAAAACTACAGCATCTGCATCCACTCCTTTGGCAAAAACCTTAGGAAAAATAAAATCATGAAGACAGCGACAAGCGACCACAACCAGTTAAAGAAAGAGATGCAATGATCATCAGGAGCATCTCCTCACTCACCTCTATAAGATTCTTGTCAACGGTAAGTTTGTTCAATGTTAGAGTTCCAGTCTTGTCACTACAGAGCACATCCATGCCTGCCATCTCTTCTATTGCTGTCATTCTCTTTGTAATAGCTCCCTTCAATCATTAAATCAAAAATTACATCAGATACACAGAGAAGTAACAATTCACAGTAATAAAAAAAAAGCCAGCGAACCTAGCCAACCTGCTGAGCTAAACGATGAGATCCAATGGCCATTGTTACCGATAGAACCGTGGGCATGGCAATCGGAATCCCTCCAATAAGAAGCACAAGAAGATTGTCAATACCAGGTCGATACTTCCGATCTTGGATGGGATACATCACAACAATCTCGATTATCATTCCCACCGCAATAGAACATATGCAGAAGTTTCCAATTGCAGTCAAGACCTAATGGAATCACAACAACAAAATTTTATTAAGCTGCAGAAGTTGTAAGAAAATATAGTGAATCAGACCAAATGTGCATTAAATGTCCAAGGCTAGGTTTGTGACCGCTGCCCAATCTATCCCTCCCAAATACCTTGGATTGGGTACTAGTTGAACATACATGTTTTTGACAGCCTGTTTTAGAAAAATAGTATATTTATACTTTCTTGCCTTCTGAAAGTGGCCCACTTGATTAGTGGAATCAACAAGGTGAGCAGCCTTCCCAAAGAAGGTATGAACACCAGTGGCAATGACTACAGCCTCAATCTCTCCTTGCTTGCAGGTCGAACCAGAGTAAACGCCATCACCAGGGCCTTTTGTCACAGGAAGTGACTCGCCAGTTAGAGCAGACTGCATAACCCAAATGAAGAAAACTTCAGTAATATGAACAGAACGCAACTAATCCAACATGAACGGAGCATACAAAAATTTTGCTATTTGAATACCCACCTGGTCAATTTTCAAAGGATCACCCTCAAGAAGACGAGCATCGGCGGGAACTATATCTCCAAGTTTAATACTAATGACATCTCCAGGCACTAAAATAGCAGCATCTTCCTCACTCCACCTTCCATCTCGAAGAACCTTCACAAAAAAATGCAAGAATTAACCAAGCTTAAAGCATCCCTCGCTCTCACTTAAATTTTGACTTTAATAAAAAACCTCATAAATCCTTCTCCAGTTGTTCACACAAACTCATATCAAAATAAATTTTACTCTCTTTTTCTTTACTCAAAATTTTCAAGGTTATTATGAGGTTTTCACAATTAACTACCCTGCCAGGATTGAAGCTTTTACCCAAAGTCAAAGTCATGCTTAAATCTGGGTTTTCCGATTGGTTGGGAGTGCTTTCCGTTCAAAAGAAGAAAATAAATTAGAGTGAATGGCTAGATACGGCCTTACAACAGCAGTTTATGTATGTTCTCAACAATTTTAAATCAGAGCAAAGGCATCAGTCAACACAATTTACATAAGCTAGCAAACTGACGTTAAGGGCTATCAATGACCAGATGTAATGTCACCTTGGCTTTGGGAGCGAGACGAGCCATGAGAGCAGCAGCAGCATTTCCTGCATTGTTTTCTTCAATGAAACTAATTGTGGAGTTAATCACCAGCAGAGTGATTATACCCACGAAATCTTGCCAATCAGGAGGCTTTCCCTAAACAAATTAGAGCATACAGTTATTATATGACCCTAGATCATGGTTTCTACTATAATCCGAATTTAAATGTGAGCTCTTACTCCGCCGTTGGCAAGGGCAATTGCCATGATAGCGGCAGCTTCCATCACCCATGACAGAGGGTTCCACATAAAGCCCAAAAACTTCAAGAATTTACTCTCCTGAAACACCCAAAATATAAACGCTAACAAAAGTTAACAGCAGGAATCAACGTTCCAAACGGATCAAACATCTTCACAACTCCCAAACAACAACGAAGCACAAAGGCACAAACCACGAAATGCTGAGAACCAAAAGATGTTATTACACAAGAAACAGTTCTGAAGGGCTAAAAGACATCTTCTCAACTATAAAATGCTGAGAAGATAATGAACTTTAACATCAGAATTACAGTTCAAAAGGGCCGGCAGATTGGAAATACAAAAGGTTTACATGAGAAACCCATACCTTCTTCTCCTCAAGTTTGTTATAGCCAAATAGCTCTAGCCTTTGCTGAGCAGACTCAGCGGATAAACCTTCTTTGCTACATCTCAGATTCTCAAAAACTTCCTCAATGGGTATGTTTTCCTGCATTCAAAAAGACTAATTCCATCAAACCCCAAAAAGAAAAACAAAAGAAAAAACAAAAACAAAAACAAATGCAACAAATTCGACACAGCATAATCACGAAAACCACATGTAATCATCAGATATCAGATCCATTACCAAATCCACAGCTTCCTTCAACACAGCCTCCAGAACTTCAGGCTTCTCTGCCATCTTCTCTCTCTCTTTCTCCTCTTCTTCTCTCTCCTTGTTTTTTCCTCGCTGTATCTGTATTTTTTCTCGCTAGAACAACAGTTTAAGATCAGAAGCCATCAAAACCCTGCAAAATTAAGATCAATCAAAGACTACCCAGAAAATGGAAACGTGATTGTGAAGTTCAATTGGGTTTTGTAGAAGGGAATGCGGTAGATTCACTCACCTACACCAAATCGGCAAATAAATAACCGCGGAGTCTTATCAGAGAGTGGTAACAGTTACTTTACCAGTCCCCACAACCTTTTGTATTCAAAGCATGCAAGGCCACAGTTCCGTTCAGTGTTAAAATAAACCAAACCCACTAATGTGTAAAATATCCAAAAGCCACCCAAGTTAAACTTTTAATTCAGAGATAAGTCCCCCATCCTTTTGCTGTAATTCCTAATGCTTTCTTTTTTAGAGGACAAGTATTTGCTTTGTGATCTTGAATTAGAAACAGAGGGCTATAAGGTCTTTTTTGGAAAATGCTAAAATCCACCCAATAGGTGGAAGATAGTGTATATAAAGTGTATCGATATCCGAGAAAAGTGGATTAATATATATGAAATTATATTATTATCCGTGCAATGTGTATTGAAATACGAACACATTTGTCTTTAAGTGTCTATTATCCTCCACCTATTGAGTGAAAGTTAACAAGACCCTTTTAGAAATAGTTAATTGCTTTTTCACTTGCTTTAGAAGTCACGTTTGAATGAAGAATGATATAATCCAGCTGATCCTTCCATGCTAATTTACAATGGGTGAGGGAAATAGTTGAAATCAGGCACAAATGTTAAATAAACAGTCTATTCCTAAAAGTTCAATTTATGTCAAGTATGGCAAATTTCTTTTTCACTCTCCAAACAATGACAAATTCCATGAAAAGAAAAAATGAAGTAGAGAGGAAAAAAACAAAGTGTCTATAATCATGTGTCAATTTGATAAATATTTTCAAGGTCGTAATCATATCTATTAGGACATGTAAATCTTTAATCTTTATACAACATATAAAGAGATAACAATCTAAACATGAATCTCTTGCATAATTGTTTCTAATCAACGTTTATTCATCCACTTAATAATAACAAGAGTGATACTCCCTCCGTTCATTTTTAATGTGCAACTTTGTAATTTCAACTTATTAAAAAATACACCATCATTATACTTTTTACGTCAACTTTTAAATTCATTTTTCCACTATTGCCCTTGATAGATACATTATCATTAAACTATAGCTACTAACTTTTCAAAATGGAATCTACTTTTAAGGACAAAATAGGAAATGTATCAACTTTTACCACTAACTTTTAAACATCACACTTATTTAGGAACATCTCGAAATGGAATACACTATTCTTTTTGAAGAACGGATGGAGTAATAATTTACTCAAATTATAAGAAAAGAAAAAAAGGCACAATGTGAAAGTAGCTTTTTAAAACAGGAGCCGGTCAAGCTCATATAGTCATATATATAGCCTTTTACTTTGTCTAGTACCATGAAAACACAACAATAATGAAAAAAACAAGGATCAAATTGCAAATAAACTTCTTGTAAAAGCTAAAAGTAGATTTAAAACGTTGTAGCTTTCATTTCCTTTTGCTTTCTTTCCCAAATCACTTTTAGACCTTTGACTCCAATCAGGAAAGTTTGAGAGTGAGGTAGCAGTTGGCTGTCGACAATTTCTTCTTTTCTTTTGTCTTTCCCAACAACAACTTTAATTAAGAGTTCCATCATCTTTCATCTCCACACCAAAAACCAAAACAGGCTCACTTTTTTTTTGTCAATATATGCATAAAGTTACAATTCTTTCTGATAAAAAAAGTTTACCACTCCCCTATACCTAAAAAAATAAGAACTCAAAAAAAAAAAAATGTCGGCTAAGTTCTCGAATAGATTTTATCAAGATTTGATAAAATCAACACCTTAATTTTATCCATTCGTAAAGACATTTGATAAAATCTGTGAATTTTTGACCAATAATTACATCAACTCTCTCACATGGAATATGTAAAAATCAATAGGTTTCACATATCTCTTGTGAGAGAGTTGGTACAAGTGTTAGTACATGTAGCAAACGTTGATGCAATAATGTCCTCAATCATATCTGAAATGCATCAAAGGCCTCGTTTATTTAACCAGAGATAAATGAATGAGATATGAAATCCCTTGGGATATGGGTGAGATGTGAAATCATTGGGATATTACTCAGGATATCAATAGATGTAGAAAAATTCATCTCTAGTGTTCAACGGGATATACCCATCGGAAAACCCTTTTTTGTTGTACAACATAACCAATGGAATTTGATACCCCGTACGGATTGGGATAAAATTTGTCATGGGATTTCAAATCTCATCCACAACAAGAGTAACAAACATGGAATTTTGGGTCCTACTCCATCCTACCCCCGAATCTCACCAAACAAACGAGGCCAAAGAGTACAGGTCGAAAGACTCAATTCTATTTTTTTTCTCATTACCTTCCTTGTTTAAAGCGAAATCCAGAGTAATCACAAATTCGTTTATCTTTATCCCTATATAATTCTCCGATTTCTGTTCCTACATTACCTAATATGATTACAATGTCAATTGTGGTGTTGAGCCATATTGCAAACACATAATGGTCAAGAGCAATGCAACATAAATAAATAAATAAATAAAGAAAGAAAGAAATCTATCCCCTTCACATAATACATATGGTATCCAAAACGTGATACCCAAATGTGGTCACCATAACATTGCTCTTCATAAAAGTTAAGGAAAAAAAACGTTTTAAATGTGACAGCGTCGTCTAATATGGTGGAAATATTTAAAAAAAAATTTGATTAAGACAGTGAATGAGACACACCAACATCCTATCTTATTTTGTTTTGTTATGTCAGTTTATTGAGTGCATATAAATTTATTGAACAAATTTAAGTAATTTCATGAAAGAATGCAAAAGCAAAAATATCTACACTGTTAGATACATGTAATAACCCATCAAGTATAATATTGGAAAGTTTTTGCACTTTTACGTAAATGTAAATTAAAATGTTATGCACTTCAAAAATTTATACTACATATTTTAGATGTCAAAAATATCTTAAATTTTACTGGAATGATATGCATGACAAAGCACAGATCTCTCAGATGTCATTGATATCGTTTGCATCCGTACGCACATCATCGATTTTTCTACTATCATCGTCAAACCCTTTTTCTTGGTAATTCAGACTGCCCGAGCCATCCGTACCTAGCTCAATTGATCTTCGGATGACTAATTCCCCGGTATTTCAGCAATGAAACTATTAAATCTTCTCAACCCTTGATCAGCCTGCTACATATTTTTAAAAACTAGAGCTCACGTTGCCGTTAAACTTTTAAAATTGATCTGATTCATTTTACTATTAAAACTTTCACCTAACGTTCAACTATTTTGAGAGTTGTTTGTTGCTCTTGTTTAAATGACCACTTTTAATCTTGTGCTCTCATTTTTTGTTATGCTATTTCAATTTTTTTTCTTTTTAAAAACTTTCCAAACCGTAAAATTCAAAAACTTAAAAACCCAGCCGACCTGTGGCTGTCAATTTTGAGGATGAAAAACTACTTCAATTTTGAGGATGGGCGGGTTGATTGTGGGTGAAAAACTACTTCAAAAAAGGGGAAGGTCCCATGTGTTTCCCATATTTTTGTTTACAAAATTGCCCCTGTCAAGCATAACAAATAACTGCCCTTGTAAAAAAGCCTCTTTTCACTAGCCTCGTTTGTTTGGTGGGATTTGGGAGTAGGATAGAGTGGGATCCAAAATCCCATATTTGTTATCCTTATTGTGGATGGGATTTGAAATCTCATGGCAATTTTTATCCCAATCCGTACGGGATATAGAATCCCCACGGGGGAGGTGGGATTTGGATGGGATTTCCCCCTACTGGTCATGTGCTATAACAAAAATGTGTTTTCCAATGGCTATATCACATTGAACACAAACACCGGATATAGATTTTCTCCATCCATTGATATCCTGAACAATATCTTAAGGATTTCATATCTTATCCATATCCCAAGGGATTTTCATATCCTATTCATTTATCTTCAGTCAAACAAACGAGGTCTAATGGTCATGACCATACAAATTGTTGTGACCTTTCACTTACGGATGCCTTTGCCAGCCCTCGTAAGAAACTCACCCAAAGTCTATTTTCAAATTTAAAATTACAAGGTTCTTAACCCTAAATGAGATTCACGTGCAAAGCACGTGTACCATTACTTGTATCTATAAAATGGATGATTAATTTTTGATACCAATAGCTTTGGTTAACGTCCTAAAGTTCATGCCTACCACGTTCGTTAAGATTAGGCCACCGGCCGGCTTACAACTGTTTCTATGCTAGTCAAACTTTTGGCCTTTAATTTACTTGTTTCAAACAAAAATGTGGTAGGCAACTTAACTTTAAATCCCCAACTTTCAAAGATTTCGTGTTTGGTACCATATCCCCCAAGAGAATATAACCCTAAGGAGTCGGTATCGTATGAAACTTAAAAAAGTTACTCTCCTCAGTCTTTAGTTCGAAGATTCTTAGGTGCCATCATTTTTTTTTTTTTTGGAAACTGCCCCTACAAGAATTCAATCGTCCTTCCTAGCAAACATTGAAGTGAATCCTCCAAAAATTAGAAAAAATGCGCATAAGCTGCCTAGGATACCACGACTTATTAAAATAAAATTCTTACCAGACATATTAAACAAATTAATATCGGGCAGCTTCCTCTTACTAGTTGTTTACGTTATCCAATATTGCGTTATGGACCGCGTGTTCTCTCTCTGTATTATATGGCAAATAAAACGACCGGAAACCTATAAAAAAATATTCGCTTCCATGGGTAAATGTGCTAGCTTTTGTATTGATTTGTGTAAAATGAGGATTTTCTACAAGATTAGGTACTAAAGTGTCTTACACGTCACATGTTCTCTAGAGATGCACATAAATGGTGGTGCCTTATTCAACATTTGAAGATATTTTAAACTTTTTTAAGTCAATCGAGACTGTGTACTCTTTAATTAAATATAAATTAAATGCATAATAATTTAATAATGTACTATCATATCTTAATGGGAATAGTTAAATGTGTTTAATCGGACGTACGGACTAGTACAAATCTCATGATGTATGAGTAGTACTTTGTTTGACTAATGAGGTTTTATTAATATAGTATAATTAAGGTTTTGTCTTTCCTCATGAGATTTCAAAAGTGGGTGTTGGTATAAGGTAACTATCATAGTGAAGAAGCCAATATTTGATGGACATCTAATTATGTTAAAAAAAAAAAAATGAGGCGGAGTCAGAATTTCTGTTCAGAGCTAGTCAGATGGAATTAGGAGGGAAAAATGACGGGAATGTACTCACCAAGTTTATATACTTCTTGCCACGTTATCTACTCAATAATTGCAATTATTTTATCCCCTTTATTCGTTTATTTGTTGAAAATGTGAACACTCGTATGCTGATATTTGATAACGTGACGTTACAAAATTAAGAGAAACTTCTAAAGAGAGAGATAAAGTTGCTTGATTGAGTAAAAACAAAATAAATTGATTTAAGTTTTGAAGATGAGTCTGGTGTGTAGAAAAAAATATGCAAAATTTGCAGGACGCTAGCCTCCGCTGATCCCAACACAAAACTAAATTAAATGATTTAAGTTTTGAAGATGAGTCTGGGTGCAATAAAAAAAAATATGCAAAATTTGCAGGATGCTAGTCTCTGCCGATCCCAACATAGTGTCGTATCCGAAATTAGAGTACATTTCAATCTAACAAATAATTGAAGAAAGAAACAATTCTTGACATAAAAAATTATGCTCTGATGGGTACATCATGTTCATATCACTTTGCCCAATTGCCCATCAATGTGACCTGACTGACCATGTGCATGAAACAGAGGTTCGATTATTTGTTGGTGCAAGAAAGGGAATAATTCCGTAGCACACCCGTTTTGGATGGGGGATATGGCCCCCGGATAATTTTTTCACCCCCTCAAAACCATGGGTCCCACAGCTTATCCACCGTTTGGCAACACCACAGAGTAGCCGGATATATTTTCACCCCTTCTTCCGTTATACCCCTGCAGGGGCCTCCTCCGGATAATTTTTGGGCACCCCTGGACCTCCCCAAAAATTATCCGGCTCTAGAAGGGAGGGATTTTGTCCATTTCACCCCTCCTTATCCCCCTCCCCCTCCCCCAACCCCCCACACAAATTTCTGCTATTACAATTTCTAAAAACAAAAGAAAATTTTCAATAACTGTCAAAAAAAAAAAAAAAATTACAGACCGCAGATCTTGGTCAGTGTGTCTTCGTGATCATCTTCATTGAAGCTCCCATGGTGGTTTTGTTGGAGGACAAAAATCACAGACCACTTTCATGGAAGGACGAAAATCAAAGATGCTCCGATGGTGGTTTTATTTGGATGGATTTGAAGCTCTCGCAGAGTAGAACAATCTTCCCTTCTGGCTCTTGGATTGAATTCAACATTATAGCCTTTGATTTTGGGTTTGAATCATGAGATTGGGTTTGGGTTGGGAAAGAGAGACACACAGAGAGAGAGAGAGAGAGAGAGACGGTGGAAAAAGAAAACAAAACAGTTGCAGTTGCATTCTCTGGAAAAGAAACATATATATGAAAATTGCATTGGACCCCTTCAACTATTTACTAATTCTTCCACCAATTAACCTATTTAATATTTATTGCACTTAATTGAAAAAAAATGAAATAAAAAATTACTTTCTTCAATTTTTTATGACAACCAAACATTCAAATGTTTAATTAAAAAAACGTTTTTTAAAAAAATAAAAAAATAATTTTTTTGGGGTCAAATAACTTAATTACACTTAAAATCATCCAAAAATGAAATAATTTATTTAATGTAATTATATAATTAAATTAATCATTAATAATGTTTGGTACACCACAAGGGCAAACAAGTCATTTAACAGCTTTTCCCATCATCCACCCCCTCTTATTTTTAAGTTATCCAAACAAAGCCAAAAGTTATCCCCCTGTTTAATCCCTCATCCAAACCATCTACTTTTTTATCCCCCCTCCATAAACATCACATCAATCTGGGCCCCCCTCCAAAAATAATACCCCCTCTTATCTTATCCCCCCTCTAAAATTTATCCCCCTAAAAATAATACCCCATCCAAACGGGGTGTAGGAGCATTAATCGATCAGTTGGGAAAATACCTAAACCACGCCTAAAATTGCACACACTCACAAATTGGAATTGGAAGAGAGGTCTCTTTCTTGTCGCTGTTGGTTACATTTAACGACAACCGTAGTGTGTTGTCCCTGAAACTGAAAGGTGTTGCCGTTGGTTTTTTTCAAATAGTGGCGTTTGTGAGTTTCGAGTATTAATTTGTGTGATTTTATCCGTGGTTGTAGCACGTGTGACGTATTTTGGTGCAACCGGTGATTGGACATATTTGGCTAGCTAGCTAAAAGGACTCTCATTGAATAACACTGTAATTAAATTAGAATTAATCTCATGAATATTAACGAGATTTGAAGTTTCCGATAGTGACATTGTAGGAAAGGGCAGCGCGTAGGGTGACGAGGCAGTTAACCAACCTATATAAGCTCGCCACGTGGCTCGAAAAAGTCTTAATAAGACGCGTCATCAGTCAACGATTAATGATAACTGAAGTGGGGCCCCACCGCGAAGACGACCTCACGGAAGAACCTAACAGAATTAAAGGTACCCAAAGCAAAGTTTGCCCTGAATAAAGGAAACATTACCTAAAAAGGAAGTGCACCCTTCGCGAGGTCCTCAGCGAAGAGGATTAACACAATGGGGAAGAGCGAATGCTCATGCGAATACGCGAACTAGGCTCGCGGCTGAACCTGACCAAAAGGCAGGGGTAAGGAAGTCGATACGAGCTCGAATTAGGTCTTGGCGCGAGCCAAAAGGCTCGCGACCAGGCCCAACACCACGGGAATAGGAGAGATACAAGTGGCTTGGTGGCTTTAAAGGATTAAGGGTCGCTGCGAGGGAAATGATGCACTAGAATGACCTAAAGGAAGCTTCCTAAGGGCCAGTGACATCACCCACGTCGCCTAGATATACGAAGAGAGCACGTGTCATCATATTATTGGGGAAATGTCTGCAGCCCAATGATTGGGTGCAGATCCCTATAAATATGGGGCATGCCTTCACAAGTCCAGAGGAGAGATTCGATTCATCCTTCGAGCACAGAAATCCTAGAGAAAGAGTGACTCCGAGTCCTGGAATCAAGAATATTGTTCTTGCTAGTGCTCGCGAGCCCATCTCTCTTCTAGAACTGTGGTTCGAGGACGATGATGATCCAAAGGGGAATGAAATGAACACTGCTGCCTTCTCTTTCTGTATATTTGGCTTAATCCTTTACCCCTTCACACACTCTTTTATTTCTTTGCTTAACCATTAGTTATTGTTAGCCTCTCCAAGTTGATTTTATTTAATTAACGAAGAACCTCTCCTACAGACATCAACCGATGCACAGTAAATTAGTGCAATAAAACTAGGCTGATTTCTAGCCTTGTATATTGCATCAACCGTGAAAATCAACGACAACAAACGAGTGACTAGGATTATTATCGGGAATATTTAAGAGATTTCGAGTTCCGCATGTTGAAATCAGCGTGAGCAGGAAAACAACAATAAATTACATTAGTAAATTCATTCAAATTCTCTCGTGAATATTCATGAGATTCCAAGCTATGCATAAGTATAAAGCTTCGCATTTCGATGTTTTCAAAAAATATTCATCAAAACAGTGTTTGATCGTTGAAAAGGCACTTATGGTATGCTTTTGACTAATAACAAAATTCACTAATTTTCGTCGCCCGAAAATATGCTTCAAAAAATTCTCGATAGCAGGAAATTTTTGCGTCTTTACTTCTTTTTTTTATTTTTTAAAATTCAATGGAAAGTTAAGTTATGCCAAAGATATGAATGCCACTTGGTTTTGATAATGGAGAAACAAGTGATTTTGGAAATAAAGAAACCGCTTTGTAAATTTTGTGAAATAGATGGAAGCTTAGCCACACATATGACAACCTGAAAATGTGAGGTTAAGAGTGTTTAATTAGATTTTGGGCCAATATCATGTGGTTCAGTAACATATACTTATTAATTACCGGTCGAGAATGCAAGTTTGTACATTCCCGAGGGTTCCAATCTAAAATCAACGTTATATAAGTCTAATACTCTATTAATTTCTCTTGAAGATGGTAGCACGTGAAGGTTCGGGTATGGAATGAGGAGACGAGGAAATTGACTCGGACAACGACTTAATCACACAATCCAAGAATTAGCTCTGATACAAAATGAGATTGATTACTTGGACTGGTCCAACATAAAACAAATTACCAGTACATAGAGTACTAACCTTAAGATTATATTAACCAAAAAATTTGGTTAATATAATCTTAAGGTTAGTACTCTATGTACTGGTAATTTGTTTTATGTTGGACCAGTCCAAGTAATCAATCTCATTTTGTATCAGAGCTAATTCTTGGATTGTGTGATTAAGTCGTTGTCCGAGTCAATTTCCTCGTCTCCTCATTCCATACCCGAACCTTCACGTGCTACCATCTTCAAGAGAAATTAATAGAGTATTAGACTTATATAACGTTGATTTTAGATTGGAACCCTCGGGAATGTACAAACTTGCATTCTCGACCGGTAATTAATAAGTATATGTTACTGAACCACATGATATTGGCCCAAAATCTAATTAAACACTCTTAACCTCACATTTTCAGGTTGTCATATGTGTGGCTAAGCTTCCATCTATTTCACAAAATTTACAAAGCGGTTTCTTTATTTCCAAAATCACTTGTTTCTCCATTATCAAAACCAAGTGGCATTCATATCTTTGGCATAACTTAACTTTCCATTGAATTTTAAAAAATAAAAAAAAAGAAGTAAAGACGCAAAAATTTCCTGCTATCGAGAATTTTTGAAGCATATTTTCGGGCGACGAAAATTAGTGAATTTTGTTATTAGTCAAAAGCATACCATAAGTGCCTTTTCAACGATCAAACACTGTTTTGATGAATATTTTTTGAAAACATCGAAATGCGAAGCTTATACTTATGCATAGCTTGGAATCTCATGAATATTCACGAGAGAATTTGAATGAATTTACTAATGTAATTTATTGTTGTTTTCCTGCTCACGCTGATTTCAACATGCGGAACTCGAAATCTCTTAAATATTCCCGATAATAATCCTAGTCACTCGTTTGTTGTCGTTGATTTTCACGGTTGATGCAATATACAAGGCTAGAAATCAGCCTAGTTTTATTGCACTAATTTACTGTGCATCGGTGATGTCTGTAGGAGAGGTTCTTCGTTAATTAAATAAAATCAACTTGGAGAGGCTAACAATAACTAATGGTTAAGCAAAGAAATAAAAGAGTGTGTGAAGGGGTAAAGGATTAAGCCAAATATACAGAAAGAGAAGGCAGCAGTGTTCATTTCATTCCCCTTTGGATCATCATCGTCCTCGAACCACAGTTCTAGAAGAGAGATGGGCTCGCGAGCACTAGCAAGAACAATATTCTTGATTCCAGGACTCGGAGTCACTCTTTCTCTAGGATTTCTGTGCTCGAAGGATGAATCGAATCTCTCCTCTGGACTTGTGAAGGCATGCCCCATATTTATAGGGATCTGCACCCAATCATTGGGCTGCAGACATTTCCCCAATAATATGATGACACGTGCTCTCTTCGTATATCTAGGCGACGTGGGTGATGTCACTGGCCCTTAGGAAGCTTCCTTTAGGTCATTCTAGTGCATCATTTCCCTCGCAGCGACCCTTAATCCTTTAAAAGCCACCAAGCCACTTGTATCTCTCCTATTCCCGTGGTGTTGGGCCTGGTCGCGAGCCTTTTGGCTCGCGCCAAGACCTAATTCGAGCTCGTATCGACTTCCTTACCCCTGCCTTTTGGTCAGGTTCAGCCGCGAGCCTAGTTCGCGTATTCGCATGAGCATTCGCTCTTCCCATTGTGTTAATCCTCTTCGCTGAGGACCTCGCGAAGGGTGCACTTCCTTTTAGGTAATGTTTCCTTTATTCAGGGCAAACTTTGCTTTGGGTACCTTTAATTCTGTTAGGTTCTTCCGTGAGGTCGTCTTCGCGGTGGGGCCCCACTTCAGTTATCATTAATCGTTGACTGATGACGCGTCTTATTAAGACTTTTTCGAGCCACGTGGCGAGCTTATATAGGTTGGTTAACTGCCTCGTCACCCTACGCGCTGCCCTTTCCTACAATGTCACTATCGGAAACTTCAAATCTCGTTAATATTCATGAGATTAATTCTAATTTAATTACAGTGTTATTCAATGAGAGTCCTTTTAGCTAGCTAGCCAAATATGTCCAATCACCGGTTGCACCAAAATACGTCACACGTGCTACAACCACGGATAAAATCACACAAATTAATACTCGAAACTCACAAACGCCACTATTTGAAAAAAACCAACGGCAACACCTTTCAGTTTCAGGGACAACACACTACGGTTGTCGTTAAATGTACCAACAGCGACAAGAAAGAGACCTCTCTTCCAATTCCAATTTGTGAGTGTGTGCAATTTTAGGCGTGGTTTAGGTATTTTCCCAACTGATCGATTAATGCTCCTACACCCCGTTTGGATGGGGTATTATTTTTAGGGGGATAAATTTTAGAGGGGGGATAAGATAAGAGGGGGTATTATTTTTGGAGGGGGGCCCAGATTGATGTGATGTTTATGGAGGGGGGGATAAAAAAGTAGATGGTTTGGATGAGGGATTAACAGGGGGATAACTTTTGGCTTTGTTTGGATAACTTAAAAAATAAGAGGGGGTGGATGATGGGAAAAGCTGTTAAATGACTTGTTTGCCCTTGTGGTGTACCAACATTATTAATGATTAATTTAATTATATAATTACATTATAAAA